>VWYP01004239.1:122271-139822 GCA_013400435.1 Pycnonotus jocosus | reverse complement strand
TAGTAAAAAAAAAAAAAACACAGAACAAATCTCTTGAGCACCCCTAATTTCTAAGATCTAAGGACCAACCATATATTACAGGTCTGGGTTCCTATCTCCTTTTATCACCTCTCACACTGACCAATTTAGAAAACAGTGTAAGTAAACTTTAATCTTTTATTTAAGGACAAAATTTGTATTTGAAAATACAAATTACGAATTCATAAAAACCAAAATAAAAATTGCTCCTAAATTTGTATTTGAAAATATGGAGATATTTGGATAGCCTGAGATAATACTGAGAGCCACTGAAGAGGCAGACATCACACAAACACCAAACACTCACAACAATGCAGGCTCTTGGGGTTCTGGCACTGGCAGCAGCTCACAACAAATGAAAAAAGCAAAGCCTTCAAAGGGAATAGCAGTTTACAGAGAAGTCAAACCAGTTTCTAGTCTACAAGTGTGGGAAAGAAGAATCTTGCTGCTCCAGACACACATTTTGAAATGATTTCTGCTCACAAATTGGGTAACTGCTCCCTAGATATAAAGGAACACACACGCACACATGCACACGCAGGCTTTAATCACTGCTGATACTCCACTGAGGCAGGCACATTTGGAAATTGAACATATTTTTTTTAAAAGTGCATTCCAAAACTAACATTCTCATTCATTCTTCCATGCAAATGAAAGACTCAGGCATTCTGAATTGATATTATCAGCAAATTTAAATAAATTAACATGTTTTAAAGCTCTTTTATTCAAAGAAAAAAAAGGCTATGTTAGCAAACTTATTAAAGAGTCTAACCATTGCTAAATATACCACACATTTTCTGATCTCAGTTATAATTTTTCAATATTTCAGTACTAAATCCGCTGGCATACATGCTACTTATTTTAGTTTCAAACTGAAAAATTCTGTAATGTCAGAAGAAATAAAACAACTTCATTGCAAAAGTTTTATTTCAGAAGACAAGTACCACAAGCCAGTTCAAAGCAACTTTTTTTTTAAGTCTCTTATTGGTGCAAAAGAAATAAAATATCTTTCTAATTTACTGCTGCTTTCACAGGAAATTGTATTTTATTCTTTACTTTCCTTGTAATGCCTTCATAAACAAGACGAGGAAAAGGAAATACTCTTAAGTTTCCCATGGAGAAACTTCTCTCCCCATCTTAAAAAAGAACACCACAAAATAAAAACTGACAACTCCCCCCCTCAAACACACAAGAAAAAAAGAAAAAACAATGGCACTTTAAAATTAATACAAATCATGAAGCTCAAATCTGGCTACATAGCTTCACAGAGGTTTCAGATATGCTGGTTTTTAATCACTCACTAGGTTTCTGCATTTGTACTGGCCCTATCTAGATTGAAACCTCTATGAACACCAAGAATGGCTGGAGCATTGGTTTGATTCAGTATAAAAGGAACTGCACCGTAATCCTATTGAGCTGTGCTGTACTGTGTTGGCCACCACCAATAAAAATCAATCATGTTTCATTTGAAGCATTCTTCACCCTACAAAAGAACTGACTTATCTTGACATTGAAACACAAAGCATCTGGGAAATAATAGGGAGCTGGGTAGCGAAAGCTCTGCCTCCTCCAGGAGGAACCGTGTGGGTGCTATTCTGCTGTCAGCTGGGAGAGACCAGATACCCACTCCCAACACAGCGGAGCAGGGAAAAAAGGACTAGCATTTTCGTCATTTCTGGAGACCTTTTTATGGCATAAGTGGTAAGAAAGATGCTACAACCCAAGTTACACTACTTTTAAAAAACCTGAGCCTTCATCATGAAAAGAGGTATCCGGGCTATTAGAATGAACCAGAGTTTAGATACCCATTCAGCAGGCACAGCAGCAAAGGTCAGTAACAAAAATCAACAGGAATTAGATGAGGAAAGCTCATCTGCAGCCACAAACTGCCACTAATACTGAAAAATACCCTTATTTGTCATTTGGAAACCACATACCATGGGATTCTGGGGCGTGGGTGGGTGTGAGGAACAAGGGAAACTGATTTCATTTGCCCTCACAGACAATACTGAAATATTTACAAGAAAGCATTTTCAGTTATTTGGTATCCAGGCACACAGGCTTCTCTGCAGTTTTAGGCAGGTGGAGATTATGCTTTCTCAGTTGTTGGTAAGAGTATGCCTGCTTTGTAACATTTGTGCTGTTAATGGTAACTGAATTTCTAGATACGAAAAAGGCAGCTCTCTTGAGACAATTTACTAATGTGAGAATAAAACGGTCAGGTTGAAGCCAACAAAATTTTAAAGAGTATTCACACTTGTGCTGCTACACAATGTGCCACAGTCACTAATGCTTAGGTAATCAATACAGAATTATGAGACTGGTATTTTTCTTTTATGGATATCTTTGTAATCAGTCCCCTGGCATTCTATCCAATGCCCTGCAAAACGCTTTAGAGGAAAGACTCTTTACAGAGTGATTAAATGAAAACAAACCCACCTGTTTATTAATTCAAGACTGGAATTTTTTTCTTGTGGAGAATTGCCAGATGAGACACGGAAAAAACTTTTAAAACAAAATGTCAAGTATTTGGAATCCACAAGAGGTTAATAGAGGGATTAGTGACTAGCTCACTGCTTTTGAAAAAAAAAGTGTAATTCTTTTAATTTGGCAAATTTATGAAAAAAATTTGGCGTAGCTTAAATCCAGGTTGAAATCTGCACATATTGTGATTTTATAGTGTTTTCAAGATTCTTTACTTTAATGTTTTAGATTGTGTAGATGGCACTGTATTTTGGAGTTTACTGTTCCTAAATCACTTTCTAAAGTATACATGAGGCTTTTATGAATATACACATTTACACTTTAACTCCAAGCTGGGGTTTGTTAAGACAGCCCAGCATCACTCAGGAGTCTTGCTCCTGTCTCTGCCTTGTCTGCCAGATGAGATCACAGCCAAGATGAAAGTAGATTTTGGGACTTAGAGTTGGTATAATGACTCTGCATCACCTTGTGTAAACTGTTTTGCAACAAAGAACTAATGCTAGTGGTAAAAAGACAATATCATCTGTGACTTGGAAACCAGAATACTACCAGGTCAAGGGAAATTAAAAAGAATTATAATTCCAACGCTCAAAAATTATTGTCTTTGTCAAATGCACAGTATTTCACCAGGAAAAACGTTACATTTAAAGCTTGAATTTCTTTTTCCAATAAATCAGTTCTGCAACAATAAACTAAGGAATCTCCTGAGGAGAGAAAGACATGTTATAGCCTAGCATGCATATATGTGGAACAACATTGCTTTTCTTATGTAAGGATTAAAAAAAAAATCCAGAGGAAATTAAGTTTTTTACATATTTCTCCACGTGGTACTACTCCTCTTACTCCATTAATGAACTGCATGGAATCATAGAATCACTATGGGCAGAGCAGAGAGAGCAATAACAATTCATAAAACACCAATCATATCACATTTAAAGGAACACAGCCAACACATGCACAGAACTCAGACGAAGTTACACAAACTTGTTTCCAAAAACTTTATATAATTATAAATGCAACCTCAATCATTTACAGACATTATGTGGGGAAATTATGGAATTTTTAAATTAACATTAAGGGGTTTTTTGTGACTACAGTGAACATTTCTGATTATATTAAGAACATTATTTTGTAAAAATTTCAAGCTATATCAGTTTCAGAACAATGACTTCTCATACCAGAGAGGTTTTTTATGTTCAAGTCAACACATCAAAATCTGTTCACAGATGTAACACATTTATTGATTTACTGTTGTAGGTAAGTAAATTGCTCAAAAGCTATTCTTTAATAAATATAAACAAAATTGCCTGCAGTGATTTTACATAAATCTTGTCAGTGTAGATGTTTATACTACACAGTAATTTTTCCACACAAGCCTTTTTATATCAGCATTTTGATATTTTCTTAGTCAATAATTTGTACATAAAGGCCAAAAAAAAACCCAGCTGCTGAAAGGGAAACATATTGGGGAACACATATTTGCATATGCAGTCACAAAACAAAAAGAAGGTACTTAGCCTAAGGTGTTCTGTACAACTTCTTTTCTGATAGAGTCCATCTGTTTTATTACTACTAAACATGACACTTTCATTTATTTAAAAGTGTGATGGAGCTGCTTGAGACCAAAAAAAGGCCCAAACAAAATCTCTGAATAACTGTGAGCCACATCTAAGCTATTTTGCTTCAATGATACAAAACCTTTCCACAGAGGAAGGCTGATCTTACAGCTCTTCTTTGTTCAAATTCTGACTTGCTACAAAGAAAGTTTACTGCATGGAGAATTCACATGGAATATGAAAGAAATTTCTGACCTAGCTGGGTACAAATTTTGAGGTACAACAAAAGAACAGGCAGAGGAAGAGACTATTTTAGCTAGTCAAAATGGTTTAATTCAAATTTTGGTTATTCAAAGTAAAAAAAAAATATATTTGGGAGCATAAATGTAAAAGGAGATACCTACTTCTTTCCTTTAAAATAATGTTTGCAATTACCACACCAATATTATTGGATTTTTCCAGTATATATGTAGCATTTATTTGTATCACATTTGCAATTTTATAACACAAAACTACACAAGAGTCATATGCAAAAGAAGATAGAAGTTGCAAAGTACATATATTGCCTACTGCATATTGTCGGGTATTCTCTTTTTTTCTTTTAATTCATTGCTTTTGTGCAAAAATGATTTGCTGAGAAAACCTCTTTTTTTGTGTGTGTTTCAGAACAAAAAGACTATGAAATAAACATTGACCTATCTATCCAGGCAGGTTGGAGCAGTGAAAAGAAAAAAAGTCTTATTTTCTTAAGAAAGACAAACCAATTTCAGTCAAAGATTAGCTCTAGCTTTGATTCTACAAGTAACAGAGACTGAAGTGATTGGGAAATGGAAAAAGAAAAGAAAGAAAAAAAGTAAGCAAAAAAGCCAAAAAATCTACAGCTCCATTTTTTTTCAGCAGGACAACATTTGGGAAAGAAGAAAGAACTCTAATAACCACTAACAAAAACTATACCTTTCATTTCAAGACTGAAGCTAACCAAAATTATAGGCTTGGCTCTGCAAAAATATCAGTGCAGCGACCAGAGAAAGCACTGCAGTTAGAGGTCCAAGAAATAGCGGGGAATTAATATGTGTATACATAAAATACATTAAGTGCATATGTTTCATAAAATAACTTACTTCTCAGGGAACAAGCTATGAAAATGTAGCAGTTCAAATTCTCCAGAGAAAAAATAATGGAAAAGTCTCATGATTCCTTCCTGAATTGTTTGTGAACATGTTCTTTCAAGGACAAGAAATATCATGACACAGCTAACTACCAGGGGTCAAGATAAAACTGAGGCTAATACTGAAAACACCAAATAATTTTATTATAATTATTTCATATATCCAGTTGTGCCACACATTTATAAAGCATTCTCTTTTTCCTTTTGAAATGACCTAGTTATCATCAATATTGTTGGTATCTGTCATGGAAATACCTGGAAGAAAATGGAAGAGTATTTTGCATTGCTATAAATCACAGCCTCTCATCCCTAGAACTTCTGCATGACAACTTACAGCAGGCATTTTTGGTCTCCCTGGGGAGACAACAGTCCTCAAATGTGTAATAATCACACTACTGTACATTATACAATCTATATCTCTCACCTTTCTCTGCATATGCTATTGTGCTTACAATTATGGCAGAGTGAGAATCATAGAGCAACAAAACTATGTAACCCACTAATATTAAGTATTGCTGTAATAAACAGGATTTGTTTCATTATTCTAAAATATCTATGCTTTATTACACATATAAGAAACATCAAATCATATTTCCCATATACCTTTATATATATATTATTACTAAAATATTATTTAAATCTCCTTTTGTTTAATATTAATTTCATTTTCTTCAGCTTTTCATGAGTTTTAACCCACAAACAGTGCCAAAAAATTCTCCATGACCATTCTCCCTCCACAACATTTACGTTTCTTTGAAAAGCCATATAACAGGAGATCTTCATAAAAACAAGACATTCCATATACCAGCTGTTTCCCATGCAGGACAGATTTTGCCTTTGAAAGGTTTTAACAAGCCTGCTGGCTTTGGGCTGCCTTGTTCAGCTGCTCTCCATTGATCATGAACCTTCCCAGGGTGCTCTCTACCTGCTACTAGTTATTGTGGGGTTGCCACATCGAGAGAAAAGCAAATCCTCTTGTAAAAGCTCCAATTATATGACTCTTAGCCAGAGCTTCTTTATGAAAGCTGTCACCAGCTGAGAGTACAGACCATGCATCTTTTTGTGGAACAAACTCACTAAAGCAACAAGAACAAAAGACATGAATTTAAATTCCATATTTGTTCCTGGTTTTCTTTTAGTTTTTTACCTCTAGCCAGTGGCTTTGATGAGAAAGACCAGATCCTACATGCAAGCCACTGAAGAAACATATTTGTTCTTATTTCTTTGTGTAGACTTCCTCTGCATTATGATAGGTCCAGTATGAATACAAAGAGTGACTGGAAAATCTAAATGAAAATACCAAATCTCTAGATTATAAACTTTCAAAAAACATGCATATCTCACAAAGACTAGAAAACTCTATCTTCAGAGTCACCAGTATTTTCTATTTTGTAATAACAGCAGCTGCTGAGTCACAGCAATTGTCCTTCTGCAGCAGATTTATTTGGAAACAAGTATTCAATAGTAAAATAAAAGCATATGACCAATTTTTCAACTCCATTCACTGAGGATGTATTAATAATCCTTTATTGTTAGGAACACTATGAGGCAAAGACAATACATTATAATAGTTGAAAAGATAATGGGAGATTAATAAAATGAACTTCTCATCTTTTAATTTACAGTCAATCATCCAACTGTACTGATAAAGCTTATACATTACACCTTGCTGTATCATTAGTATTAAAGTGTAAGAACAGAATTTGAATAAGTTGGGTCCAAAGCGAGATTAGGCCATTCCTAATTAATACAGCACTTTAGGCACATGTTTAAAAATACTCCATCTTTATTCATATTCTATGTCTTTGCTTCCATGCCATCAATTGATGGCATTCTCTTTGGTTACTAACCATTGCATTTCTCTTTGGTTATTAGCTGTGCTTTAATTTTTGTACTCTTCACCTTTGCTGATCTTAGAACAAAGATTACACAGATGCTGGGCATAAATCTCATATTTTATTCCTATCTGGGGATCAAAGATCTTCACTGGGGATTTCCAGGAAAAGGTTGCCATGCACCTTTGGAAGGCAAGGCATGTTTGCTTTCCTGGTACTCTTCTATCAACACACATGCAATCTTATTGTAGCATCTACTACACAAGTAGCTAGAATTACAGATTATTGCTTGTAAAAAATACAGTAACTCATTTTTATAAGTTCTTTATTTCCCCACATTCGAAAGAAACATTCTGTAGGATGAAGCAGGAAATAAAATTATTTTTCTGATGTTATTTACTATTGTTTTAGAGCACCATAGTTTTAAAAATAACTGTATGAAAGCCATTGGAAACTGCATGAAATTCATTGGAATCTCTAGGACACATTCTGGCATACTTCATCACATTTGATACATGATAAGTATGAGACTTTTTTTAATGTCAGCAGTTTAATGCAGATTAAGACAGTATTTACTGCAAGTGTATGAGGAAAAAAAAAAGGTATTTTTTCATTTTACCTTTATTCAGTCAAGAAAAAACTGCTCCTATCCACTACAACATGAAGTGAAACTAAATACTAGCATGGAACTGATTTCTACTTGGCTCTCCTGTAAGGATGCAAGAGGAGGGGCAGGAGAATACTCAATTTCTCCAGCATTCCTTTTTCATCTGTCAGGTGATGTAAGACATCACCATCATCCCTTTCAAAGGTTATTCCATAGGGGCATTTTCACTGACTGAGCCTGTGGAAAAAGACACAGATAAACTACTGAAACAAAGGGATAGGCACAGAGATCTTACAGTTAAAAAAAGGTACCACATGAGGTTTTGTTTCATAAGAGTATGGAGAGGGGAAAAAGAGGAATTACCAGACAATCACAAAATTGACAGGGTTGGGAGAAGCCTGTGGAGATCACCCAGTTCAACCCCTCTGCCAAGGCAGGTAACAAAGAAACACATCCAGGAGGGGTTTGGATGTCCCAGGCAGGGAGACTCCACAACCTCCTTAGGCAGCATGTTGCAGTGCTCTGCCACCCACAATGTAAAGAAGTTCTTCCTCATGCTGAGATGAAATGTCTTGTGGATCACTTTATGGCCACTGCTCCTTGTCCTGTCTGGACTGGGCACCACCGAAAAAGTCTGGCACTATCCCCTTGGTATTTCTATACATGTCTGCTATCACACGATAAATGTATCATCATCTACTTCCACCTCACTTGGCTTGATTGTGTCTTCTTCCTGGCTGGTTCAGGCTCTAGAGTCAATTGGTGCAAAATTTTGCACCCAAAAAATTGTTTCTAGACAAGAAGATCTAAGAAACTTTCTGCAACTGAATTATCTGCATCAACAATGTGAAATGAGACCAAAGCAAAGCTGGAACCTATCTGGCTTTTCCCGAGCATCCTCTGATAGGTAACAAAAATCAGGGCTAGTATAGTATCTCAGGGGGGAGAGAAAAAACATACTGGGAGACATCTACATCAAAGTGAAACACTAAACCATTTTAACAATAAATAACACAAATGAGCAAAAAAGGAGCAAAAACTCTTCTCCATTTCAGTTAAATTTTAATTGACAGGTAGAAGAGACAAAGAGAACTGTATCTATTCTGTGATTATGATTTTTTTTACCACAGACATTCTCATGGGTAAAATAATAGTAAAAACAGATCATATTGCAATTAAACACTGAATTTACAAGAGGTTTGCAAATTATGTGGTATTCTGCCTTCAGTCTTTTTTTCATTTGCCCAGTGAGAGATCACAGAATTGTTTTTAACAAAGTATTTTGGAAGATGTGTTTTTTCCCCCCTGAATAGTTTACTCCTGGTGCAAAAGCCAAAGACTGTATACTCCTTCCAAAAAATCACTGTAAGTTAAAATATAAAACAGAATAACAACTCATCTGCTATTTTCAAGAGAGAATTCACAGGCATGACTATGTAAAATGAGTATGACTTCTTATGCAGGTTATCACAAAATTCTCCACAAAAACAATACATTAAGGAATAATAAAAGTGATGTGTAGGTAGATTAGAAATCCCAAGTTTGTCTATTAAATGTGCTGTCTGTTTGGAGCACAACTTCTGTATTCTCTCAGTGATATTTATTTACCCAAAAAAAGTCACATGAGAGTGGATGAAAGCAGAATTTTCCCTACTTACTACAAGTTTAGCATTGAGCTGTATAAAGAAAACCCAAACCTTCAGGATAAAAACATCTCTTTTAAGAACTGAAGATATTCAGGCATTTTTAAAGGGTGAAATTCACTTGTATGTGGACCATCAGTTAGAGGACACAAACATCAATTGGTGCATGCAATGAATCTCATTTTGTCTTGGGGAAAAAAAGCTCAGGTTCAGATAGTCTGAATTCTATTTATGTTCCCCAGACCTTTGGTTCTGGAGATTTACAGGCAGTCAATAAAGAGAAGAAGATGAAGTGCGGATCTGGGTGGAATTTAGGTCAGCTGGATTTTCATGTAGCACCCCACCTCTGCAAGCTGTTGAGAGCCACCTTGCTGACTTTGAGAGTGAACAGAACAAGCTCAAGGACGAGGCTCTTTCAGCAATGTGTAAACAAGTGATCTACCACAGAAATGAAATCTTCCCTAATCAAATACTTTGCATTAATCTCTGGAGAAAGAATATTTGACTCTGTGGTAAAGTTACTTTTATTACACTGCTTGCCTCTCTTTTCAACCAGTACATCTTAAAGATTACTCAAAGTTATAACCATGTTTTAACTAAAATTGCCCAACATCTGTCACACATCCTCAAAGTAGTTTTGACAGGAATTTTGGGGGTTTTAAGTTGCCAATTTTGAAATAAGCTATAGAATATGCTTTTAAGGTTAAGGTTTGTACCACCGTGTTTCATAGAACCTATTCTTTTTTTTTTTCAATTGCACAATATAATGCCAGTCTTTTCAAATCTTAAAAAATGGCATCTCTCTCACTATTAGCCTAGGGGCCTAAAGAAACTACTAACATAGGAAAAAAGACCTCTAAATCAAAATGTAATATTGAGGAAATAAAGTCCTTATATAAGAAAGGAAACATTCTTGACAAATGTATTTATATATTTATATTTACTGTATTACAGAATTACTGTAAAGCACTTAATTGGTCAGGACATTAGTATGGCCTTGATGGATGTACTTCTTTGGATATTGGGCAAGAAAGAAGAGAAAAAAATCCACAACTTCTTCACCTAACAATTTAATATATTAACACCCATTTCATTAACAAACAACACACTACACAAAGGGAACTTTCAGATGTATATTCACAAAGATGAGCAGGCGTGGTTGGCCAGAAGAGGTTAGATCAGGCAGACAGGACCTTGGGTTCTTCCTGTCAATTGTGGTGCTTCAAAAGACAGTTGACCTCAGCTCAGCTGTGCTTCAAAAGGAAAAGCAGTGAGGCAGATCTCACATCTCCTTACAAATCACCTTAATAGAAATGGGTCAGCACCATGTTCTTCTGAATCCCCCCAAGCATTTTGAAAGCTCTAGAGGAAGTCTTTAATACCATCTCTGGCTGCTTCCAGCAAGATGAAAGAAACTACCTTAAGTTATACTGAAAATGTGAAAAAGTCTAATTTTTTGACCCATTCTTCTAGAGATGTAACAGTACAACTTCACCAAGTTTAGGAGCTCTGTCCACCAAGTCACTATCCAAGTCAGGAAGATCCTGACATTTTAATCTTATATTCCCTCAGATTTTCTATTTGTGAATTCAAAAGGAACATTTGAAAATTATAATAAAGAATTACTTCTGGTATCAGAAACAGCCATAATTTCAACCCTTTTCAGAAACAGAACGATGCAACTCTTCTGCTCCAGGGAATATCATCTGAGGATACACAGCACAACCACAGATGCAGCAAGTCAAGCACAAACTATTCCCCTGCTCAATGCCCCTCAGAGATGACATTTAAAATTAAAAGACTGTATAACTCCAAAAACCTTCCAGTGACTGTCAACTTTGACTAGAACCTTGTTTTCTTTAAGGATACACATTTTTGTGTAGTACAGTGATGCTGATTAGAGTTATCAGATGACTAATGAAATCATACCAGATGCACAATTTAAGTAGAACTAACTATAAAGCCTAACTTTATAAAATATTATTTATCAGAATTAATTAATTATCAGAAATTCCCATCCAGATTTCTCAGCTCCATGATCAGTCCCCACTGAACTTACTAGAGGGAAATCAATCTACATATTTAGGGTTTTTTTTCTCCAACATCTGGATAGGACCAAAGAACTAGAGTACATCTCCCCTCCAGCTTTTTTTTACATCCCATCTCACAAGCAACTTGTGGTTTGTTACATTTTCCTCTTTCACTGCTATGACATTTAGCTGTATCACTCTTGTGATCATCTCCTTTCAAAGATATGCTCAGTTCTGGACAATGCAAATACCTGGGCCCATTAATTCCTTATGTATTAATGCCTCGCAAAAATAATAATAAAATAAGCCACCAAACCCTATGCCTAAGTCATTCAAAGACTGTTTTCTTATGCTGTTTTTGTTATGCAATCTACCTGGAAATAAAGTTATGTGCAAATCTAGAGACAGCATGAGAAACATTCTCCTCCTATGGGAAAATTCTTTACTCATCAGAACTATTCACTGTCCTAGACTGCCAATTAATCCTTGAAGCCATAAAGCAAACCATTCTAACACATTTTGACACAAGTGAAGACTGAAATAGTCCAGAATTTTGCTTTAAAATGTGTGGGGGGGTTGACTCTTTGATCTTTTGGGCTGCCCCTGAGAGCTGAGGCGCTGGCCCATAGGGATGTGAAAGTAGCCACTTTCTTCTGTGTTAGAGAGACAGGAGGGCCCCATCTCTATAACTCATTAATCCATTTGCAGGTAATACAATGCTACCAACCTGCTGGAATATGACACAAGGGTGCTTGGAACCACTTTTCTCCATGTGGCCATTGAGCAACAGACATCCTCTGGATCTTAAGAGATCATACCATTTTTCAGATTGCCACAGATGACTTCCAGCACTGTTGATTCTCTCAAGTACTGGATATTGTCACCTGCAGTGGTCCACTCCCCCAGGGAGTTCACAAGATCTTCCTTAAAAAGGTATCTTGCTCTCACACTTGAGAGGAGCCATCTCCAGAGACTGCAAATTGCTGCTTCTTTTTCGATTCCTCTTTCAATTCCCTGATCTCTAGCAAGGGATCCCAGCTGTTGGGCTTCATGGCCTTCTAAGTGCTGGCTGTTGGCCTTGCTATGCCAAGCATTCAAACAGCCAGGCAGAAATCCACTCACTTGGTGAATGGCTGTAATCTTCTCACAAGTCTTGAAGTTCTGATGATGTCAGGGACCAGGCAACTGCTTTCCTGCTTGATTTGTTTAACTTCTTTCCATTTCTTTGTTGAAGGAACAGCTTCTTGACCCAGCCCCTCTTCTCCTTGTTTCCCTACTTCTTGTTCCTGCCCCCTTTCTAAAGGACAATATGGACAGGTAGCTTGCCATATCCTTTTTTGTTTTGTTTTCACTACTGGGGCAATTACTGTAGTAGGTGTTGTTTGAGTCCCTGTCTCAGCCATAGTGTCCTCAGCTGCAGCTTGGATTCCTGCCCCAACCAGTTATTGAGGCAACTACTGCCTCAACAGTTCAGTGCTCTACAGAGTACTGCAGTCTTCTGAGAGCAGGGAATTGTGACTTTATAGGCACAGGCCAGGGCCCAGTACAGGGTAGAAGCTGCTGGTTTTCATTGGCAAGGCAGCCTTCTATCAGGTCATGTCTCAGTGTGCCATGGTTGGTTACCTGTTCAGGTTTAAAGTCCCAGGTAACAGGAGGTGATAACCACTCTGGGAACCTGCCCAAATCCTCCCACACGCCCTGCCAGCCAGGAACTGGATGCCTCAGAGCAGATTTTAGTGCCTCCTCACCTAAAATTTGTTTTCTCTTATACCAGAATGACACCAGATCTCACAAACACCACAGTGTGCCAAAAGGACTAGTATCATTACAGTATTAAACACATAAGGATGAGTAACAACCACGGGAGCCTGCATTATAAAAGCATTCATATCAACCACGGGCAGGGAAGAGGAGGTCCATTCCCTCACTGTCCGCTGTCCAGAAGGTAGCTCCCCCCACATAACTAAGCTGTCAGGGCAAAGCACAGAGCCATTGTTTGTGTCATTATAAAAGCATTCATATCAACCACGGGCAGGGAAGAGGAGGTCCATTCCCTCACTGTCCGCTGTCCAGAAGGTAGCTCCCCCCACATAACTAAGCTGTCAGGGCAAAGCACAGAGCCATTGTTTGTGTTAACATGTTCCCAAACTCAGCAAAATAAAGAGATAAGCAGTGCAGCTGTCAAACTCCATGTCCCACACAGGAGCTTGCTACTAGACAACTGGTTGTGTCCCCTCCCAGGATTTTCCCACTGCCAGCCCCTTGATGGGGGAATGTTGAGAGACAGCGCTGATGCTCTGTCAGCCCTGCCCAGCAGCAGCCAAAGCACTGAGGTGCTATCAACACCCTTCCAGCTCAGCCAGACTCAATACAAAAAGAGAAGTTCACAACAAGTCATCTCAACTTGCCTTGGATACCTACCAGCTCACTTCTGCAAAAAAGGAGCATTTTGCTCACAATACAAAAATGTATGCAACCACTCAAAGGGTTTAAAGTCAGAACTGTAACATGCAGTCTGCTTTTATTCCCCTCAGAAATTTGTCCAGAGTAAAGATGATAAAGCCACAACTTACAGAAATATAAGCACACATAGGTGTGTGCTAATAGCTAGTCCCAACATATCCAAGATGAGGTCGCTGTGCAGTAAAATTGACATCTGAACAGTGAAATCTAACGTCATCACAACTCCTGAGACTTTCTAGGCTCAACCTGCAAACCCAGAGCACACAGGATCAGCAGCTATGTGCTAACACACTCACAAAAAGCCAGGGCATCAGGCTCATTGTACAAATGATGCACTGATTAGAAATGGGAGAATCCTATGATGGATTAAGAAACACATGAAAGCCAATAGGCACAGCAAGGATTGAGTCAGATTCACACTTCACAGCCCAAATTTCCATTTTATTTGTTAATAGTTCAAGGAGTAGAAACTCCATCCCTGCTTGCTCCTCAGTTTTCATCTCACATTATTTAATCTAAATTTAAAGTTTGTAACAGTCTGCATCAAGTACCAAACAAGTATTTGCTGGATCCTCTGGCTGTGGGGATCATGGACACTACTTCTATGGAAATTAGTGCAATAAAATGAACACTGTTTATTACTCAGGACTCCCCAAATTTAAATATATTCTTATAAATATGAACACCTATCATTCTCACAGAAGAGAGAATTCATCACAGGGCATTCCATTAAGGAAGTAGTGTATGAAAAGAGACACCACTGAAAACAAAAAGCTTTACAACTATACTTTGAAATAGCAGAAAACATTAGTTCTTTACACAGAAATTCTGAGTTTTTCCCCTCAATTACAAATACCTAGAATGACATGCTTGCTTGAAAACTGACAGTATGCAACAGCCCAACCTTCTGTTACAACTCTCATCACACACACTCTGCTGAAACCAAATAATTAAGAGCATTACACTTCCTCCTACAATGAAATCCAACTTCTTGTGTCCCAGATAGCTTTTAAACATTATATTTAAGACCCTTTGCTAGGGTAATCTGGCACTTGAGATTTTTGGACTTTTTTGTTTTAGGAATATCCACCAAACTACATCCATGTTGCCACTCTGCTGCCATTCTCACTATGTTGTTCTCTTTGACTTTACTGGAACTGCAGTCTGAACATGTAAAACTTACTCTGGACCTGAGAAACTACTGCTTGCATTTATTTTATTCATTCTTTTTCTACCAGACAATAAAACAGGCAACAACTATAGCTGTATCAGCTAAAGGTAAGGATATCACATGATAGAATGTGTAGTTACTGTAATTCATAAACTCTATCATTTTGGTACATACATACACATAATTATGAACACATAGCCACATTACAAATAACTAAGATGGCCTTTTTTTCCTACCTTATAATTACTGCTACTGAAAATTGAGAGAACTGCAAATGAGAGACAAGCATCTGAACCCAGAAGAGAAAATCCTTCAGTATTTTATGTCTCTACCTAGTGAGACTATGTCTCACTATTTGCCACTTATGCAACCAAATCTCAGCTTTAATTTAAGGAACTGTGAATTAAGATTGAACATAATATCCTGTAACTGGAAATGAATGGCAACACTGATGATGCCCTCATTGTATCTCAGGCCTCATTTGGCAATGACACTTCCTGGATAACAAATCCTGTACACCTACATGTAAGATAATAGCCATGCCAATCTTGTCCTAGTGATAAAAGTTGCCAGCAGTATGAAATCTTTATCACAGTTATTTTTCTGCTTATCAAATATAAAACCAGTAAGAGACATCACAGTGTCATTTCCCCACTATTTTCATCAATAATAGGCAACTTTGGGAATCCTCCAATTTTAAAGCAGTCTACTTTGCCATATTCCTTTAAAATAATGGGACTGCACAATATACACATTTAAGCAGAGATAAAATAAACTTGCAAGAAGGAGTGTCAGTACTCTGGAAGAACAGCTGCTTCAAGTGGCATTTAAGGCTCCTATGAAATTTATTGCCAGAACCCAGCAATTTGAGAAAATTAATAACATAAGAAATACATGGTTATAAAAAAATCATTTTAGCAATAATTTGTAATCAACTGATGAAATTCATAATTTAAACTCCCACACTGCAAATTGCATGGCTCAGTTTTACACAGCTAGAAGAGAATTATGAGATCTTATACTGTATTAACCATTATTAGCAAGAACTGCATAAAAAATTTCATATTAAATGAGTTAACATGATTTCAGATTTGAAAAGGTGTATTTATAAGCTACCAAACATACTCACTCTTTCAGCAAATTCTAAGATAAATGTATATTGTTTATATAAAATAAAGAAAAATATCCATAAATACAAATGGAAGGACTTAAAATGGTAAGTCCTACTGATTTACATATTATCTTGTTTTCCATTATTCAGATAGGGTTAGGCTCCCAAGCTAAATTTAAAAATCAAGATTCAGTTCTCTAAGGATGTGGATCTTATGTGTTTAAATCACCTAGGAATCAGGAAATATACATTAGGTATGGGTATCTTTTTAAAAATGTAACTTTCTTGTGCTCCTAAGCAATACGTAGATGCACTACTCTTATCCCAGTTTCAGAACACTTTATAAAAAAGTATTTTTACCACTGAATGTATATACAGATATAGGTGTATATAGAAGAGGATGATTCATAAAAACTTTTTTAAAACTCTGCCAGAACTGTGTTTTTCTACAGCTGATAACAAACAAGAAGCATTACGAATAATTTTAAAGCCTGTATTAGAAAGGATTGTAAAGATTCTTGCTTTATACACTAATCTGTCCCTGGTATTTCAAAGCTGATGTTCTTGGTGTTTCATTTTAGGAAGATTGCTGATATGCATATGTATGAATTTACAACAAAAATGCTACAGTCCATCAATGTTACCTAGCTGCAAAAATGACAGATCTAAGAAATGAAAAAGACAACTATATTCTATGTCAGGAAAAGAGGAAATTTTCTTATGAATAAATCTTGTTTTAAGACATACAGTGTATCCTATTTGAAGAGAGAATTTTAACTGCAGTAGCATTCACAAATAAATAGATATAGTTTCTTTCCACACCATTTCTTCCATTAAAATGAAAAAAAATTTTAAGAAATATTCTGATATAATTTCAATTAGTTGAATTAATGAATTAACTACGCAGTGGTTTAAAATACTACAGCAATGATTTTCAAAGTTTACTCTGGGCCGCTGTAAGATTGTGATGGTACTTGCCAGTTAGAAATTTGTCTTTTGCACTTTACATTTCCACAGCACCATCATGAAACAAACATCTGTGAGGGTTTGAAACACATCTACGCAGAAGGTCACTACCTACAGAGTGAACAGCTGTGCACATCCATCTGGGTAAACTCTGCCTGTTTGGCATGAAGACACATTACATCATCAGCAATAAAAGACAGATACTGGAAAATTTGGAAAAACTGGCTTTATGTTTCTAAATTTTTACTAGATAATTGTGATGTGTATGAGGTTTCTTTTTAAATTATATTCAAGCAAGCAAAACCTCTGAAATAGATTTTCATTTGTCTAGACAAAATGCCTTATGCCACCGATTACTTTGCCTGATTGGATCAGATTATTCTATGGTACTTTTGAACCAAAATACCTTCACCAGACTTTGCACACCCACTTTTTTTTTTTTTTTTTTTTTTTTATTTTTTTTATATTCCCGGAGATTTTTTTTTTTTTTTTTTTTTTT
>VWYP01004239.1:75033-122255 GCA_013400435.1 Pycnonotus jocosus | reverse complement strand
TTTTTTTTTTTTTGAGAAAAAAACCACCGCAACACCTACATTATATGTTTTGACAAACAAATCCTCTTATACGTGAGTAACTTCACTGTTTTTGTGTATCTCCACTGGTTTCAGTTAACAAGAAATTCTAATGGTCACTTTAGAGTAGTTGGATACATGATTTCAGTGTTTGAAGAGTAACCTCATTATCATGCAAAGACTGGAACTCCATTCATGGAAAACATCCATCCCACTCAGCGGTATTCAGCAAGTGTTTCCACTATCACAGATCTTCTGTTTAAGGAGTTCTTTCTCTCCAGACACCTTGGAAACCACACACAGTATCTAAATCCTGCTATGAAATGACAGCTTACACTCATGCTGCCTCATGCAATTGTTTGGTTTTGTGCCTGAAATAATGCTCTCTGTCCTTAAGGTCTGTGATCATGGATTTTCACCTGGGGACGACTTTGGTCTTTGCTGTTCCCACTCAGGTGAGGTTTACACAGTATTGGCCTAAAATACGTTAGAGCCAAATGAACTGGTGGCTCCAAAGGACACCATAAACAAGCAAGGTAGATGCAATTTCAAACCCAGAAGCACTCTCTGTTACACATCACTACTAATCTCCAATCATAGTTACTGATTGGAGACAGTTATATTTAGTTACTTGGGCAGTATCAACTCAAAGTATCTGATACTTTAGGTAGGTTGCTTCTCCTTTTTTTTTTTTCTTTAACTTAAAACCTCTCACACCTCATTTTGTCAAAATTGACACACCGTCTTATTTTGAAAGCACCAGATTAAAACCCTCTGCTTAGAACTAAGTAGGCTTTGAAATGTTACATCAGATATGAATCTCAAAGAGCTCCTGCTGCCAAATGGCAAATATATGGACCAGCTGAATGCTAGTGGAGGTCATCAGGATTTTCTTCAAGTGGAAAAAAAGTATACATATCTAGAGAACCTTATTATGAAGGAAAAGCCTACTGTTACCAGTCCAAGTCTCTGCAGCTACTAACATTTAGAAAAGTTAAAGACCTAGCATTTCTAATTATGATGACAAATACAAACTTTGAAACACCACATTTGACAAACTTCTTCAGTTGTTCCTTGCTGCTTTTACCAGTGGCTCTAGCTACAGCTACTAGCTTCTATTTTTAAAGTCTCCCTTCAAAATATTCAGGAAAAAGCAGAGACTGCCATTACAATTTGCTTTAAGACAAATTGCTGATGACTAGAAGATAAGCAGTGTGTCACACTTGTTACACCTTAATGCACAGAAAACATACTTTTTCAAATTTTAAATGCAGTATTTAATTAACAAATTTAGATAAGCCCAGAATGTGGAATGCACTTCAATAATGCTAGAGATCACTGTACTGATAGGGTTGCATTAGCATGCAAAGTTAATGTATTCACAGCATGCAGATCTCTTATACTCTTTTGGGATAAAGATTATGGTTTGCAGAGATTTTAATTTTTCTTCTCTCTCCAAAGATGAAGGCTGTATTTTTAACTTTTACTAGAAGCAAAGTGCAATTGCATCTCTGCTGATTTTCTCTAACAACCTACAAAATGATAGCCACTAGAAATAAGACATCAAATTCTTATTGGGATTCCCATTCAAATCTCTCTCACTGACCCTCAAGTCAAGCTACAAGTTTTAAGACATTTTCAACTGGTCAAATGTATGGATTAGAGTGTCATAACTCTATTTCTTGGCTATAATCATGTAGGTTAGGCACTGCCGGGCTTGGGGTTCTTTTTTTGGGAGGGGGGTTTGCAATCTGTGCAACAACTTAACTTCATATCCTCACAGCAGTGCAACAGTATCTGTACACAAAAAAAAACCTCCCCACACACTTCTGTGTCTTGCCTATGAATGAGGTACAGAAAGCACAGCCCATTTCAAACTGAAAAATAAACTTAATTAATTAATTAATTAACCTTCAGTTACTGAACATGCTTCAGTAAAGTTCTCCATTAGGGGTGGGAGGGGAAGATGGAGAAGAAGAAAATCACACAACAAAAGTACGTAAATATGAAGTGCTAATCTTCCCATACTTGCATCTTTGTTAAGGACACATTTCGTTACGCCAGGTGTCTGTCTCCCCCAGCTGTCCTTCTGCACTCTGAAAGAAGTGACATGATCATGAAAAGGTCAGGAAGAAAAGACAGAATACTACCAATTGCACAAAACTGCAGGGATGATATTCAAAATAAAACTGCTGATGTATCCCAGTTGATGTCTTCATAAAGCCAACAATTAAACCCTTACTCAGTGTCCTTGAAAGTAGTGAGTGCAGCCCCAATTAAAAGTCCTGCATATGTGCAACGGTGAGTTAACAATTCTTTTCGCCATTCTCTCTCCTTCAGAGCTCATTAATGCACTGCTGTTACTCCCCCTCCCGCAGATCATCTTTTATTTTCACAGCATCCAAAATAACTTCCTTGCCTGCAAAGTTGGGATTTTTTTTTTCTTTTATTTCTGACTATTTCTTTAAATAGTTTACAAGATTTTACTATGAGTTGCTTCACTCACTTCTAAGTCTCTATGTAAAACATTTATTTCCTCACTGGAGTTCCTATGGAATCCAAATTACAAAGAACAAATGCAACAACCTGCTTGTTTCTTCCTTTCCTCTGTTGACTATCAGACCTAATCATTCCTAGGATAAAATAAATCAGTGTAAAAGCTCTAGGGACTATATTGCTTAGCCACTCACTATAAAACTATAAAAATGACAAAACCTCACAAGAAACACTTCATGGAGGCATACAAAATTTTGTGATTCTGCTGGACATTCTGAGTGCTTTCACTTGTAAATTTACTTTATTTAATTTTTCCATGAAAGAAAAAACCCACTTTATTCTTATTGATGTAGTCCATTTTCCAGCCTGTAAACTGCATATTTCACTGACCATTTTTATGTCCCTACTTTGTTTACTGAGTCCTCCACATACAGCATCTTATACTACACAGCACCTCTGGTTAATGCTCATTGCGTCTTCTTTCATGGTAGGAGGATTGACACAAAATATTCCCATGCATCAAACAGGTTTGCTCCAAGTCCAACAACTCTCCTGTTTTTGTCTTTGGAAGGTTGCAATCAGCATCACATATGTCACTTACTGGAATTTCAAGGGAAAAAAAAGTAGTTCTATCATGGTATTCATGCTAAAGATTTGATTCAGTGACAGGGTTTACAATCATCGCTTTTTTAATATGGTGTATCAAAAATTATATTACAACAGCACATGAATCTTTAAACAAGCTGCTACTGAAAGACCAAACACTGCATGATTCCTCCTCCTAAGAAGGTCCACCATAACCTGCTCAGTGTCTCCTTAAGCAGCTTCAGAAGCCCTTTTGAGTTATATTCAAATACAGTGCTTTTTCTGTTATATAACCTGCATTAATAAACGTTTTTGTTCATGAACAGGATGTTAAATGTCAATTATTGCAAACATTAATTTGAATTTTTTTTCCACTAGAGCTTTTGCATTTTCTTTCAGGTTTGTGGAATTCAACAGCAATTTTCACTGAACTCAGCTAGTGTGATAAACTATTGAAAATTCAAAGAGAAGTTTCTCAATACATTGGAATTAATCCTGAAGTCAGTAAAAATTACAGCACTTTACACCACTTAAAAACTTAAAATTTGATACAGGTGTTTTTAAGTGTTTGCCTGCAATTTTGTATCTGTCTGGAATATTTTTAATTTAAAGTGAATCATGTAAACTGTTAGGGTCGTCATAATGTTTTATATGGCTGGAACTTACAATTCTGCAAACAATTACAATGAGTAGATTATTACACTATATTAAAAAGTAAGAATTCAAGATCAGGTAGCTTTATAGCATGCCTCCTATTAGCAGTGTTCTCTCCTTCCTCTCTTAGCTAAAATAAAATGTATTTATAAACAAAATAATCATTTTTTTATAAATCATTTTGTGATTTATATACACTGACATTAATATCTAACACAGAGACATCTTATACATTAAATGTTTTTATCTCTTGAGTTCCAGTTCCACAACAGCTAGAATCAGCCCTGTCTCATTCCTCCCCCCATGACATTAAATATTATG
This sequence comes from Pycnonotus jocosus, assembly GCA_013400435.1. Classification (NCBI taxonomy): domain Eukaryota; kingdom Metazoa; phylum Chordata; class Aves; order Passeriformes; family Pycnonotidae; genus Pycnonotus; species Pycnonotus jocosus. The sequence goes on along the minus strand of VWYP01004239.1, from coordinate 118,181 downwards.
AACTCTTTTGGTTGGGATGTTACGATCACAGTCGAACATAATTATACCTAGTACATAAATACAAAATCTACCATGGTTTCCTCCAGAAAGATAAATGGAGAAAAAGAAGGAGAAATGGGGACCAAGAAGGGAATGAAACACTGCAGTTACTTCTCAACATAAACCAGCAAATGCTGGAAGTACCACTCTGAGATTTCAGATACACAGTTAGAATCTAACAAAACAATAAATTTTCAGCAATTAGAAAGAATGCCAATAAGAAAAGCATGATTTTGATTGCATAACAAATGTAATTGTAAGCTTGGGTCTTGAAAATACACAATACTGCTCTTTCACACAGACAAACATTTTCTCTCTGTTATTACTTGTAGTTAGTTTCCCAGTAAGATGTGTCCCTGAATGCACATTTGTATACTTTTGTATTTTCCTACAAAAAGTGACTCTTATCTCCTGCCTGTTTCAGTTCTCCTCTGCTTTACAAAATGTCAAATTGTTTTAACACACACTGTCTGCAGCACTTCTCTGAGCTGGATGGAAGTAGACAAAAAAAGCTCATCCAGACAGGCACTGCTATCAGCCGAGAGACAGCAGACATTTCACTTGGGCTCTGCTGGGCTGGTAGTTTCCAACTCCATGCTGAACAGCAGCTGTTGACTTTGAGAAAAAAATCTCTGCTCTGCCTCAGTGTAAAATCAAACAGATTACATCACAGATTTTTCCGACGTGTATCTACCTCATTGTGTATTTTCATGCATGGCAACAATCTCTGGTAGTAGAACTAGGCGGCTTCTCAGGCCAGAGTGGCTCACATGCAGCACTGCTCCCTGAAGGACCCTCCTGGCTGCAGCCTGGCCCCAGCTGGGAGCCTTCTGTGGCCCAAGACATAATTCTGTGCTTTTTGATTCAATATCCATGATGCGCTGTGAAGGCTGCGCTGCAACTTGTCTGTGCATTCATAACACAGTGCTCAGGACTTCCATTGCATGCCATTAGAGGAGGCAGAGAAATTTTAATACAAAAGATGTTTACTTAGATCAGACTCAAAGACCAGAACATAGAAACAAACTGAATTTGAGAGTACAGAAACACAATTTCATCCCACCTAACGCTGATTTCTTAGTTTAAAAAATTATCCCATAATTTATCCCAACATTTATCAATTTTTATTCCCTACAAATCCCTACCACTATGCTGTTTCCTACTAAAATAAACACATTAATAATGCAGACTCTTTCCTTTTCTCATCTATTTTTACACTGTACAAACTTAAATGCCTTCAAATTCACTACAGTTAACCACATATGAAACAACTCTAAGGATGTATCATTATATAAGGCAATAAGATATTCACATTATATAAAGCAACAAGATATTCACAATGAATTCTAATATCAATTAATTAGAATAAATTAATTCATATTAATTAATTCTAAATTAAGCTCCAGCTATATGTAAACGTTGTTGCAAATGTCCCTATAATTTAAGAATAGTCTCAACATTTTTTAGAAAATATTATGCACTAGTTTACTTGAGCTGAGGTTAAGTAAAAATCACTAATATGTGATATAATCAATTAAAATAAACTGCCTTCAAAATTATACGTGCTTTAATATACTTTGCAAAAATATTTTGTTCCTTAATTCTTAAACGTCTGTTTCTTCTATCACCTTCCCAAATTGGTTTGGAAAAAATATATCACAGAAACCTGCCTCTTGATTTTTGTTGGTTATAACAATAATTGCAACAGCGTAATTAGTGTATTTAGCGTGTATTTTAAAACCCTAAGTGGAACAAGTAAAAAGAATTCTGAGAGCAAATTCCTTCACTTTTCTTTTGCTTCCCTCTCCCTGGACTGTGTCCTGCGATGAAAGTCCCATAACCTCCTTTGCAGCAGAAAACTCAAAGGTGCTGTGATTTTCTTTTTTTTACACTCCTCCTTAGTTCCATGCTTTTAGCTTTTCACTGGTAATAAATGTTTGTTTTCCTTTTTAAGAAGGGATTCTTTCCCACTACTGTCACATCAACTTCCCCCTGAAGTCTCCTGCCCCATCAACTTTTACATTTTCTCCCTTCCCACTGCCTCTTTTCTGTTTCTAATCCACCCTAATCAACTGCATCAGAAAATTAGTTAAACTCCTATAGTAAATCACCGTAGATAACCAGGTTATTTTGTATATAAACCATGCACAATCTTACGTAAAGTGTGGAGCTCCAAGCAGCTAATTCTCACTAGTTCTCAGAGCTTTGGAGAAAGGCAATTTGTGAACACCCCTTTGTGCCTCCAGCTAGTTTCAACTAGATTAACTTTTAATATCTCCTATATTTTACCTCTGTAAGTACAGTGCTAAACCTAAGTCCACAAAATCTCTGTCTCTCTGCTACACACAAAACAATAAATCAGTCCCCTTCCTCAGCTTGCTTTGCTAGCAGCTCCTCCACTCAGTACTTAAACTACAAGATTTGCCTTTTCTCTGTAGTGCTTGCTACCCATATTCTTCTTTTCCACTTTGTGATATTAGCACTGCAAAGATGTCATTAGGTACCTTGACAAAATAATACACATTCAGGTAATGTCCCTCCTATAATCTATCTTACATTGGACAACAGCACAGACATATTTCATGCATAAATCAATCACACAATACAATCACTTTAGATAGCCATAAAAGAGGTTTTCCATAATACTGACCTATGCCATGGAGAAAAAGAAAGGAGGGCACAAATCAAGATGAGTGCAGGTCACTCATTAATTGAAACAGAGAAAATCCAAAAGTCTGGCTACCTTTTAAGTCACCTCTCTAAGAATCAGAAACATCAAACTTAGCTCCTGTGCTCTCAACAGTAATTCACAGCTTTTGAAAGGAGGACTTACCTACTTTCTTTTTAATAGAAAATTTATTTTTCTAATAGTAAAACTGGGAAAGAACACTTATTAGTCGACCCAGCTTTTCAGTATAAAGCTCTCACTTTACAAAGCTTGCCATCCATCTGGATTTATACCTCAACTGCTTTAATTGGATCATCCAGAAAAAAAAGGCACCAAATGGGCACTGTTCAAGTTCTGTTAAGCATCTTTTCAATGTATTTATTAGGTCATCAACATATAAAAAATAATCTTAGGAGAATTCAAAGGTGGAGGGCATGGGGAGAGGAAGAAAAACTTTGAAAATCAGTAACTTCCAAGACTTTCAAAGGGTGCAGAAGATTAGGGTTTTTCTAGTTGGCCAGGTCAGAGAAGTGTTTTCCTTCACTGTGACAGAGTGCATAGCCTTCCTAATAGACGCATGTCAGTATAAAATAAACACCTCTAGCTCCAGTCTTATTGTTCTGCTGCCTGACTTTTTTACAGCAAAGATCAAAGATGATTCAGCTTAAAGCTCTGAAGTCAGACCTGTTATTGACTCCACTAACAGCAGGAGCAGAACAAGTGAATCTCTTCAAGGAAAACTCACTCTATGCTGCTTTTATTTCTGGCTTACAGTGATCTGGAGCAGACAACACCAGGGTACACATCACCTTATGTGTGCCAAGTACTCAAGCCTTTGCCTGAGAAATCATTTAATGAGGCTACTACACCTGAGCTTTACCAAAATAATAATAATAATTCCCATCTCGCTACCATTCTTTTGCTTGACGACACGACATTTGTCTAACAAGACCTTTTAAGTCACAGCTTGTATTTAGGGCTGAATTAATATTCCATGGGGGAAAAAAACTGCCATGTAATTCCTTCCAAATTAGTCTATTTCTTTCAGTAGCTTTGAGGACAGTTTATCAGGCACTAAGGCTACCACAGGTGAATAAGAGCAATGGGAATAACCCATCAAGAAGAAAACGCTCTTGAAAACACCACTGGGTGCTAGACCTGTCTTCTTATTACCTACATTTTTTAAAACAACAGATGGCACTTGAGACCAAGTCACAGTGATGCCAAATTTGTCATACAAAGGATAACACTTTCTGCCAAAACTGACATCACTTGCTCAGACTCTGATTTGAAAAAAATGATGGGGAAACTAACTTTTATAAACTGTGAAAAACACTTATTTCCTTGCAGTCTCTTGTGAGTTTGTGACCTTAGAGTAAGAATATCACAGCATGCCCCCAGAGCTCCTATTCACCATTTATTCTGCTGCTCTATGTTTGTACATGGATATCCACTGCGATAAGTCACTGTGAAAGGCAGCTAATGCACTTAGGATGTGGAACTAGTGTCACCTTTTCTAACTTGTCTGTAACTGTTTGGATGATATTGATCTGTTCTCATTTTTTCATCATCTTTCTTGAAGAGAATCTAGAGGGACTTGAGGAGAAAAATCTCTGTAACAGCGGATTAAACGATTGACAGAAGCTCCTTGTGGATATCTTCATTATGTGGATTCTTGTGGGTCCCTTGCAACTGAGGATATTCTATGATTATGTGATTCCTTCCCACTGCAGGAAGGTTTTGCTTTACCACCTCTAATGACTGCAACTATTCCACAAACTGCAAGAACATTTCTCACATTGCCAGGACAATGAGTTCACCCAGTTACCTCCAGTAACTGGAAAAAAGCAAGTTTACAATACAGGTAAACCTCACTCTACCCCTGTTCATATAGTTTTCATAGAAATTGCTAACTGTTAATGAGAAGAATTAATTTCTCATTTAGCTCATTGTGTAAGAGTTTTTTTCTCTCAACAAAAATTCCACCATCACTATAGCTTCACACTTATTTTTTTAATAATACTATTCTTTCACTGGAAAGAAGATAAGACAAGAAAACATGAAAGTGTCCCAAACTAAGAGTGAATGATAGCCCCAAATACTAATGTAGTGAATATTTGATATTACTGATGATTATATGGCTTTTTTTCTTCTAAATCAAATGGTGCTGTGTTTCACTTATCTTTGGTGAGTTATATTTAGCAATATTTAACCTGACTTCTTCTTCATGGTTTTCATATTCTGAAATTTCAAAGCTTCCAATTTATGACCATGACTAAGGAAAACATAAAACCAGATTCATCTTCCTCTCTTACTATATCAAGGGAAAAAAGAAAAGCTTAACTAAGCCTTTTTTATAAAAACACTGAGTTATCAACCGCTGTATCTGATCCAAGTATTCTGTCTAGGAATTTTTGCTATCGTATTGTTTAACATGTTAGAAAACAACAAAAAAAAAAGAATCATTCCCTCAATACCAAGCAGCAACTATCTTTCAATCCTTGCTAACACATGGGAAATGAATTCATTCTTTACTGAAAGCACTGTCTTACTCCATAGGGGCTGTTTGTCAGTTCCTCCAGGGTGACACTAAATCAAGTTGCAAAGTACTGTAATGTAAATCACAGCCTAATTTACTTGTCACTGTGTTGTGACACTTGGTTAAAAATGCTTTTTAATTGCAAAGATAAATTATACATTAACAATTCTGGTGGCAGTTTCAATACTGCATCAGATTATTTCACTCTAGAGAAAGGAGCTGAACAACTACACAACCACAAGCTATGACAGAATATTTTTAAATTGTCGGATTGTTCAGATTGATGGTGTTGGTAGTGTTGTGATGATGAGTTCTGTCCTCCACAAAAACAAAAGACATAATCAGTCTTTTATATTCAGTAACTCATGAAGAAAAAGTACTCTGTTTTCTTGAACCTCAGATCACTCCAGCTTCTCACTTGCAAATCAGCAGACTCCCTATAGTAATATGAACTGGTTCTCAGTCATGCTGAAAAATAAGCCTTTCTCTATTCTATAATCTAGGACAGGGAAATGATTGAAAATAGAATAAAATATGTTTAGAAAAAAAAATAAGGAAGTTGTTAAGTAATCTCTAGTGATTTTGACTATCTTCACCTTTGGAACTGCAGTTCGCTCCACACAAACTAGGTTTTTCCTGCTGGAAGCTAAACTGGATCTGGCACAACCCTGCAGCAAGTAGCCAGTAAGCAAAGACCAGTAGTCCATGCCCTACAGGTAAAAGGCTCCACATTGCAGTTACTGGCATTAGACCAGAACAAAGCCCTCTGCAGAAGGTGAAAGTCAATCTCAGTCCTCACCTGTACCTATTGCATTTTGTGCATGCTATTCCTCAGTCATGCAGTTCCCCTGTATGTCTATTACAACCTACTATAGTGTAGGTCACTAACAGATGTGTCTGTGTCCCCTCAGCCAGAGAATCACAGAATGGGTCAGGCTGGCAGGGACCACAGTGGGTCATCTGGCCCAGCCTCCCTGCTCATCCCAGAGCACATGGCACAGGATTGTGTCCAGATGGTTTCTGAGTATCTCCAGTGAGGGGGACTCCACAACCTCTCTGGACAATCTCTTCTGGTGCTCAGTCACCCACACAGTAAAGTTGTTCCTCCTGTTCAGGTGGAGCTTCCTGTCATCAGTTTCTGCCCGTTGCCTCTTGTCCTATTGTGTGGCACCACTGAGCAGAGCCTGGCTCCATCCTCTTGATGCCCTCCCATCAGATACTGACAGACATTGATGAGGTCCCCTCTCAGTTATTCCTTCTCAAGGCTGAACAGGCCCAGCTCCCTCAGCCTGTCCTCATAAGAGAGATGTTACAGCCCCTCAATGATCTTTGTTACCCTTCACTCACATACTGCTGCACAAGCTCCATGTCTCTCTTGTCCTGAGGAGCCCAGAGCTGGACACTGCACTCCAGAGTGGCCTCAACAGGGGAGAGCAGAGGGGCAAGACCACCTCCCTTGACCTGTTGGAATGCTCTTCCTGATGCACCCCAGAACACCATTGGCCTCTTGGCCACAAGGACGCTGCTGGCTCATGGACAGCTGGGTGTCCACCAGGACTCCCTGCTCCTTCTCCACAAGCTGCTTTCCAGCAGCTGAGCCCCCAGCCCGAATTGGTACCTGTGGCTGTTCCTCCCCAGGTGCAGGACTTTGTGACTTTGTTGAATTTCACACTTCCTCTGCTACTCTGCAACCCAGGGCTTGATATAAACCCGCCAGAAGTCTGCCAAACACAACTTGCAATATATGAGCTAAGGATAGTCTGTCAATAAGGTGCAACATAGATGTATTACAGAGCTCATACAAACATGACACCATCAATGAATAGACATTACACATTCACTTTCAGACCATGGAAGAAAGCTTTTGAAGTGGGTATTTTTTTAGACATATCTTCTGAGACCACTGAGCTGATGATCACCTCAATTTTGAGGGTCTCAACCCTCAAGGGCAAAACAAACAGACTGAAAAAAACTCATCCAGAAGGGAAGAGAGACTCAGGAGGTAGATTAGCCCCCTCTCACACTTGCTATCTTGTCCTTATGTCAAACATTTGATTTTGCAAAGAATCGCCACCCCCTGGACTGCATCACCTGCTGCAAGGTTCTCACCAGGTGTTTCTTTCCCAGGGCATGGAAGCTGCCTCACCCTGTTGGCTTGGCTAATATCCTTAAACAAAATCAGCCTTTTCCTACATCTCCTGAGTGCTCTTCTCATTGCCCATCAGCAGGGCACAGGGTCTTCCAATGTGCATGCTTTCAAAGCCTCTGCTGTTACCCCAGCCTCTAGTATGTACATCACCCTCACAGCAAGTGGCACCAAGACATTGCACAGCAAGTCATCATGATTAGTTGATAATAAGCCTAATAAAAGGCCAGAGCTGGGCCTTGCATTGTTAGCAGAATGCCTCTTCTCACAAGGCACAGTTATCAGCAATGACAACACTGTTTTCACTGGCTACAAAAATGCTTCAACCAATACAGCACACAAGGGTGTATTGATGTCTAGGATCAACTGTATGAGTCTTGCAGTGCCCACACCAGAATGAAGCCTTACAGTCACTGCCCAAGCTTTGTTGTAGCTTCCCCTGTGTACACACACCAGAAACGGCCAACTTGGGATGCTTTCCAGCACACTCTAAGAGACAGGAAACTTGTATAAGGGATACTTTCACATAGTACATGTGAAAACATTTTAATATTTCTGTCAGAATGACATTGTAAGTTTCAGAAAACAAGCTGAATATTTTATGACAAAAACACCCCAGACTATCTCTTATAAATTAATTTCGAAGATTTAGACTGATAGCAAACTGCCCTCCTCTTTTCTGATTTTTCCTAATGACAATGAATAGATTTAAAAATCAGGAAGCACATTTCCTATAATAATTAGGTATTTAAACAGCATGTAGGAGCTTAGAAGACTTCTTAAAAAGTACATTACCATCACTGAAATATGCGAGGGCTGACACCTAATTCACTAGCTGTGTCCTGAAACACAGTTGGTTGGTATTAGGTTGTAAATTATTGTTCCCAGTACACATAGTAAATCTCCTTATTAAAATTCCCTTTTTGAATATTTATGCTAAGTCTGCAACCCCCTATGCATAAGAGACCGGTATTATCACACAGAGTAACTTGGCAGTTTCAAAGAAACCTAACATAATTGAATCAAGCCAAATCAGAAATGAAAGGAAGTACAACCAAGCAAGAGGCTGACACCCTGAACTTCCACAACACTGCAGCATTAGAAGCATCCAGAGCATTACAGTACAAAGCTCCAAAACACTGGTTTAAAAGTCATTCAAAAATATAACTCGTTTGTATTTTGAGTTGTTGTCCAATGCAAATCTTTAATATTAAATAAATAAGCCCGTTAAGAGTTCGTAATCTCTCTACTTTTTGCAGTATATTTTCAGTGTGTGTTTAACAAAACTGAATACTTTTTAGATGAGAAACACAAGGAAACCCTGATTCCTGACACTGATTCTTGCTGCCTATAACTTCAAATATTGCTTAGTCTACTTCATAAACTAGTTAAACATACTCTTCAAGGATTCTTCATCCCTTTATTATTGCTCTGACAGACTATATCTGTCTTAAATTTTTATATTTAAGGACCACCTTCACACTTTCAACTTGATCTATTCCTGAGCAATTTTTAATATTCTGGAGTCTGCAGCTGTGCTGGATGTGTGCAGGTGGGTTGTGGTTTTTTTATTGTGTGGTGTTCTTCTTTTTTTTCCATTTTCCTCAATGACAAAACATAAGAGGATCTTTTAATTTCCTCCCGTGGCCTCTATCTCCCCTCCTCTGGTCACCCAGGAGGTCTCTCATTCATTCACCATTCAGAAATACAGCATTCTCAGCAATGTGTAGGGTTGTGGAAGCACTTCCACTACCTACCCCTTCCTTATAAAACTGCAGTCACACACCTTTTTCCCACAGAATCACATAAGCAGACTGAAATTATTTAATAACCTTATAAGACTAGGTTTGTTCTTTTTTCAAGTGACACTTCCAGGCAATGAGCTCTTTTTTCAAAGAATTCTTAAGCTTGAGATAAAACACCTTACACGTATCTTTGTCGAATATGATTTAATTTCAATTTCTAGTCCCTTGCTTTACAAGAAAATTAAGTCCTTCATAGTTATGAAGCATCACAACTTTGCAATGAAATTATTAGTATGATACAGTTCTAGCAGTTTATCAGTGTCATGAATAGAAAATTTGTGCAGCATGTAATTTTCAGATGTACTTCCATATCAACAATTATTTGCAAACATTTTTGATTACAATGTACATATGCTGTGGAGCTTGTGCTGTGTGACTACAGGAAGAAAAGATGGAAAATTACAACAGTATTAGTAGAACTAATATTTTTTGCAAAAAGCAGGTAACTCTCCCTTCCCACAATAATTCCGATGCCAACAACAAAATTTACACTATAATCAGAATAAGCTACAGATAAGTTCTCACACAAGTGTAAAAGTACCTCAAGACCCATTTGACAGTATTAAAGGAGTTTAAAAATGGCTGCATGTGCATATCATTAATGACTTTGTAAAGATGCATAGTGAAACACATATAAAAACCCATAACTTTAAATTGGAGTTTTCAAAATGCTTTCCAATAAGTTAATTTCTCTATTCTTCAGGGAGGATTTTATGTTGATTTTGCAGAAAGTAGAAAATCTGTGTTATTTTTTCCTAAGCAATTGTTTTGAACTCAAACCCAAGTGTTTCAAATCACAAAGCAACCTGAAACATTTTGTTTGAAGTCACAGCAACTTCAGTCTCTTTCTTGCAAGTCTTAGAATACTGCCAGATTGCACAGATTAAAGCTGATGCTTTAAACTCACTTTTTTGAATTCTCTCCATTTTAAAGGTAAAAAGTATGATTTTTCCCATTAAAAATTGTGAAAATTTTAAGTACATTACTAAGTATTGTTGCCAATCTGCTGCTGCTTCTTTATTTCTCTACCTCCCACCCCTTCCTTTTTCTTCTCTTAACTTTGAAAGCTTCAGTTCTCAATGGCATATATAAAATTCTGTATACAGTAGTTCTTGTATTCAGGTAAGAATTCAGCAAGAATTTATAACACAGCCTTGCATCTTTACTCAAAAACATTTATTTCTGCATATACATGGACATATTATTTACAAATATATTTTGACAGTTTTAAGTTTCCAAATGCAAACCACCCAATTTGGGGTAAAATGCTGCAGTTAGACAATGCAAGTGAATTAAATGTGAGAGAGAAAGAGGCAGAGAACATACGTGTGTGTCTGTGTACAACAAGAAACACAACAAAATTGTTTTGATTTCACACCTGAAGTGCCTAAATATGATTTTTATTCTGAAATGCTCATCACACTCAGAATTCCCACTGAGCAGGTTTTACTTGTTTAGTACAGAAAATCACCTTACACTCTTCTTATTCCTGGATGCTGAAATGCCGTATTTACAGAACTTAATGCTGTGGATGTATTTAAAAAATTAAGGAGTTTCTCAGCCGGTATAAACTTTTACAGCTCCATTAGCCTGGAGTTACAAACAGCTTGAAAGTTCAGTCAGAGCATGGGCTTGGCTTTTTGCATTTTGGTTCTTAAGCTCAAGCAAAATTCTTCTAACACTAGCAATGTACCAGTAATATAATGGGGTGTTTTTTCATGTTGTTAAATTTCACAAACTTGAAATTAGCAAAAATTTTCCAGGGTTAAGAGCCATTATTGTAGAGAAAGTTAATACTGGCTGCCATAAACCAGGCATCCAGTGCATGCTGGCCTTAAATGACTGCTGAGGTGAGAGTTGACATCCCCAACACAGAGAGCTTTGCTCTGTGGTTTTGGGTGAATTGATTCATATGATCTACCACTAACAGAGCAGAGCTCTGCAAGGACCTACATGACACCAAAGAAATTATCATCTTTCTAGCCATGTTGCCATGAATAGGGTCAGGTCACAATGATCCAAAGACCAGCTGCATCTGAGCTCCTGAGTGCTCTTCTGAGCTGCCCAGCTTCCCCCAGCATTTCCCTCTGACAAGCAGCTCTTTATGATTCAGAGTGAGAAATGAAAACTTCCTCCAGACCTGCTGTGAGAAGTCAAAGAGTGGAATGGGAAGGTGGGAAAACCTAAAGCTGTCTTGGCTCACACTAACAGTGCTTGTGTAAGCAGCATTTGTCAGCTCCTGGTGCACCAGCTCTGTTGTGTTGTATACACCCAACTTACACAGAAGGCGTGCTTTAAGGGCTAAGTGCTTTGAACACAGTGACAAAGATTCATTATGTACAAGAAACTTTTAACAGGAGGTGTGCTGTTAGCGTTGGCCTAGTTCAGTAAAGTTTAATTTTAAAGTCTAGAACTGGCCTGATACATCAGTCTTCTAAACACTCCCATCACAGCAATCATTACCTGATATATAGTTCATATTCATATCATATTCTGATATCTCATTTGTTATCTGATAGATATGTATATTTGTATATATATACACATATTTATACTCAAACTCAGTTATACTAGTCAATTAATTGCAGTATTTTACTCAGATTCCATGCTTTGCATTTTTATCTACCTGAAATTGTCAGTGCACAATCACATTCTATTCAGTTATTGCCCAGAATTGCAAATCATATGCGCCAGGGAAAAGTGAAGTACATACTACAGACAGTTCTCAGCAAGTGTTCAAGAATGTAGAATGCCAAGAATTACTCTGGAAAGGTAATAAACGAACATTACTTTGCTGCTGGGTAAATCAAGGTCTAACTTGATTACATTTTGAAGGATGCATTAAATTTCATAAACTATACCAGTAGTGGGAACAGATGAAAACAAGCACACAAGGTAAGATTAGACAGACGTGGATTCTCCAGCTTGGGAAGAAAATGACTGAGGAGACAAGATACAGATGTTGAAAATCTCAAAAGATCATTAATGATACAGAGGGTGAGAAGGTTACAGGATTATCCACTATTTTAAAACTCATCTAAATTCCTACTTTTTCAGTTGCTAAAAAACTGTAAAGAATATATTTCTAGAAAGCCCTCAATACAGCAAATTTCAGTACAATAAAATCAATCTCACCAGATGAGACAAATTAAGAGAACAGAGAAGTCCTCCCACTGCTCCATGGCAAACAGGGATCCAAAGCAAAAGTAGCTCTAAAAAGCAGAAATTCAGATTGGCTTTATGCAACAAAAATGCAAATATAAGAGGATAGTGACAATGGAGGCCAAAGACAGTGCAGTTTTCTGATCAGGATGATTATGATCAGCCTATAAAGGAACAGCATGACCAAGATTTGTTCATCTGCCTAATCTGTATTGTCCTAAATATCCTTTTTTGTAGTTCCAGAGCATCCTAGAGAAAAGTGACAATAGGAAGAGGAGTAGCTGTAACAAGGTCAGAGTACACAGGGGCAAAGAAATGACCCCAGAACAACCAGGAGCAAGACAGAGACAGCATTTCCAATGTCACTTCAGCTCACAGAGGAGAGGATGATGATGGTTTTGGGGACAGGGGGAGAAACAGCAACTCAGATGGAATTGAAGGGCTAACAGAGATCCCTAGGGAACAGAAGTAAAGAGAGAATTTTTCCGTGAATCACAGAAATGCCATGGAAGCTCTGAAACTGGTAAAACACATAAGGGCATGGAAGCAGGGGGTAAGTTCAGTAGAGGAGAAAATGAGACCCTGAGCTGTTAGGCACAGAAAACCGGGGGGAACAGGGAAAGAAAACAAAGGCCAGCAGGGAAGATGGCAACAAAAATCACATATGCTTTAATAAAGCATCACAAGTGCTTTATTTAAGCTGGAGGTGGAGGTGAGATGAATCAGAGCTCTCTTGAAAGAAATAAACCCAGTCTTCCACAGCTTCAGTTCTTCCAAGGAGAACAAAAGAAATCGAAGGAGATGTAAAATTGCACCAGATGTGCAAACCCTCACACAAGACCACTGCAAAATTGGTTGTTATCTTGGAGTATTGACCAGCAATGCCTATGTTTTCTTCCTCACCAAGCTCATTTGTATTAAGTGCTCAGATAAATTGCTCTTTCTTTCCAAATCTCCCCTTCCAATCCAAACACTGCATATTTCAAACTGACACAGAGGCTTTCATTTCATTCTTAATTAGAAAATACAATGATTCTGACTCATTCCTAAGTGAACAGCAATACCTATTAGAGTCATGATTAAATTTAGACAGGTTAATTAAATCTGCTTAAACACAGCTTGCCCTTTAAGCTATAGTTAGGAAAAAAAAAAAAAGTCATATTTCTGAGTCACAGGAGTTAAATGAGTTCATTAGTCGAGGTTTTAGTCAAATTCTCAACTGATGTATAAAGGCACAGGTCTGTTGAAGTCAACCGTGCTGCTACTGTCTACACAAGTGAGGAACTGACTCATTATTCTGCCTCAATTGCATTTGCATCTTCAAACTTAAGTGCATTATTCTGTTGGCAATGATTAAACCACTACAACTCTCCAGCAGGTGAGGACCATGCCAGTGATGAGCTCTTAAGCACAGATGTAGAATCACAGCAAAAAAAATTACATGGGTTCAATTAAGACATTTTAAAAATTTCTTTGTAGTGCCAGGATGATCTTAAGCTACAGAGCAGAGTTAAAGACTTAGTCTCCAACGTTGAGTTATTTTCAGGAAAAATATTTTCTTTAAAAGTAAACATGCAGTGACAGTACATTGATACTTGTGCAAAACGCATTTAGTGCTGTCATACTTAAAAAGGTGAAACCTGTAAAAACTACAGAGTTAACCCACTCAGCACTCATTTAATGAAATACTTCTGTACAAATATTTATTGTCTTCCATCACAAGTGCACTTATGGACTAACTCAAGCTCCTGCATTCTAGAAAGAGTTTATTTGAAGTGGGGTTTATATATCACCAACTACTGTATTGCCTGCAGAAAGGCAATTCACATCTTGCTGATTATTGAAGTTGGTGTTGATATTTCATACCTTATTTAAATGACCTTGGTTGATGTGTGTGCCTAACTTCAAGATGTTTGTCTTGCTTGGCACACCATTGCACTGTCCAAACACCTTCATGAACAGCATCAGGTAGAAATCCTGCTTTCCACCAGCTTTGCACAGCTGATGACATTTTGTGGATTAATGCCCCCAAACACCTCTGCTCCTTGTCACGTCAAGCAGCTGACAGGGAGAAATAGGGAGGCCACAAAACATACGCTCCCTCCCTCTCTTTCTCCAGGAGCTGGTCAACAGCCACAAGTTATTGAGTCAGCACTTTCTCATCAAAGCCATCTTCTTGACAGCTGACTTCCTGCTTGTAAAAGAGACCTTCTATGTTCAGGACAGCCCATAACTATAGGATTGAGTTGGGCTTGCACTGAAATACTGTCAGCACAACTGTTTCCATCAGAACAGTATAGGAAATTATCCACAGCCAGGGTGACACCTAACAAGATTAACACTAAAAAGTGCCAGTGATTACACCGAGTTGTCAGATGCCAACCAAATAAATTAATTCCCAGCTAAACTCTAGAAGCTCAGACTATTAAATCTAGGATTCAACACTGGCAAATCATTTTGTTCAAACATGGAAAAATACAAAAACAAGAGGAGGGATTGTTGAAATGGTGTAGGGATACATCTGTGCAGATCCTATGAAACTCATGTTTCATGAACTCAGTAAAACATCATCACTGAAAGTCAATCTAAAGTATTTTAGATTTTTTTGTAGGGGTAGTTGTGAAGTACCCTGAATCATGGTTTAAAAATATCTTTTGCCAGGTGTTCAATATGTATGCAACAGGAAACAATTTTTTTTTTTATTTTGAGACAAGTAGAATACATCAAAACATGGCTAACTTCAGGAAAACTTAACATTCAACTCTAAAGCAATAAAAAAATCTGTATAAATCAGTAACTGACTTTAATCAGTTCATCATTTTATCAGGATATTTTCAAAGTATTATTTAGCCAGAACTGTAAGTGCAACCACGAGTTTGCAGCCTCATAATCAATAAAACCCCCAAATCTGCAATACAGAATAAGCAAACTAGTTCATATAGGTTAATTTCAAATTAGTTCACATAGGTTAATTTCAAATTGCTCCATGGAGACCTTTCCCAAATGCTTTTCATGTTTCATGGAGCTTTAATGACCAGTGAGCCAAGCTGAGCAAACAGAACTCGAGTTCAGAAATTTGGGCTAGATTTAAGCAAAGGACAGAGACATCTTAATTGCTTTATTATTATTATTTTAAACTCTGAGAAAATGTGAAACAAAATGCCCCTGAATAGTTGTGTTGGAAAATACATTCAGCAAGGTTTACAGGTCCTCATAACTCTTTTGATCAATCTTTCACTCAAGACAACTCACTCAACTTATGAAGTACTTTAGACTGATCATATGGAAACCCACGCATATGGTTAAGGGTTTGCAGAGCCACTGAATTCCATTTCAATAGGAATGTATGTATATATTTATGTGCACATATTTCTATGTATCAACACAGGCTGGGAATGAACAGATGGAGAGCAGCCCTGCCAAGAAGGACTTGGGGGTGTTGGTGGATGAGAGGCTGGACATGACCCAGCCATGGGCACTCCCAGCCCAGAAAGCCAAACGTGCCTTGGGCTGCATCCAAAGCAGTGTGGGCAGCAGAGGAGGGAGGGGATTCTGCTCCTCTGCTCTACTCAGACCCCACCTGCAGGGCTGCATCCAGCTCTGGGGCCCCAGCACAAGAAGGTCACGGACCAGCTGGAGAGAGTCCAGAGGAGGCCACCAAGGTGATCAGAGAGGTGGAGCACCTCTCCTGTGAGGAAAGGCTGAGAGAATTGGGATTGCTCAAACTGGAAAAAACAAGGCTTCTAGGTGACCTAATTGCAGCCTTCCTGCAGTGTCTGAAGGGAACCTTGCAAGAAAGCTGGAGAGGGACTTTTCACAAGAGTATGGAGCAATAGGACAAGGTGGAACAGTGTAACTTTCCCTAAAGGTATATAGTTCATTAGAAAATTAAGAGGAAAAAAAACACCAAAAAATGTACAGAAAATCACTGAGGATAAGCAAAACTTCAGTTACTAATTTCAGTTGTATAAATTCTGATTTTATATTAAAACATGAAATTATAAAACAAGCTAAATTAATGAGTGTGGGGTTTTATTTAATATATGTAGTTCAACAAATAATGACTTATTTTTTCACAGGAGAATCCAGCATAATAAGCTGCTTTGGCAACACAGAATTACATTAGAAAATACATTCCAAATAGGTAAATGCAGGTCTTGGACTTTCCTCAGAACTATTTTGATTAATTTGTTGTCTTGCATTGTGTGGTAATACAAAAAACCTAAAATAATGAATTTTCTGTATCCCTTACAGTATTTCTAGTCAATCAGCAATAGCAATGGTGTGAATTCACTTTGGTTTCCGTAAATACATGATTTTGTTTACAATTTCTACAAGTCATAGACTTGCATACAGCTCAGAAGCTGCACTCCAAAGCAGAAATGGATTATTATATTTTGCTCCACAAGGCCTACGGGATCATACTTTTTTTTTTTTCTTATACAAGGAGTATATTTGGCTGTAGACAGAGATGTCATTCCTCCCACCCTTTATTTTTGTTGCAAACTACAGACATGTTAAGGACCGAAATTAGAATTTACCCATGTCTGCTCTCAGCAGTTACATCCCTTCCCTTTCTGTGCTCTTCTCCACCAGACAGGTTTCTTTATCAAGTAGATCTTTTCACTTCACATTAATTTGGGAATTACATTTAATTCAACTTGCTATTTTATTTCCTTTTCATTCCAATACCCGAATACCCTCTTACTTCTGCACAGATGGGTGTAGAGGGATTACTGCTACAAAGATGTGACAGACATCAGAGCAGAAAAGTCATCAACTAGCAAATCCATCTAAAAACAAGAGGCACGATACCTCAATATGGCAAGAAACTGTCACAGCCTGTAGAAGAGAAAAAAATACCAGCTACTGTCTTCCAAAAGGTAACATTGTGAGCAGCATTTCAGGGTTACTCTGTCTAGATAGTCAGATAATACAGGAAGAAAAATAATTGCAATACTCCCATATTATCCTTATAAGAGTATTAAGAGGATTAAAAAATGAAAACTAAAACTATTGCATTGGGTTCTAAGAGCAATATCTGAATTTATCAAATTCCTCAAATTTGATAGAATTCCTGGGTGTTCAGTCTATACTTGATATTTAATAGCTCTGGTTTTGTCAGCACACAGTGCAAACAGACAAAATATCTATATATCAAACCATGGCATAGAAATGAAGTGCTGATTGGGTGTATTTCCACCCTATGTTTATTTCATTACAAAAACAAATGAGAAACTATGCCAAGATCAAACTGGATTTTATTTATTTTTAAAATAGGTGAATTTTCATGTGAGCAAAAGCAAAGGCTTACACTATAGTTATAAACAAGTTAATATTTATCTGACAAGTCCCTGGAGCACTGAACAGAAAAATATTTTAATTTGCTCTACTTCCCATTAAAAAATGAAAAAAATTCTGATCAAGAATGAAGAATAAGACTCTATATACTCTATGTTGAGATTTATACCTTCTGAACCAGGTGCAAAGGAGATGTGAAACTGCTGTTCTATTCTGATAGCATTTTATGCCCACTTTAAAAGCACAAAAGTGACAACACAAGGTTAAAAACCAAACCAAAACCCACAACACACAGGAAAGCCGGTCCCTTATGTTTAAAATGCAGATTAAAGCAAAAATGAAACAACAACAACAAAAAAACCACCCTCAAAACAACCCCCACGGCACATGAATATTGAATCCTTTAGTCCTTGAAAAAGAAGTAGAAAAGTTTCAATAATGCAAAATCACCTTGAAAGCTGAACTTGAAAGTACTAAAAAAACCCCAAATCAAACACTTTCTCTGTAATATGCATACCTTAATTTGCTAGATGAATCTCATATTTCATTGTTTTACATTATCATCCAAACAGCTACACTGCTTTATTGGTGTTATTCAGATTCTAAGCAGAAAACAGTAAACTTAAACAGTAACCTTGATGACACATTAGCCTTCTGTGCTTGGTCTGACACTTTATTTGTAGAAATTATGACATTTTAAGGTTGTTCCTTCAAGTACTGCCAAGGCAGTTATGTAGAAGATATTAATCATATTCCATTTCTGAAACCATTCCCATTGTAGGTTAATGATATAAGCACAGCAGCAAAGCACAGGGCACTGCTCAGAGATTAACTGGCCTCTGAGGGGAGAGGCAGCCTCAGCTCCAGTCAAGTCTTGCAACTCAGGCAGCGCTCACTATCCCCACCAAACCATGCAGCCCCTCTGAGCCTCCTTTTCTCCAGGTTAAACAACCCCAGCTCCCTCAGTCACTCCTCATAAGCCTTGTGCTCCAGATCCTTCACCAGCTCTGTTGCCCTTTTCTATACACATTCCAGTGCCTCAGGATCTCTTTTTTGTTGTCAGGGCCCAAAACTGAACACAGCATTTGAGGTATGGCCTCACCACCACGCTTCCAATTTTCTCCCTGAGTAACCTCACAACAATCTCAATGGGATTCCAGTTACCAAGGCTTTAGGGGTCATCAGGGTCCTGTCACTGGTCATACACCACACACCTTAGACAAACAAAAGACAGTAGATTCTACACAGTTCAGACTGTGTTACATCCTGGTAGCATTAAAATAGCTGAGTTACAGAGCTGCATGCTTTTAAATGCCTCACATTGTGGTCTTTGACTCTTTAAGGGACTTTACACAAACAAAATAGAGACCTCCAAGTTTTTAAAGTTCTTGAAGTCCTAAAAACATCAGTCTCCATTTTCAGACAACAACTCTGGACATTATATATAAAGTTCAAGTTGTCTTCCTTTAACACGGCTGCCTATTGACTTCAGGGAATAATTTTTCTTTGTAATTTTAAAATAGTTATCTATAAAAAAAAGTAAAGACTACATTACAATTTTGTCTAATAACTTAAAAACATTAGACTCAGCTCCTTATAAACATTTCTAACTTAATAAAACACATTTTTTCAATTTTTGAGCTTCACTCTTAGTGACAGTTGTATACACCAAAAAAGCCCAAAGCACAAGTTAGTTATCTCCAAAGTCTTATCAGAGCCACATGAGTTCTGCCAGTTGTCACATCCCCAGGAATTAAAAAAAAAAAAACAAAGACAAAAAACCCCACTGCATTCCTAAATCAACCAAAACAAATTTACACAGTATTTAATGATGAAAAAAGCATTGCTGGAACAGTTCTCTGCATATGACTTATGGTTTTATATTTTTTGGCTCAAGTTATTCCTCTTAGCTATAGTGGCATGCCTCTGTTAGCATTAGCAGGGATTACACAGATGAAACAAAGACCAAATTTGGCTAATGATGCTACTCTGCTGGCAGAACACAGTAGATTAGAACAGACATTAATCTTCAAATAAATTACTAAATTTATTCCTTTTTTAAACCATGATGACAAGATTTGACAAGCCCTTTTTTGTCAATGAATGGGTCTAAAAAAGTATCTGATAAAATACACTGCAAGAAAGAGAGGTAACCAGGAACTCTTGACACCAGATGTCTCAGCAGAACACAGTGAGGGTGTTTCAGGACAGGCTTTGTTGATATTTACTATTTCACAAAAACCTGAGGGCAAGCTAAATGTTTGCAGAACTGATGTGAAAGAGGCTGACCTCATCTGCAGGCTTCCTTAGTTCAGAAACCCACTGACCTGTGGAGTGCCCAGGAGCTAACGCAGCTGCACTGAACCTCGCACCCCCACACCCAGCGTGGAAGTGGATCAGTAGCCTCTGTCTCCTCAGCCAGTTGGCTAACACGGATACTGAGCAAACTGGAAGCCAAGCCACTTGAGAGACAAGACAATGAAATAACATACTGTCCCTGGTGATACCAAAAAACCAATGGAAGCTCCTCATGTGTACACTCAGAAGAGAGAAAAGTGAGCATTCTTACCTTAAAATTGCCTGAAAATTGGTAGTTTCTACCTCCAGAGATGAAAACTGACCCTTAGCTCCCTTCAGGCAAAAGAGGGAACTGAACCTGAATCTACACATGCTCTCATTGCTATGTTAATGTTTGACAGAAAAATGCTAAGGAAAAAAAAAGTAAGCAAACACCCCCCCTGCCATTACATCTCCTCTAGATATTGGATGTTAAAATACTGTTCCAGGGTCACCATTGAGGAAAGCTTTCAACACCTCCCCTCAGCTTGTCTTCTTAAGAAGGATGCCATAAAGGAATCACACACTGAGCAGCCTTGAGCAGCATTTTTTGCAGCTACTTGCATGCAGGCTCATTCCCCCACTCTAAGTCATGTGGGTCACAAGTAAGAATATGATCAAGACATTTAACCCTGAGGCTGAGACAGGCTTCTGGACCACTTTAAACTTGCCTTAAGCATTAAGTGTTGAATAGCCCAGCACTTTGAACATCCAGACCTCTTTACAGATCAAGCCTTCAGTCAAATAAATCAAAGGACAAACTCACATATTCCAAAGGTGGATTTCATGGAATTACCGTCACGGGTTTCTCTGGCATTACCAGAGCCAACACACCACCCCAGGGTTCCCAGCTGGTTAATTCACAAGCAAAGTTTCAAAGATGACTTTTATGCCCTGAAGTCCCATGTCCTACTTGAGAAGTAATCAGAATACTCTGTGCATTGTCCTTGCTTATCTCCTTAGATTTTGGGGCCATTAAAATAAAAAAACCCTAACTATTCTACAGAGCAGCCCACGTGCTCCCTACATTATTCCAGGGTTATTAACAGAGTTGGAATCACAGTAATTATTGTACCTTTCTGTAACAGGCTACTACAGCAAATTTTATAGAGCTTGAATGCAAAATAAAATAAGGAAAGAGAGAATGAAACAATCAAGAAACAATCACAAACAAAAAAGATTCTGATGGTTAATTCTGATCATTTAACTCAGTCAAAAACGGGGACTGAGTGGGGGTGGGGGAAAAAGCAAAAAAGACAGACTCATTACTTTTTCCATGAAAGCATCATTTTGCAACACATTTCCTTTTCTTAGTAGCTATGAACACAGTTTTCCAAGACATGTTTTCAAACCATTAGCAGGTTTCCAACAACAATCTAAAAATCCTATGCCCAAAATCAAGAAATTTCATAGACAGCAATTCTTTCTGAATATTGCACTGAATCAACTTTATTTTTTCCTTGACAAATTCCATCTAGTTAATAGGTGTTAATCACAACTTTATCAGCATGCAGAGTGTCTTCTATTGTGTGGAAGTTCATTACAGGTAATTTGGCAGCTGTTCTAATGTGTTATCTGTTTCAGCAATGTAGAATATATAATGACAGCTTTACTTTTTGAATTTTTATTTAGTCACAAATCTCTCTTTCCCTAGAAATATTCATTTCAGGTGAAAGCAAAACATGATGCTCCGGTATTAATGGGAAAAGGAGAAGCCTGGTATGTTTTAGAGATAAGTAGGATAATGTGTTCTGTGTCACCTGACCAAAAGTCAAGTCTTGAGGACTGAAATGAAAGGACTGCAAAGGCAAAGTCATAGCCCATGAAAACCCCAATCCTGTAATCCATTTAATGCTTACTGTATGTGATAAACCTACAAGGAACCTAAAAGGAAAAACAAGGCCACTGCAATAGCTAGTGCATTTTTTAAACTAGTGCATTTTCTTTGCAAATGAACTAGTTATCAAAAGACTGAGGAGGACAAAGAAACTGAGGCAAGCACACACAAAATGTGTGGCTTTCCCTGAATCTGTCTACCAACTTGAAAAATACAGGAAACTTATTGTTTACAATTTCTCTGGTTATACCATATCCTTTTCCCAGTGTATTTAAATATGCTCTAATTGAAACTGGCTGTATTTTAGCTTTGGTCTATGGTAAAACCAAAATAATTTGTCATTTTCTTATAGGCCTATTTTAAAGAAAGGAATGGAAACATATTTCAATTAATTTAACCACTTAACCCTGAAAGGATATTTGCCTTTCCAACTGTATGATTATCACAGAATCTCAGAACAGCCGGGTTGGAATGGACCTTAAAAATGATCTCATTCCAACCCCACTGCCATAAGCAGGGATGCCTCCCACGAGACCAGGTTTCCCAAAGCCTCATTCAGTCTGGACTTAAATATCTCCAGGGACGGGGAGTCCACAACTTCTCTGGGCAACCTGTTACAGGGTCTCACCATCCTCACAGGGAAGAGCCTAATGTCTAACATAAATCTACCCTTCTTCAGCTTGAAGCCATCTCCCCCTTGGCCTGTCACTACACATCCTTGTGCAAAGTCCCTGTCCAGCTCTCTTGCAGGCCCCCTCTGGGTATAAGAAAGTGCCATAATGTCTCTCTGAAGCCTTCTCTTCATCAGGACTAACAGCTCAAATTCTCTCATCCTGTCATTGAAGGAGAAGTGTCCTAGCCCTCTGATCAAATTAGTGGCCTCCTCTGGTCTCGTTCTGACAGGTCAATGTCTTTTTTGTGTAACACGATGTTGGTTTTGTGTGAGTTCTGTACATGAGCAGTATATTGAGTAGCAGAGTAGGCCAATTTTGGGATAAAAAGTAAGCTAACCAAAAGTAGTTTGCTTTTTCAGAACTTCAAAAGAAATTATTAAAATAAGCATGATGTGCTGGGTCTCACTTACAAATGTTACTATGTTCTTGAGAAAAGGCGCATAGGTTTTCAATTTGTATGCCCAAAGCAGCCTCTGACTCCCTTATATTTTGCAGGTTTTTTTCCCTGCCAAACTTATTTAAAAGAGATATTTCATGGAATAGCCCCTTAGTACAACAGAAAGATGCAATGCCTTGCTTCTGTAAATTTCTGTTCAAAAGCATTCTTGCTTTCCTCAAGTTGTAGCGTAGATTTAAGGAGAACAATAGTCCCTAAAAATAAACATAATATATAACAGTCTTTCAGGCAATGTCAAATGCAATACAAAAAGAGTGATGAGAGTTTCCCAAACTGAGTTTTAATGAATGTTTTTTCTCTCTTGTGTCAGTGCAAGTATCATTTATTTTTAAAGCAATCAGTCACAGTTTTCTGTTAGAATGATGGCCTCTTGACTGATTTTGTCCAAGTGCAGACAATAAAGAATAATAACATTGCCAAACTAGGAGTCAGTAATGAACAAAATTTGAAGTCAACCAAAATGAAGTACTGTATGAACTAGAATACGGACTATAAGTCTTCAGACTACAGGAAATAAGCCAACCACTAACTGACAGGGATTAGGAAGAAATCATTTTCCCTGTGAGCATGATATTCCATAACCATTCATCACAGGAAGGAAAAAGAAGAAAAATATACTTTCTAACACCTCTTACTAGACAGGGCCAGAGAGGAGCTGATGCTAATGAGACAAATAAAAAGAACCCAGCAATTTGCCCAACACAGAAGTTCTTCATATTTTATAAATATACTGTGACTATTCACTGTAAATAAGGTGAAAAGGGCAAAAAGTTACAAATAAAAGCTAACAGTTATAAACAAAAAATAAGCCATATTTATTATAAAGTTTAGAAAGTAAAACTAGGCAGTAGTAATTTTTACCTAGTTCCTAATACTGTCCAGATTTTTCAAGTGAGCTTTTAAAAAGCTGAGAACTTTCCTTGGGAAACCTCTGCTTCAGTGGACTTCTAAGACACAGCACACTACCAAACTATATGAAGAAGGTCAGTCAGCTCTAGATACGATCCCCCATTATCACATGCCTTTTACAATTCCCTGACGACTGCATGTGCAATTATTATACCATAGGAGGTGTTTGCAATCAGCTCCTTTTCCAGGAAGACTGATTCATGGCTCTTAACTGCTCAGCACCTGGTCTAAGAAAAATGACAGAATTATGGAACTGGGCCCCCAAATATGTATAATGAAAGCCCCCATACTGGTAACATGCACTTCAAGAGATCACTCAGAGACATTCAACAAAGTCTGAAGCAACAACAAATCTTTCACGTGCACGTAAAAAACTTCCATGTGCTGCTTTAATTACAATTCCAAGCAGCATCTTAACCACAAACATTTCACCACCTGGAAAGAAAACCTGATCAAGTATGTGCTCCTTCTGTATTGGTTATGACATCACAAGCTCACAAGCCACCTGAATGAGGGCAGTTCCCAGCCTATGGAATTTGACTCGGGAGAGGGAGGCAGTTGGGTGATAAATGGGCAGTGGTTGCTTCACAAACTTTAATTTTTTCCCCTGTTCAGCTAAGAGCACTTGAATTGAATGAGAAAAATTCCAAGACAGGCCGAAAAAAAGGTCAAATTAGGACTTTCTGGTTATTAGGAGCTTTGCCTTGAAAAATATGAGCATAGTAACCTGTCAGAGCTGCTGAAAACTCATATACTGCAGCCAGATTTTTCATGCTTGCTCCCACCTACTATTGTTCCACAGAAAGACACCACAAGTAAATTTGGTGACAGAGTTCAAATGGTAATTTGTTTTCACCTATATCTACTTGTCTGCTTAGAAGGAAAAGGAAAATGAAGGAAACAGTTTTCCACAGGAGAAATAGTTCAGATTGATTGCTTGGGTAACCTTGAAAATTTAATGCAAGACTGAAAAATAAAAATACTTCAGTGTGTCACTAATCTGGATGAAAAACCTCTCCAAGCTTTCTATCAGACTCATTTCTTCACTTTCCTGTAAAGGAGGAACAGTGGAAGAATAACACCATACAAGTGGAGAGGAAAGATAAACACAACTATCTTATTGCAGGAGAAAAAAGCTTGTATATAGCCAGCTCTGGGCAACATCTACCAGAGAGGAAAAGCCTTCCAGAAATCATTGTAAGGTAAAGCTCAGCCGTAACATCAGTCACACAATAATCATTGGTCATCTGGTTCTTACGTGACACTCTCATCTGCAATTAAGAACTGCTTTCCAGAGGAAGACTTCCTAGACGGATCTTAAAAATAAGGGAAGCTTATCACACAAAGATAAAATAACAAGCTAAACATCACAAACAGAGGGACTGAAGAGTCATGAAGAAAGTCTCAGTCATCAGGGAGCATGGCAATATTTGGTCACCGACACTATTTCCCGGTGAGAAATGGATTTCACATTTCGAAAAAAGGAAGCTATCTTATGATAGCTTAGCTTCTCAGAAGGAATATTGCTTATTCTCATTTCAAACATTTAAAAAATGGGAGTATCTACAGATACTACAGGTCAATTTTTAGTCAGACTGCAATATAGTAATACTTTTCTGACACAGTATTCCACTATTAATTTTTATGTAAAATAACCATGAGTAAATATAGCATGGTAAGCTGTTGGCAAGGTTGATCCTGTAAAATCTATTTGAGTTATCGGTTACATAATTGTCTGCTGGCGTATTTCCTCACCTTTGAAATAATCAGGACTACTCCTCTGAGAATGAATACAATATGAACACATCAACTGGTTTGTTTCTACCTGCAGGCTATATATAGGTAGATAACAATGTGAAAGACTTTGGCAGGCATTTTTTTAGAGATATAGATAGATAAATACATACTCACACACTAAAAAAGGCTACTACTATACAAGTAACGGCTTCTTCTCTCTTTGAAACTCTAAATCATCCTTTGCTTACAGTTCAAATCAAATTCATAAACCAAGAAGAGTACACTCAAATTTTGTTTGAAAAATCACAACCCTGAAACCACTTGAAAGAAAGGCTACCGTTCAGATACATAGACATCTCCTCCATAAATTACTTATACATGTCCTCCATGCATAAATAGCATGCATTAATTATATTTAAAATTCATTAATGAAACCACATGGTAACTACTGTTCTTTGTTTTATTAAGAAGATGCACCCCTTATGTATTTATTATTTCTAATATATTTTGTTTTCTCTCTCAAACGAAAAGGTTTTGGGTTCACGCTTTTTATTCCATTTCCTTATTAAGTGCCAAATAAATTGTTGGTATTCAGCTATGTCAGGGTGAAAACAGTTCATGCAGGACTGTTAGCAACCATTAGCTCAAAAATTTTTTTAAGACTTCATAAATCTGGCTTTACTGAATAAAAGACTTTCAAAAACAGTTATACCATTAGATTAATGCTACTTGATCTTATTTTTAAACCTCTAAGAACTGACACTTTTGTAAGCTATTAGGTTAACTGTCATACTAACCAATTTCTTTTATCCACAGCGAAGACTCAAAGTAATCAGTGGTTCAAACTTCTCCCTCAGCCACTGCTTTGAAAAATCACTTGCAGGGTTGAGAAGAGGGTTTGGGATCAACGCCTTCCAAGCCTTAGCCTCCTAACAGATTTTCTTCAGATGATTGTGAGGTTGCCCAGGGTTTGGTAACAGACATGATTGCTAGGGTACTTGATTGTGTTCACTGGTGTTCTAAAACATATTTTGAAAACAGCAGGGAGAATGAGGATTTGAGAGGTTGCTTGGAGCACAAAAGAGAACATGAAAGAAGGTATAAAGGTTGATACTGGAAACAAGTCAGAAGAAACTGACTAACAGATGGCATCCCAGAAAAGAGGGACTCTCTCTATGGCAAAATTGTGTCAGTCCAGATGGTGACTGACAGCACTGATTACAAAACTCAGTTCCCATTGAAGGCAACAGAAGCTTTACTCTGGCAATGGGGATTATGCCAATGAAGTTTAATTTTCTTCAAAATCCTGCTGATCTTTATTAAATACTCTGCATGAACTTGTATAGATCTTAAATTCAAGCCCTAACACCTGGTCAACATAGTTGACTGGATCATATTGCAACTTGTATGTAAGAGCTGGGACGACATGGCTGGTATGTACATAAGAAAGATAGAAATTTAACCAATTTCTCCACCGTATATATAAGTGCAGTCTAGGAGCAGATTTTAGCAAGTATGCAGTAGTTCTGGACTTGTGCAAACCATTTCACACTGTCTTGCATGAAAATCTCTCTAAACTGGAGAGATATGGATTTTATGGATAGACCACTCAGGGGATAAAGAATTGCATGGATGGATGGACGGAAAGAGTTGTGGTCAAGGGTTCAATGTTCAAACAGAGAATGGTGAAGAGCAGCATTTCTCAGGGGTCAGTATCCAAACAAGGTGCCATTTAACATCTTTGTAGGCAACATGGATAGTGGGATTGAGCACACTCTCAGCAAGCTTCCCAACACCACGAACCTGTGTGGTGCATCCAGAGGGACCTTCAAAGCAACTCCAAGTACAAACACAGGATGGGCAGATTATCAGTTGACAGTAGCTCTGAGGAGAAGGATTTGGAGATGTTGGTTGACCAGAAGCTTGCCATGAGCCATCAATGTGCAGCTATAGTAGAGAAAGCCAACCAAGTTCTGGGCTACATCACTTTCATATCTATCTGTATTCAAGAGTTCAGGTTATAGGGTAATGAATGTATAGCTCTGTAGACATTCCTCAGAGTAATTTGAATATTTTAAGGTCATAATCTCCTCTTTGCATGCAATATGTATGCTTAAGAAAATATTTCTCTTCAATAATAAACAAAACAAAACAGAATTCAAAACCTAAAACCTCTCCAAGCTGTTTCAGACATATTGAACAATACCAAGATCTCAGACTGAAGATGCTCCTCATGACACTTTACCATATTCAACATGCCCATGTTGAACATTTCAACCTGTGGAGGAAAAATTTAACATTATTTCAAATAGAGAAAAAGTTGCGTAAAAATTAAATGCAAATGAACTACACAGAAGACTCCAGGATCTTACTGCTAGCAAGTACCAGAGAATGGAGACAAGTGCCCCGTCAGTATCCAATAAAGTTTCAAATCTTGAAATTGTGTCTTTAGTCTCCCTCAAGTATTAACTCATACACCAAGACATGCATTTATAATAGGAAAATGCGTATTATTACAGTTATACTTAATCTAAGGTGTGTACTTTCTCTGTGTGCCACACCTCATATTCAGTGTGGAGGAGCAACATTGAACCTGTCTGGCAATACTACTTCTTCTGGTTTACCAGACCATTGTCTATCAAGAAACTAATTCAAAATCATCTGTTCCACAACTTGACTTCCCATCAGCAACTACTACGGACAACTTTAACTTACACATTATTAGTTTAAAAATGACTTTTGTAAGTTAGACAAACAGGTCCATCCAGCTAATTATCTGTTTCTGACAGTAAACAACAGCAAACCCTACAGAAAGATATAAATACATAGCAAACAAACCACTTCCCTACAATACCCTTCCAGACTTCAGCAACTGATGGTTCAAGGACACTGCAAGCCAGAGGCACTGTCTTTATCCCTAATGTATTTTTCCTCCATGAATGTATTCAATTGTTTCTTGAAGCCATGTAAGCTTTTAATATCCACAATCCCTGGTTCAGAAAGCTCCATAGCTTAATAATCTATTGTACACAAACCTGCACCTGCCATTTGTTTTGATACCAGTACAGTATTTAATTTGATGCTTTCTATTGAAAGAAAGGGTCAATAAAGTGATGCCTGCATATCTTTTCCATGTTACTCTTTTCTCAGGTACCTCTATCATATTTTCAGACCTTTCATCAGTCAGACAACAATGAAACCTTTACTTAATTTGGTCTCCCTTAATAGGTTATCTTTTCTATCCCATCTGTGATGATTATGATTGAACAAGAATTGTACAATATTTGAGAGTACACAACGAATTTAAGCAGTAGTCATAACAACATTATTCTTTCTGAAATGAAAGCTAACATTTTCATAAAACTAATATAGGCATCAAGAGCTCCTTCTTGAGTAGCAATTACTGTGTCAAAAGTTATTGCTGCATATGTAAACCTTGGATTATTTACTTCCCCATAAACATTATTTTATAATTTACCCATATTTACTTTAGAGGGCTAGACAAAGAAAAAAGATTATATGGAGAGATCCTGAAATACAACAGCAAAATTCTGCCTATATTCTATCCCAAATTTCCCACTTCCTTATTTTCTCTCTATTCCATTACATAAAGTCTTTTCAATATAATGTATCTTCCAAACACTGGCCATTGAATGTACAGAGCATTGTTTTATGCTTCTGTTTCCTAGACATGGAACATGTCAGTTTTTAAGGACCTGGGAATTACCTTACCCTAATAACAACCCTGAACCATAAAAAGCTTTGTACTTTGCTCCCTGTAATTCTTCAGAAGCAATTGGAACTAATCTTTTTGGTCTTGTTTAGATTTTGTTTTGCCTTACATATGGTTTAATGTTCAAAATCTCTGTTCATCTCAAGCAGCCCAGTCACTGCCAAATCACTGTTCTCCTAAACAAAGAAGAGTATTTTAAGAACCAGTTTTACCCCTCTTTAAATAGATAATAGGCTACTAAACTATTTGTAAACATTGCTCTGGAGAAGTGCGTCGTCTGTTTATTTTAAGCAAATTTCTAAAAGTTTGGTACAGATGCAATTTCAGGCCATAATTGGAGCCAGTTTTCAGCTCCTCTTCCAGAATCAGCCACAGCCCAAAGTTACTTGTAAAACTTCATGAGCAAGTCAAGCCTCCCAGGCACTGCCAACCTGTGAAGTCCAATATCGTCAAAGACTGGTCGATGTCAGTTTTATAAGATAAGATTGTGTTACTATAATTTTGTTACATAGAGCTGATTTTTGTTTGTTTTTTAAATTTGCAGCATAAGCTGGCAATCATCTTGAAATCTAGGAGAGCAACTATAGTGCAGTTTTGAACAGAAAAGTAGATTAGATTAAAACACAAACGTATTTGGGATGAGGAGAAAAAACCATTCATGCATTTTGAAAAATATATAATAAGTCCTCATCACAAATCAATTATAAAGCAGAACACAGCAAGTAACAATTTACACTTCCAAAAAGGAAAAGAAGCATTGCAATAATTAATGATGTGAATTTTACAAGAAAAACTTAAACGCGCTGTTTTTACAAATGAAGTTTTGGGAAATAACCAGTACCACAGAATTCTCCCACTTCACCAGAAATAACATCCTTCAGACTGCAGAGAAAGGGCGAGTACAGGCATAGTAGCATGGGTCTGTGTAAACTTCGGGGGGGTATAGAAGGGGTGATTGCAATGATTCCTAACATGCCATAAGCAGCCCCCATATCTCGCTATGTCTTCACTTTATATCAAAAAAGATTTAAGTGCCCTGTATTCACAGAGCACTTGCACAAAAACACGACCCCATGTACAAGATGGATTCTCCTCTCAAGGAGAGTTAAGTTTCTCCATGCAAATGCAAAGCATGCTTTATGCACATGTTTCCAGTTCACTGTAACATTAAAAGCCCACAGGTCATGTTTGTACAATGCAGTTAACATAAAACTAAGAGCTTACTGCAATCAAAAGAAAATATTCCTTGCTGGCATTACTTCAATAATTGACCTAGCCCAGGGTCATTTTAAAACAGTTTAAATGCATCATTAATCCAAGGTATTCCAAAGCAGCTTTACTAATATTCTATAATAAATTAAAACAGAGAAGCAAGGTCGCAGTCAGCACGCATTTAAAAAAATTAATAATATAATATCAAAACACACCAGACATGCAGATTAGAACACAAAAGAGAAGGCACAGGAAACACAACAGCAACACAATTTAAAGGTTCAAGAAATGTATTTGATGGGATATATTTTCCTTAGTGTATATTTTCATTGCTTACATGTTTCCTTTTTATCACTCCCATTCTACCATTCTGGCAGCTTCTCCATTTTTATTAAAAGATAGTAGCTGGTCTCTCAGACAACCAGATCAGTAAACTGGATACTAATCTTTGATATGAAGAAGATTACTAATTGGAAGAGAAGGTCAGTTGTTCAACTTTTGATCATACATACCAGGAGACCAGGAGATTAGCAAAGTGTATTATCAGGATGGCAGCCTTGGGCAAGTATTTTTGAACAATCTTGTCTAGGGTTTCCTAAATAAACATACACATAAAAAATCTGTATGTGAGTCCAATGTCTAAAGAGTAGACATGACTAACAGGAAAGACTGGAAATAATCCAGGGCATAAATGAAACAAGCCAATATCATTATTTACTACAGATTTCAAGTCTTCTCAAGTGGAAGAGGAAAAAGCATTCAGTAGACTGTTGAAAGTTACATGCAGTGCTAAAACTGAACATAAAGTCAGCCCACATGCAATCTGTTTTTAAAGAGGGATGAGAGACAAAAACAAAAAACTCCCAATTTATTAAACCCCCCCAACTTAAAAATGCCAAAGACACTGTAGATTGTGCCCAATTTATACTCATTAACATATGCTTCTCCATGTATTCACATAGTGTTTTTCACAAAGTTGTTCCATTCCTCTCAAGATTGTTGGCATGGTGCACTAAGAAAAATATATTCCCTCTCCCTGAAGGAAGCAAAGATGGTCTCTTCACCTTCTGCCCATAAACAAACATACACAAGTGCACATATATATGGGTATACATGATTCATATAAGTAAAAGAAAAAACTCAAAACCCACACTAACAAATATCTCTTAAGAATCTATTCCACTAATAATTTCTTTAAAATGCATTGAAGAAGAGTTTCAATACTCACTGAAATTTCATTTTAAACTTAATTCAGAAAGACTTTACTCTCATAAATTACAGAACAAACATTTCCATAACACAAGGAAGTGGCAAGTTTTTCCAAAATCTGTGTCTTTGAGGGGGTTATGAAGTGCACAGTCCTGGCCTAGGTCTCTGTCGTGGTCTAACCCCAGCCAACAGCCAAGGCCCACGCAGCCACTCACTCCCCAAGCAGCATCAGGCAGAGACTTGGAAAGATAAAATATAGAGAACACATGGGTTGAGATAAAGACAGTTCACAGAGAACACAAAAGCCAAGCACACAAGCAAAGCCAAACAAGGAATGAATTCACTGCTTCCCATGGGCAGGCAGGTGTTCAGCCACCTCCAGGAGAACAGGGTACCATCATGGGTAATGGTTATTTGGGCAGACAAACACCATCACTCCAAATCTTGCTCCTCCTTCTCTCTGTTCCCTCCACTTTACATACTGAGTGGGATGCCATATGATCTGGAATATCCCTTGGGTCAGCTGGGGTCACCTGCCCTGGCTGTGCCTCTTCCCAACCCCCCATGAAACTCCACCTTCCTCCCCAGCCTGGCCATATGAAAACCAGAAAAGGCCTCGGCTCTGTGCAACCCCTGCTCAGCAATAACTGAAACAGCTCAATATTATCAACTCTGTGTTCAGCACAAATCCAAAACACAGCCCCATACCAGAAACTATGAAGAAAATTACTCTAAATTGTCTCAGCTGAAACCAGCAAAATCTCCCATGTTCATTTGTCATTCACATCCATTCCAGATGCAGAAGCAGGTTGCTGCTTAGCATGATGCCATCTCCATTTCCTTGTTCCCAAAATAAAATGCATTTTTTCTTCATTGCTTCTGAAGGAGACATCTGTTGTGAGTCCGGAGCACCTGAAGAAAAATGTCTCTCACATGTTCACACTTAAAGTTGCTTCAAAGAAAGCACCTTCATCTTCAGCAACTGCACTCTTGTGGGGTCTGCACATGCACTACAGCACTTAAAATTATGCTGAGAAACCACCTCAGTTTTACAGAAAGTAAGTCTCACATTAATAACAACTCTTGGCCAAATAGTTTCTGTCAAGACTTTGTGTAAGAATGGTTTAAACAACATCTCAGCATCTTTGCTGCTCTTGGTGCACCCTCTCCTCATGGAGCAAGAAGACAGAGAAGATGGAGGAAAAATTACAGAAGGTAAAGGAGCTTGTTTTTAGTCAAATTTATTTCCCATTCCTCTGCAGCTTTGCTGCTTTCCCTGATGGAATTCCAGAAGTTTCCTGTCCTCCTCTGAAGTGATTCCTGTTCACACAGCATGTCTACATTGCTAAAAAAAGGCATATTTCAAAATCCATTAGTATAAGCAGTTGGTGGAGGTGAACACCACATCCATGTTAGCAAAGCATAGGCTAATATATGTGTTCTGGTTGCACTGACATTGGGCCTGTATTTCTTAAATTGATTACTTTGGGGAAAATAGAGATATAAAACCACAATCCTCTCAATATACTTCAAGCAGTATCACTCAAAATCCAACCTCCATGAAGGAGCATCTCCATGTGCTTGGAGAAATTTCCACTGCTTCACCATTATTGGAAATTATGCCAAGGATGCCCAAGGATGCTGGAAAAGATTTAATCTGATGTGAAAGACAGATTACATCTACTGCAGGAACATTTTGCTGCAGACTTTTGTATGTATTTTTTTTAGTCTCCCACTAATTTTTAGAGCCATCACAATTATTTTTTATTCTCATCTGTGTTGTATCTTTAATGGTTCTGTAACTTTAACAGAGAATTTGCTGCTCAATGTCATAAAAGCTCAGAATTTACATTTTTATACTGGTGTTATAATTGTAAAATTTGATCAGCAATTTGAATGTCACTTTAGTTTATAGTGAGCAATTTTGCAAAAACAACATCCATTCAAGTCTGTCATTCATTTTGTACCCATAACAAATGCAAATCAAAATGTAGTCATTTATCAGAGTCTGAGAAAAATATAAATGTACTTCTTGTTGAGTGGCATTAATGTGTCTTTTAAGTGCATTCTCCATGCTAATGTGAAACTACTGCTCTATAGAAAAAGCACTCTAAAAATTTCTACAACTCAGTCCAATACAGTAGTTTACCCAGGAACTAGGCGGAATATCAAAAATATTAAATAATCTGAAATGTGGAGGGTTTCCCCCCAAGAAAAAGCAAATTAAAAAGAGAAAAAGCAGCATGATATGAAGTGTGCTTCTACGTTGAAAATAAAAGTGGAAAAACCACATTAGGTATTGTGCTCTCATATTAAAGAAAAAAGCATATTAAAAAAGTCAACTATTGCATTAAACCATGTAGTAATTGTGTTCAAGACAGATGATTCAGAACTAGAGAACCACTGAAGGATGGGGCTTCAGCACTAGATTTGGTGCAATTTACAGTCTCTCCTCAAGTTATCTAGTAGTTATCTCCTCCTAACTACTACTATATCTGTGCAGGCTTTGCCAGGGACAGGAAAGTTTTGCCAAGGGTGAAGTTAATCTGCCAGTATCTGCTGGAGCTATCTCTTGTGGGTGGGAACATCGCAAACATCTGTAGTCCATGTGCACTGTTTGACCTTGCCCCCCTGGACACAACCAGAAACTTTCAGCCAAGTTATACAAAGTTCACTCAAAAGTTACATTATAACCCCAAATTTTAGCCTAGGAGCTAGATGACAAAACAGAAAGACAAACTGCCTGTGACAGAAAATTGTTTTATCTAATGCAAAACTGGAGATTTTAATCACAGTGAGGCAAAAAGATTTGGGATAAAATACTCCTCTCACAGCAGAGGAGCCATTAACACTGCAGGACCTGCATTTCCCAGGCTCTGAACAGAGACACAAGGAGCCCCTTCCCTTCCTCATCTTCATCTATAAACAGAACTTGTCACAGACTCCTATAAAATGTTCTTATTTGTCCTAAATATGTTTGCCTTCTCCTAGTACTTAACTGATAGAAAACTATTTACAGAGAGCAAAAGTAAGTAAACAGGCTAAAATTTTCTAAATAAATGCATCTGTTATTCTAGTTACAAGTATGAAACATTATGCTTCTTTAGGTAAATGAGCACCTTAAGTTAGTCTGATAAATCTACACTTACACACTTCAGTGAGCAATCCAATTTCTAAAGCACCTTGTACTAATACTGGTGTCCTGACAAAATTCTAGTTTAGATAATTACTCTGCCTAGCTAAATCTCTTAGCAGTATCCTATGTTGTCATGAACCACTGCGTTGCAAAGACAAAAACTGGTCAACTGCCATTGCTTCTTAAGCACACAATCAATGGTTTATCACTGATCAATTGAACATTTAAGTCGTACAGGGCAGATTTTCTAGTCTACTATATCTAATTTGCACTGTAAATTTTGCATTACAAAGAAACAAACAAAACAAACAACTGGCAAGCCACAGGAAACTACACTTGACATGGTAGCTCTCAGGTGAAACAAACATGACAAGTTTCATGGCACTGAACATTCATGGTACTGCCAATGGCACCAATCTCCAAACTTTTTGTTGCTGCAGTTCTCCTGGGCATGACTGTCACATGGCTCTGACAATGACACAAAAATATTCTTCAACTTCTTCAGAGAAAAGTCTGGCAGTTAGGCTTATACTGTTCTAGAGGTGGTTTCAGATGATCCAATGAAGCATCTGTCAAATACCATTGTGTACTGTCATCAGGAATTTGGCTGAAAACTTCTGGCATGAGAAAGTAACCAATAGCTGCAGGTGATGGTGGGGAAAGAGATGCTGTAATCCACAGAGACGAGAAAGCCTCATATTTCAGCTAGTGACTGCTTCCTAAGGGCAGAGGTGTTCAATAAACAGGATTTGACCGGAGAAATATGTAATAGGAAATTCCTTCAATAGTATCTCCCAAGACATCATAAAATGACAGCATAAGGAAACAACATCCCCGTGAAATACAACCTTGAACAGGAACATGACAGCTCTGACCCTGTGGAGAAAAGCATCCAGAAGAGAGTGGGATACTGTGGCCTACATGTTTCTATGTTAGCTAGACATACACCTCAACATTTCTCTTCCTGCAATTCTCTTTGTTGTTAATTTGGTGATGAAATAGCTGACTTGAGCCACTGGGTGTTTGGACAGACTTCGAGCCACATCACAGAAAAACGTGGGAAAGTCATGGAAATAAAGGTAAAGAATTTGAAAAATAAGCCTGAAGTCCTGTTAAATTCCTGCAATGGATTTTCTCCCTCTTCTTTACCTCTTGAGCAAACCATCACAAGCAGGTCTCTCCTATGGTGTTTCTTATAAAGAAGAGGGAAAAGATTTCTCTGTCGAAGACATAATTTTGAAGACTACCCAGACAAGTATATCACACAGAGAAACCCTTCCAAATGTGACAATTGTCAAAATCAGGTTGAAATCAATGAACCATTACAGAGTTTGACTTCAAAAATCTGTTTACATCATGAGCTGATTGCGGATGAGATAAAACCAATTTTCCTCACAGCCGTTGGTAGGGGACTGTATTTTGGATTTGTGCTAGAAACCGTGCTGATAATACAGGGATGTTTTTGTTGTTACTGAGGAGGACTTACACAGCGTCAATGTCTTTTCTGCTTCTTGTACTGCCCTGACAGTGAGGAGAGTCTGGGGCTGTACAAGAAGCTGGGAGAAGATACAGCTGAGAACAACTAACCAATGGGATATGCTATAGCATATGGCATCAGAGCCACAATAAAACTGAAGGAAGAGGTGACAATAGGAGTGATGGCATTTGTCTTCTCAAGCAACTGTTATGCATAATGGAGCCTGACTTTCCTGGAGAAGGCTGAACACCTGCCTGTCCAGGGGAAATGATGAACTGAGTATATATTTTTTGCTTGTGTGGGGGGCTTTTGCTTTACCTATTAAACTGTCTTTACCTCAACCCACAAGTTTTCCCACTTTTACCCTTTGGATTCTCTCCTCCATCCCACTGAGATGGGAGTGGGAGCACAGCAGTGTGGTGCTTACAAGGTTAAAACATGACACTCTGGAATTCTCAAAAAGAAGGTTCAGAAGGTTGCCATCTCCTAATGAAGCCTTTTCCACATTTTAAAGAAACTGTTAAAAGAATGGGACTGCTAATTCTTTCAGACAGCACAATTTGGTCTTTTGACCATGAGGAATATTTACAATACATGTAGAATTTTTAGTTTGGGATTATTCCTGAGTTGCACCGTATTTAACTTGTTGATCTCAGAACTAATTTTTTTCAGACTAATTTAAAGTAGCCAAGATGTCTATTCCTGGCCCAAATCCACCAAAATAGTCAGTACCCACAGTTTTGCTGCAGTCAATTGCTATAAATGTGTGCATCAGCATATTGCTAAACAAAGACCATAAGTTACCTGTCTGAGCATCAAAAACAAGAGAAAAGCTGAATTGTTCTTTCTTGTATACATGAACAGACACCTGCCTACACACATGGTACACACAGTGCAGACCAGCTCCTGACCAGGATGTACCTACAGTACCACTGCAATCCTTCACAGCCAGACACAAGAGAAATTCCCTGCCAGCCACAGGGAGATTAGGAAGTTTAGCATCACATCCCAGTGAGAGGACAAACCATAGCTTGGGTATCCCCCCTAACAATTGAGCAATTTTGTACCCACTGCTTCAATAAGGGCATGGAATCCCCTTCATCACAGTAGTCTTTCTACAAGTCCAAGTGTCGGCATGCACTGAGGTTTCTTGATCTTGTTTTGATTTGGATTAAGCCAAAATCACTATGCACAATAAATTAGCTGAAATGCATTACAAATGCTGAGTTAAATAGAAAGAAAATTAAATATAGAAACCAGTCTGTTTTAGCCTGTAAGATATACTTTATTTAGTAACACTCCTGAAAATTGATAGGTATTAAATTAACCACAGGAGGGCTCCCTCTGGTATACTGAATACAACAGAAGCATGCTGTTTTAAGATAAAATACTATTTTTGGCAATAAAAATAACAAAGGTTTTAGAACTAAAATTATATTTTCCTCACTAGGCTCCAATATATTCAAGGGAATTAAATTATGCATGAACAATTTAGGTAAAAGAACTGAATCACATAAGTGTTAACTGTGTGACTTAAAACACCTAAAAGGCAAACTCAGGTTGCCAATGTTGTGCATTTTAGGGCACTAAGCTCTGTTTTGTCATGTCAGGTACATGAACTCTTGGAGCTGACACACCAGCATAGCAACCAGCACAGCAATTAACAAGGCCATAGACTAAAGGAGTATTGAACACACCAGGTCCTAGCTGCTGCTCTGAGGAGAGAAACGATGACTTGCTTGGAACAGCACGTGTACAGAAACTGAGCAGAGAAAGTGAGGCTTCATATTATCAGTATTTTTTATGGTCTGACAGGTACTCTCCCAAAATAGTACAAATAAATGTCAAGCAGCTACTTTTCTAGACTTGAGCCTGTTTGTCACTCTACACTTTATTTACTCCTCTGCTAAAGAGAAACAAAACTCTCCTACCTCATAACTTTGTGGTGAAAGCACAGGTAAATAATTGAGACAGTGGGAGTAAATACATAAGTAACTGACAGTGTCCTAACAGTAATAATAGAAAATAGGTGCATATTTATGTCCTAACCAAACCATATTTTGTGCCAGATTTTGCAGCTGTGGAAATCAACCAGAAAAGCAAGGGAAATACAGCTAGGCGAGTGTGGGGGCAAAGAAAGCTGTGCTCTCAAAATGCTGCTTTTATGCACCAGAAACAGAATTCACCAACACAAGCTTTGTACCTTGCTGGCATCAATAGTGAGTTGACAAGGTTAACTGTCCCGGAAAATTCATGATTATCGAAATCTGTGTGCTAAACAGTAGGAAACATTACATTCTGGGGTAAATTTAAATTTTCACTTCTGTCACAAGACTTCAGAAACTAATGACTGTTTGCAAGACAGAATTCAGGCTGAAGTTGCTTTCTGGATTCAGAAGACAAAGTTAGTCTTTTCATAACCACCAGGCTTAGTAAGTCGATTTTGTGCCTGTTTGCCAACTACAACAGAGGCCTAGGATTTGTAAGGACTAAGTCTCCTTATCCTAAGAGTTCATTTAAATCCATACCTCACTATCCCAGGAGAAAGGTGTAACTTTGGGGCTAAACAGATGGAAGCACGGGCTTCACAGGACAATGGAAAGAGAGTTCCATGACTATCCCATGGAACAATGTTTTCACCTCACAGTACAGCTTTTTGCTTTTTGTTCTGGACACAACGCATGCACAAAAATAAAAAAGGTCCAGCACCATCACCAGTTTCTCCAGTAGAAGTGCTTCAGTCAGGAAGTTAAAGCAGTGCCCCTCACCACACCAGAGCATATGTGAAACAAGGCCAGAAAGCTACCTTCTTTCCTTACTTTACACATCATAAAGCGTTTCAGTAATACACCTGTAGGCATTACAGAGCATCTGTGACTAAGAGATGCTGCTGCTCAATCTAATTTTAAGTGAGGAGATTTGACACCAGGAAGCAGGGATGTGACAAATGAAAAAAAAAATACAAAATCTAGTTGAAATATATTAGGGGTTACTTCACTAGACTGCTCTCCTTTCAGTCACCACCCACACTGGCCTCCCATACGAACAGAGAGAAACGTGTATCACAAAACCTACATAACAGACACTGGAAAACTGCGGCAAGAAATTTGGTACATTTACATGAAGTTATGCTTCATATACTTCCAGTGTATGACCAAACAAGGGCAAAGCCTTACTGTAGCCACACAAAGTAGCACAAACTTTAGATAGCATGAGATAACCAAGTTTAGACCAGGATTACATCCTACTGGTTGCACTAAATTGTTGCTTTTCCTCCATAGAAAACAAAACTGAAATTAGAAGTTCTACCAGCATAACTTAGTATCCCAACACCCTGGTTTTGGAATTTTATCAAAAGATCAGACAAGGTACTTACGTCACATATATATCTCAATGACAAAACAAAAACAAACTCCCCCTCCAAAGTTAAACTAACTGTAAAAACTGTAATCAAAACTCAAAAACACCATCACGTTTTAAGGAGTTTTTAAGACTTCTTTTTTTAAAAGCAATTTCCCTTATTCCCACAGTACAGCAAGGAAGGCAGTCTCAGAAATACTAAACCAGAAATAAACTATTTTTTTCCCTTGTCTCTACAATTTACATCACTGTATTTCACGGAAATCTTGTTGCACCGCATAACTCAGAACCTTTACATGTACATTTACCCTTGATGTTCCACTTTAAATAATATTATTAACCAGAAGTAAGTAACAATAACCAAAATATAAAAAGCAAGCCTATCAAGTTCTCAAGCGAAAACATGGCAGCTTTAAAAACTTTATATGAAACAAAGGTTCACAGATATGAATAAAGTTTAATTAACTAATGTACAGCAATCAAAATCATTAATGTCTGAAATCACAGTTTATTATTTACTAATTTTTCAATTTTTTCCTAAAGAAGAGCTTCTCTACTCAGGAACAGAATTTGCACAATGGAAAAAAAATTCTTATGTAACTTATTGCAGCATTTTTTTCATTTTAAAAAGTCAACTTAGTTTGTCATACTATAATTTCTAGATAGCAGTAAAGAACACAAGTGCCTCTTCTAGGCACTGGGAATGACACAGTCCCCAGGGGACACTGTTCTACCATTGATAGAAACAGACTATTTTTGCATTGTGGACTGCTTTTGAACAGCTTCTCTGCTTACTGCTATCAGGATATCAATACCTCCTCCATCAGACTGCCACCCCTCCTTCATTCCAGTGCTATTGCTAGCAGCTGAGGTGGTGGGAGAGGCTGACAGAGCCCTCATTCACAGGGAAGTTTGGGGATGTTTGTTTCAGCAGTGAATGGGAAAGCTTAATTTATAAGTAGTCAAAACATCATTTCACCATGCCATCTCCTCAAAACCACCTGATCATCTATAATATGAATTTAATTGTGCTTAAAACAAGACAGCAGATTTAGAAACACTACTGTCTAGGTCAGAATACCAACTAGGCACTCATTTTACCCACTAAGTCAAAACCAGTTCAGCCTGTAACTAAATTATTGAAGTCACAGACAGCTCTGCCTCTCTTCCGTGGTCAGGACAAACCACAACAGTCCAACTGTGCATCACTAGCATGATGTGCTGACTCTACACACATACCTTTGGAACCTAACACAATCTTAGAATATGTAAGAAAAGCCTGCTGCAGTTTCAGTAGGACCAACCTCGAAACTTGTGTTAAGTCACACTAAGTATCAAGATATTGAATACCTCAAGGGCAAAGAATAACTGTGCTGAGTGTTTAAATTCTTGCATCTGCTACTAACTTAATAGGAAAAAAGAAGTTGTATTGCTACTAGGATGCTATTTCTAATGCAATCTTTTCTAGTATGACCTCATTTCTAGGGTACTCACAAAGTCTTAAAATTTTCTTTATATTTCAGGGACTTAAACTCAAACTCATATTTCAATCCCTGTTCCTTGTAAGTATTTTGGGTTTTAATGTGCACATCAAAAGACATAAGTAACCTAATTGCATGACTTGTCTGTACTTCAACCTTCCATCCTCAGTGGGTAATGACATTGCCAACATGATTTCAATACTTACAGATGATAACGGAATTACATTAGAGTCAGCTGTAAGGTTCAAAGTTTCACTGCTCATTTTCTCATTTTTATTGTTTTTCCATTAAACAGTCCTATTACTGCTCAATTAGTACTCAGACTGAGACAAAAGGGAAGGGGGAAAAGAAAGGAAGCTAGTAAAAAGACCTTTCCAGAAAACTTAGAATGTAAAATTTTTGGGGTGTCATTAGCAAGGCTTGCTAGTCCTTGACATATGCTTAGCTGTTTATCTCTTATACCACTTTATCCAGAACCTTTTTTTTAAAATAAAAAAGTTCCATTTCAGTATTATCAAATCCTGTTGTACTCAGAATGCACTCTTGAACATTAGAAATTTTGTCAAGGCACGTGTGCTTTAAAGAGCCATGCATCACACATGGAGATCATTATTTGCATTAAATACCTTAGCTTTCCTAAGTCACAAAGTAAATTAGAAACTGCAAAGACTGCAGCGTGCAGCTTGTAAACTAATGACAGACACTTATGATCACGTATAATTTTCTTTCAGCAGAAATTACTTCCAACTAAATTTTAGCACCTGACACCTACAGCATTTTAAAACCCATGCAAACATAAAGTAAGCTTCAAATTAAGAAGCTATCCTTCACTTTCTCCTCTAGTAATATTCAGCATATTTCATTAACCAAAGACACGAAACTTTGGAGGACTAACTTCTGTAATGGATACCCTTATTAACAAAGAATCAAATACGTTATTGTGCAATTGAAGCAACTGACCATCCATGGGTGATGACCCTTGAAATGAAGGCTACTAATACACTAAAATGATAAATGATGCCATCTAATACACTCTAATGTGAAGTCTATGTAAGTGGTAAACAAGCTAAAAGATCATACAATCCCATAATTTCTTAACAATGATCTACAAACCATTCATGCTACATTCAAATTATACTAACAATTACAGTGTAGGAGCATTGTACTGTTGAACAGAACAAACACAAGCTTCGGTAAATTACAGGCAGGGTTCTAAAGAAGTGCATTACAACAACTCCCTATAACTAAACTTCATTTAACGCAGGTTGTACTGTGATTTACGAGCCATATATAAACCCAGCGAGCTGAAGAACAACTCAAGCAAAAAACGGTTTATGTCAACTGCTCATATTAATAACAGTGTTTGAGAAAACTGTAAACTGAAAATATTTGGAAGTTCTTTGTGACAACAGTCTGACAAGC
Organism: Pycnonotus jocosus; assembly: GCA_013400435.1. Taxonomy (NCBI): domain Eukaryota; kingdom Metazoa; phylum Chordata; class Aves; order Passeriformes; family Pycnonotidae; genus Pycnonotus; species Pycnonotus jocosus. The sequence goes on along the minus strand of VWYP01004239.1, from coordinate 75,540 downwards.
AGTTAAACACAGCGCCGCAGCATCAAGTCACAATAGTAATATTCAGAAGAGAAAAAAACACTGCCAGTCACTTCTGTCCAATTTACAACAGAAGAGGAAACAAAAATCCTCGGTGGTAAGATATCTACATGGATCTCAAGCAATTTCAGCAGACCTACAGCCACACACCGGTTCGAGAAGTATTGTAAGAGAGACAGGCAAACAAAAGTTGCAGTAAAACCTCCACTTCTTGTAATGAAGATCAGAGCCCAGCATCACCCTCAGCTCACCAACGCAGCACACAAAACCTCACGTTCTCCTAATTTCAGAGGCAGCCTCTGTGCCCACTCACCCCTTGCCCTTCCCGGGGAAGCCCAGCCGGGCAGACTCAGCTGCTCTCACAACTTTCTCTCTCCGGCGCGGCGGTAGGACAGGCACACGTGCTGCCGCTCCCGCTCCGCGCCTCGGCCGGCGCCGGGCCCCGCAGCCGCACAGGGGCAGAGCCGGGGCCGTGCCCGAGGGGCGGCT
>VWYP01004239.1:0-64511 GCA_013400435.1 Pycnonotus jocosus | reverse complement strand
GAATATTATGTTAAATCTTGGCACAAACAGTGGTATATGTAAATGAAATTTTGAGAGCCATCACCAATAAGGGAGAAGTTGAGGAATACAGGAAAAGATAGAATACCTTGAGAACTAGAGTAATAAAAGCGAAACTGAGTTGAGTATAGTTTGAGACAGTATCATATATAAAATGTTCAGAAAAAAATCATGAAAATTGGGAATGAAATTTTGGCTAGCAAACTAAAATTTCATCAAGAATTAGAGGGAAAAAAATTAATTTTTTTAAAAAAACCTTCTTGTATCTGCTTGGCTAATGCTACTCCTACCTCTCTCTGAAACTCTCCAAATTCTGTATTGCCCTTCTAGTCAAGAGCCAGGAGCACTTTCTTACCTAGTTTTCCAATTGTTCTTTCAAGAATTAATATTTCTAAACTGGATCCTTTCAAAAATGCTTACAATTGAAGATTCTGATGGCTTAGTCCCTTTGACAAATCAGCTGCTAAACGACAAGAAAGGAAAGCAGGCATAGCACAGAAAGAAATACTTTTTTCTGCCCAACTGAAATGCTATTGAAACCCAGGGTCAAAATGCCTTTTCAGGGAAGCAGTAGTGCTGCTTCTTCCTATTGGGTCACTCACTATGTACTGAGTTTACTATTTCATGTCTAGCTGATTCAGATCAAAGGTCCAGAATCAGAAGACAAAATAGCTCTTTAGATGTTTGTTTGCTTATTTCTGAAGCAAGAAATCTGTGTCCACAGCCCGAGTAGTTTCAGTCGGTGTCACTGTAGAAGGACACTCTTGATAAGCTGGAAAGTGTCAAAGTTCCTCAGTGTATATCATGATAAATTCAAACATGAAAATTCTACTTTTGGTGGAAATTCACCTCATAAACTTCCCAGTCTAAAAAGGTCTCAAATATATATTTGAGAGTCTCACAAAAATACAGCGTTTTTTCATGGCTGGAGTGTCAGGTATTCTGCATGGCCAAAGTTCCACTGAAGTTCAGCAAAACATTACTTGACAGTAAGTTTCAGAAAATTATCTCTCAGCCTACTTTAGAAAGAGGATGCCTGAGGTAAGGTCGAACTAGATTTTACACACTTTTATTTTATTCATATGGCTTAGTCACAAAATGCTTAAAATTCTGAAAAATTGAACTTCATAAAGTGACTCATGCATGAGTTGCCAATATTTTGGAGCAGAATCTGTTTTGAAATATGGCCTGTCACAGGCAGGCTTGGTTAGTAATGCTCCTTGGTTAGAACACACCCAAATCTGTATCAGGTAGAACAACTGATTAATCCTTTCCATACACACAAAGCATGTCCTAGAGCTAATAACTTTGTTTCAGCTGCCTGTGTCTAAAATACAGTGAGGCTAACAATGTGAACTGTGTTATATCCTCACCTGAGGAAATATTGGGAGATGAGTAATATGTGACATGTCAGTGTGTGCAATCATTTTGTTGTATTTCAAACTGCATTAAAGGTGATTTTTAAAGGTATTTTTCTTAAAGGCATGGGAGGAAGGAGTTAGCCCCTTTGTGGAGGACAGCAATAGAATTTATAGCTGAGGCTAGTTAGGAAATGACACAGTACGAAACATTAAATTAATGGTATATTACAGCTTTCAAGATGGAATCAACAACAAAAAGCTTCACCAAAGCAGCAGTTTTGATACACATCCTGATATAGTTCAGTAAGAAAACATTTTTATGACTAGCAAAAGTTCATAAACATGCAAGTGATGATGAGGTTAAAGAACTTTGGAAAGTTAAAGTTGTTTTATGAATAGGAATGTATTAAAACAGCTTCTTCACTGATCATGTAAAAGATTTTTTGATCATGTTTATATTTCTAAATAATGTTTCAAAAATGCATTAATTTGCACATTTGACTTTTGATACCTTAGCAGCCTTTCTACTCTTATTAAGTATTTCTGGATAAAACATCAGGTTCTTTTAAAATCTTGTGACTCTGAAGTTATACTACACATACCTAGGGTAGAGATAGTAATGTAAAGACATTTAAGTTTAGGATTCAAGTAGTATGATGAGTGTCAACAGTGCAGTTGCAGTTACAATTGGTAGCTCCATGGTGGAGCCAAAAGCATGAGCTTTACACTTACTGCTGAGAGAGAATCAGAAACGTAACGCATGAGAGCATCCAGCTTCCTACAGGGTAACTTAGTTCCAGCATACCCTACAGAACAGTGATTTCTTAAACTAAGCTGCAACTGGAGTATGTCAGGAAGTCTGTTTCATTACCTGAAATAGCTAGGGTTTTTTGTAGTGTGCCAGTCATCAAGTTTCATTGCTGCTGAGTGTAGATTATATCATGTCACAGCAAGGGGAAAAATTCCATTTCAGAAAGGAAATCATACAAACAAAGCCATTTCACAAAGAGTTCAGACTATAATCAAGTGTCCTGGGGACAATCAGGATCTTTGATTTTAGATAAACACATTCTTATGCCAAAGAAAAGCGTCATTCAGTATAAAGCATCTTAATTGAGATGAAGTGCACAAGTCGTTCATTTACTAAAGTATCATTCCAAAATTAGCTTCATAAAGCAGGGGGTATTTTTTCCTGTTCACAAGCATATATTAAAATACAGAGAACCAAAGACATCAGTTTTTAGTGAAGCATTGATCTCATTTCCAAATCTAAAGCTGTTTTGTTCTTTGAAATTATTATTTTTTAAGCATTATAAACTTTAATGTTCAGATGCATATTAAAGTAATATGAACAAAAATAATGACATAAAATTAAAAGAATTCTAGGTTATTTTTGTACTGACAATGTACAGTTCTTTAATGAAAAATAAAAAAGCATTGAAAATAAAGTAATGAGTGAATCTTGAATATGCTCCCCATGCCAGGGAGCATGCATATGCTCCCCAGTTCAGGATAGATTATTCTTAGAAGGAGAATAGGCTATTCCTAATGCATTTCTTCTTGTCACATTGAGGATACCCAAAAGAAAGTACACTACCAGTTTACTACATTGCTTGTGAATTTGTGGAAACAGAGTTCAGATGGCAAACTATTAATCTGGATCAACCAGAGTGTCACAGACAGTTCAGCCTATTTGCTGCAGGCATAGGAGGATAGTCTCCTAAACCAATTAAAAGCATTTGAGAGAGAGGGCTGAATGTTGCAGAAGAAGAAGAAGAAGAAGACTGCAGTACAGTCTTATGGCATTGTGAACCTTCATTTTGAAAACTTACCAGGAGAACTCACTTTTGTCTGATTACAGTGGGTTACTTCTTGTTCTAAAGCAAAGAGTACGCTCTGTTGAGGGGCCCAAGTTTCAATTCTTAGTCACATCTGGAAAAGATTCCTTTGGCATTACCCAAGTTTTGCCTGGCTGATTTAAAGAATTAACAGTATCTTCCCATGTTTCTCTGACAGTGTCACTGGTAGTTAACACTCTAGCAATGACATTTACTTCTCATTTAAGTGTAGTAACAGTGTGTCACTTCCGAACCTTTCTGGAGATAGAATTTTCAGGGCTGTGACCTTTAAAAATACTTTTAAAAGCAAATGAGCTATGAAAACGGGTTGTGTTTGTTTGTTTGTATGTGTGATAGGCATTCAGTGTACCAGCAATTAGGGAGAATATTCAGTTTTAGGTTGCATGTGCAACAGGCAGGCACATCCTCTACTCATTTTGGAAGGAGTACTTCCTATTCAGAGGTAGATACAGAATGCTAATAGAATCCATTTTATTATATAGCTGTCTATCATACCGGGTCCATCTCCATTCATTGAGAACATTCATTTAAACACTAGCTATTGAAACATACATTGCGAGTTGGTAGTGAATTTCCATTTGTCTTAGTGTTAGAGGTTAAGTAAGCTCTGAAGTAAGATCAATCCTGAGAAGTACTGTTTGAACTAAAATACACCCTTCTAATTTGTAAGCTCTTCAGTTAAGAGATGTATCTACTTATGCAGTATTTCAGAGATGGGAGATAAGAAGCTGGGAGCATTACTACAGTTCAGGTGAGAGTGAAGGCTTAAGGGAATAAGTGCAAGGTACTGTGCTAATTGCCTGGAGCAAAAGTAAAAATGCAACACTAAATTGCACGAAATTCTAAAGTTGTATGCTATCTCTTTTGACGTACTTTTGCCAGAGCCCACTTCAACAGCAGAATATTTCAGGATATTTGCAAAGTTTTTATTGCAGCACAATTTATTGTGAGCTACAGACATGCTACTCTTTGCATAGCTGGTGCGAAGCCTAAGATCTGTTTTTGCAAAAGAGTGTACCACATCCCTGTAAGGGAGGAGGCCAGCCAGTGAGATCAGGCTGCATTTCCACTGATGACGACGATGAACTAGTGGTCTCGGAGACTAGTTGGACATCAAGGAGGCTGTTGTATTAGCAAAGGAGAGAAAAGGGTGCTGAGATGACAACTGTCATGCAAACATCTACTCAGCATATTGCAAACAAGTTCAGCTGAGCTGACAAGGAATATAAAACTTGCCTGTGGAACCAATGCCAATTGTTTTGCTGAGGAAAAGAATTGTTATGACTCATGAGAATAGCAAAGGAGTTGCTGAAATCTGTGAGAAAAAGTCAGACTACTACGATGCTAAAATATCACCAATACGCTGATAACCAAAATAAAGAAGGTGGTATAAAAAAAATTAAAAAAAAAAAAAAGGAAAAAAACATGAGGGAGTCAGTCTCTACATGAAAAATCTGTACCTAAGTCAAGTACTTATAATGTAAAACCTCAATGCATATGAATCACTGAAGATACAGAGTTTTAAAAAACAAATATAGAAAATTGTGGTAATTAAGAAAGATGATAAAAATAATTGAAAACACTTATTTAAAAGAAAACTTTACCAGGATAAGGTAATTCTTAACTGGTTTTCTGACTTGCATAAAGAAAAATTGGATTTTGGGAAATACAGTTTGATTACAGCATATAGGATGCCAAACAGAGGAATTATAGCAATGCAAAATAAAAGGGTAATATTCAGGCTCAAAAGACATTGTTTTACTGCAATTGTAGTTTAATTTGGACATCATTATGTTCACTAAAGATTAATAATAACAGAAATGAGTATTGTTTCAAACCCCACAGACCAATAGCAATATTGCAGCTGCCCACCTATTTCTCTGCAAAGAAAAAGAATGTAGTCCCAGAATATATTTAGAAAGAAAGATGTCAAAAGAAATTTGGAAACTGTTTTGAAAAAAGATGGCTGCTGGACAGCAAGAATCATGTGGTAGCAATATCAAGGGAAGAATAACATCCAAAGCATGTCCTAGTTCAGCACAACATGAGGAAAGTACTTAAGTATAAGAAAACAGTGAGAAGGAAATGGAAAATAAATTAATAGAAACTTAACATATACAGGATATAGATATCTGATAAAGGAATTTAAAGGCATTGTGAAAAATGCATGGTAGGATGGGCTTAACTAATCTTAGTAAGATTTAAATGTTGCCACATGAAATTGGTGAGTATTTAGGTTTATTTTCTGGTAGCAAACTAACACCTTGCAGTGAGACACCTTGCAACTGCTGGGTTTTTTCCTATCTGCCTCCCTCCCACCCTACCACCAGCAGAGGTAATTCAAGTAGTGCCTAGATATCTTCATAGGGAGAAAACACTGCATGAAACTTAAAAAGGACAGGATTAAGAAACAGCTGCTGGAAATCAAAAATCACAGACACTCATATGAGAAGATGCATGCATTTTTAACAATGGGTGGAATTAAGCATTGCCATGCTTTAATTAATAGAATGGGTGGACCCACCTGCTCTTGCGCTTTTTTCAGGAAAAGACTTGCTTTTTTCAGGAATATTTTTTCATTCAATACAAGGTGTCTTGGAGAAAAAGAAGGACTGATTACTACAAAGGTCAGGCCGAATGTTCCAATAATACCTGCATTCAGTGAAACTTTGAATAATATCATTGCAATAGCCCCTTCTCATGTCTTACTTATTAGAGGAGATGAATCCCTGGCTGTATGCCCTGGGTCTGCTTCGTGTTGTTAATCACTTTGTAATTTCCCTTAGAGAATATAGTGACTAAATTGCCTCAGTCTCAGAATATTCCTTTCCCCCTTTATATCTCTATGAAACATCTATAGCTTTTCTCTGTGCTGAGAAAATAACTTTTCTTCTTTTAATATGTCAAGGTTTCAGACATATCTCAGTTTTCTCAAATCTGAAAGAGTAGATATATCCTTTGGAGAGAAACTCCAAATTTGTGTGAGGCTTCTACAACCTTTCCTCTACAGTAACTTGGAAACTGCTCCTTGGAATTTCAGTTCCTTCCAGTTCTTCTTATTTCTTCACCTCTAATAACACTTTAGAGAAAGTTACCTCTATGAAAAATAACTCAATAGAAAAACGAAAATTTTCTTTTCCTGAAATACCTTTCTGCTGTAAATGCCTCAGTAACCTTTCTAGTTTGACAGTTGGAATAGAAAAAAACCCCATGTTATTTTAATGCAGTTTTATGTGTGCTGAATATAGAAAAAAGCAGGACACAAATAATATTAAAAAAAAATTACAGCTCGTGTCTGAAACATGACATTTCTCTCTGGAATACCATGTCATGAGCTGATAATGCTAAAATTAAATTAAAGGACAATTCTTGGTAAGAAAGCCTAAGGCAGAAATTATATACTTTGCTGAAAATCTGCTGTGAAGCTGGGATAACCAGTCCCAATTTAAGACCATTTATGATGGGGGTCACCTGCATTTTGAATTTCAATGCACATGCTTTGATGATGTTTCACAGTGTGGAAGACTTACGAAGGATTTATAAGAAGAATTAAGGCAGAAAAAAACTTAAAATGGTAATTACAACAACAGTAAATATTATCATAACTCTTCCTTATTATAAATTTATGTTTAAAGACCAAAACCCACAGTTCCTAAGATTGGGACTTTTAGGAAAGGTGACCACTAAGGATACTCCCAGGAAAGAGCCTTCACATCACAGTGCATCCAAAGTGTCTCCATCTACTGCTAGGGTGGTGAAAAAAAGCTGTGGTGTCAGGCTTGCTGGCATTCCCTTTGTCAGCTAAGCAGAAGGCTAACTTACAAAATTATGTAAAGCATATACAAATCTGTTAGTTACTACATTATGCAATGTATACAATTTCTTTCTATCTAGTGCTTCAAAGCACAAAACATTTGTTTCATTTTTCTTTGGACTTAACTCAAATTTAAACTCTCCTTGAGGGCTATCAGATGAGCTGCCCAGAAGAAGCTCAATGGAGCCTGAACCAGAGCAGGTGCTGAATGGATGTGCTCCCTTGCCAGCTGCTGTAGCGTGTAGCAAACTTGCCTTTATTGGCTTCTAAGGCAGTGAATCTGCCCTAACATTTCACCACAGCCCCAAGCATGCTGCTGATCATTTAGATTTAAGTTTATTGGTAGTTCTAAATGCCTCTCACTTCAGCTACCTGTAGATTTCCAAAAAGATGCAGCTGGCAAGTTGACTCAGAAATCTGCCTCAAACTTAGTCTCAATAAATTGCATTTAATTTGCCTACTGTTTGATACAAAAGATGTTCTTAGTTAAAAATACATTCACTAGCTTTGAAGCAGAATGTAGATAAACAATTGATGACTGTCAGCAGCTGCTTGTAAAAAATATTNACCTGAAAACCAAAGCAGAATCCGCTCTTCATTCTCCAAGACCCAGACCACGTGGAGCCTAGAGATTGAACCCCCACGAACTATCCCGGGGGAGCAGGGCAGGAAAGATCTCAGCTAGCCGGAGCGAAAGCCCTGCACACCCACAAAAAATATTGATTTTCTGTAGATAATAAAGTATCTAAATCTTTAGAATGTATTACTATTTTATATAAACTTAGGAAATAAGATGCTACAGCTTTATCATTAAAGCCAAGAAATTTAGTCCTAGGATGCTAAGGTATTTCTCTCAAACTATTTTAGGGTTTGCCCTTTCTCACAATTACCTAGAGACAGGTAATTATATTTCTTTGTGAGTGAGACAGATAAAATAGATACTGTAAAATGCACCCAGTTACTCTGCTTCTGTTTTACATACATGGAACTCTAAAATTAATATAGACAGTAATATTTTGAATGGTGTGTTTCAGTTTGTCCTATATTTATGCAGTCCACCTCAAGTGTGAAGCAAAAACTCTAAAATTACCTTAAACATGACTGTATTTTCTTTCAATGGAAAACTAAGCAACCTCAAACACTCCCAGCAACTACTTTTTGAAAAATACCTAGTAATTTACACGTATCTGAAATAATAATCCAATGGGTGACCAAGATAAATAGTTGTAATTTAAAAACTGTGGACTTGACCTAAGCTGCTTTGTAATTTGCTCTTAAAAGTGAGGATTTCAGAAACAGTTGGTGTAAAGGCAAACAGTTTAACATATGATGATTCATGTCTTTAGATTTCAGGATTGATGGGGTTATTCTTAGGAGTATAGTTTAATTGCAAATAAATATAATAGAATTTATTCATAAACTGGATGGATTTATTCAGAGCATTGGAAAGTAAAGTAAAAGGAAGATACCACACCAGCAAAATAGGAGACCAAATTAGTCCAATACTGGACTCTTGCACAGTCCCATCTCACATTTAGAAGATAAAGTCTTTAGTATTCAAAAGTCATTGGTTTAACAAATTTTGATCAACTTTTTAACTTATTTTACTTATAGGAATACTTTTACTGGTGGAATTTACATTCCTTTAATTCTGTAACTTTATGTGCCAGTGCACAGATGGGCCTAGGGGAACTACTGAAATATAAAACTGGTAAAGACCAGACAGGCTTCAGAAGCAAGCCTAGTCTGTCTTACTGACAGGGGTCATTTCCATTAATACTATATCTTAATAACTATGCCCTTAGACTGGCACAGAGCCCTGCACATTAGCTTTTCTCATGAACCCTAGGATTGAGTGTTGTTTATAAAAAGGATAGAAGCATGACACTTGGTTATCTATTAAGATTGATCTTTCACTTCAATACACATTCTTCTAAAACATCCCTATGCCTTTAGGCTGAAGGTGAGGAAGAATTGTATCCTGAAGCCAAAATTCACAATTAAGCTATTTTTCAATTATTTCTAGGGCAACTCTCTCTGGTGGGTAATGATTATCAAGAAAAGTATATTTAAAAAGCGGATATCGTGAACTCTCACTGTTGCATTCTTGTGTTGCAATGACCATAGTAAATAGAAATCTGCATGTCTGAACAATGCTACTGTTCCACAGTTACTCAGCCCTAAAGTAATTTTTATCACCTTACAAGTACTAGGATCCAAAACAGCCTCTGAGGAGGGAATTTGTGTTTTGCTTCCACAATTGTTAGAAATTACATAATAATCACAATTCACTTCAGTTATTTCTACTGACTGTGAGAAATAGTTAAGTACAATTGGCTACTTGTCCAGAAAATACCTACATGTTTAACTTGCATAAATAATCCAAATTAGTTCAGCTGGTTCCTGTGGCAGGACAGAATACCAAATGGGCTCATCAGATGTGATTAAAGGTGTGTGTTTGGTTTTCAGGCCCACAACAGGAATCAAATGAAGTAATTGGAATTATTAATGTAAATTAAATGTTACACTGTAGTGACACTGCTAAGGTGAGTAAAGATTAATAAACTGTTTTTAAAACTAGAAGAGGAATAAGTCTTACAGTGTAAGCTTTAGCTTAGCTTTAACAGGAAATAAGTTTTTGAAAAGAAAGGCAAATAAAAGAGTGAATGATGCTGACCGCCAAATGCAGAGATTTCTATGTGAAAATTGACCCATCTGTTTTATTTTGCTTACAAAAGAGTGATGGAGCTGGCAGAGAAAAACATTAAGATGGTGGGGAATGAATGATGAGTTGGAGCACAGCATGCTGGTTCTAAGAGAAATGTTTTGTTCTATCTAGCATTATAACTGGAAGTCCTCTTTTTTTGTATTTTCTATATTTGAAGAGAATGTTGCTATTTCAAGAATTATTGAGAATCTTTGCCTTAGCTCTGACCCTGCAAAATAGGTCAAGTCACCTTGGATTCTTAAATCCTTCTATATGTCAAAACCTAGAATAAACCCATCTGTTCCAGTTTTCATCTGTTTAATTTCTTCTATTGCAGTTAACCCTTGTTACAATGTCTTGTTAAACTCTTATGGGGAAAACAATGGCAAAATATATTTCGAGTATACCCAAGTTTTTCGATCTTGAGTCTGGTTGTTAGAGCAATTATTTCACTGGACTGTGAGATATGTATGAGAGAAATATTGCTCATAATTTGTAATTATGAAGTAAGGATGTTTAGCATTAAAATCTTCCTACTGTTTTCCAGATACATTTCTCTCCTGAACTGGTAAGCAATTTTGAGTAAGACAATGGTGACTTGTTCAAACCCTGACACTGATACTACTGTTTAAATGGCAACTTTTAAAGGGCATCAAGGACTTCTATAATCATCTATTTTCCATAAACCACCTTTATTACCAATATTTCCAATAATGGATGTTTTCAGACTACAATTTCATCCATAAACAAGGAAAAAACCCAACTGCTTTTGCTGTTATGTGAAATTAATGGAATATGATTCCTTTAAAACAGTTACTCATTTATTTTACTTTGCAACAAATCACTTGGGAATGTTTGCTGCTTTTAATTTGCCAGGGTTTTCTCTTCTACAAATCAAATTAGTAACTGAGTCTCTTGTTAGGCAGAATTGTAGTGAAACTGAAGTTCATGGGCAGTTAGGCAGAGCAGCCCTAAGCCTTTGTTTCTGCTGGGGTCTGCTGCTTGCTAACAAGATGCCATCATAGGACAAGAGTGCCTAAGGCTTCTGATGTGACACAACGAAGAATTACTGAGGCTACGAAGCTCACTGAGCATCCAAACTCTGTGCTTTATGAGCATATGTGAATCTCAGGCATGTAGTTTTATTCTTTTGACTGTCTCTTGTAATGCAGCTGTATTAAAATATCAGCAATGCTGAAATCTTCCTCTGAAATGGGTCATAAAGCACCCATACTTGTCTTTCTATATTATGATTGTCAGGATTTCTGAAGAAAAAGCTTGGGTTTTTTCTCAGTCACAATGATCCTGTAAATTTTTTTTTTGTAATTCACTGTAAACACTTGAGTAGCTCTCAAAGGCTAAGGCTGACTAGTGTATAAAGCAGGTATAAGGTCTGACACCAGCTTTACAAGAGACCCCTTTTCTGATGGAGCATCCTGGTTACCTTCTTTGGAGGGGCAGGATTATGGCATGTGTATGTTAAAAATGACACTGCCCTGAGCATGGCGTCAAGAGAGTTCTGAGCTACAAGTACATCATTCAAATAAAGGTTCCAAAGTAACCACTGCACTTTGCAGAGTTTTTCGTATAAAATGTGCAATTATGCCAAGTAGTGAATCAGAATGCCATGATTTACTTTCCATTTCTTCCCTGTTCAGTGGTGCCATGCTATCCCCCAGACTTCAACTATTCATTCTAGGATTGTCTGTCAAAGAAGGAGCCTATTTTATCTGAACAGCTACAGGAACATCTTTTTCTTGCAGTCTTGGAGATCTGGACTACAAAGATAAGATGCTAAAGACCTTTCTTCACCTGGAGCATTAGGAAATTTTCCCAGAATGAATAAATGCAACAGCAGAGTTGCACTTCTTGAGATACACCAAAAAACCTTTAACATGGCACAGTCTGTTTCCTTTTATGGATTATTGAAAGTAATTTACAGATTACATGGGTAGGCAATTCAGAGTGAGTACTTTAGTTTAGCATTTCATTTAAAATGGCATTTTGTGTGAAGTACCATGGGTATGTTCGCCATTTCAGAGAAGAAATACTAAAGTCTATTATGAATCTAACTTGCAGCAAATGCACAGACTCAGCACAACAGAGATGCCTTAGCAATGTGGAAAAATAGTTATTTCTTCTATTTATCTTGAAACCTTGTCATATGAAATTACAACATACACCACATGGCAAAAGTCTAAGTTAAAGCACAATTTCTAGCTTATATTTCTCCCCATAAAAGCAATTTTCTGTCCTGCAGTTTGGGGAGAAAGGGGAGCTTCTGAGTCTTGTTTAATCTAGTAAGTTTACAATATTCACCATTACTCTCTGTAGGCAACTTTATTTCACTCTTACAGAACTCTACAGTTCTTCTGCAGGCTATCCCTATGTCTGCTCTTTGGTGAAATTTGCTTTAAGGATCTTTTAGAATCACAGAATATGCTGAGTGGGAGGAGACCCATCAGGATCGAGTCCAGCTCTCGGCCCTCCACAGGACACCCAAAGATTCACACCATGGGCCGGAAAGCATTGTCTTGATATCTGATTCTTCAGCTTATGGAAGAAATTTCTTCCCTCACTGTTTAAAAAGCAGTTTCTTGTCATTCCTTGTCTGAGGACTAGATTTCCCATGTCCCTTTTGAAGTTAAGTTTCCCAAAGTAATTCTGGGATGCATTTCAGTAGTAACTACACTTCACTGCATTTAAGTAAACAGGATCAGAAGTTTGACTGATCCATTTTTAGTTCAGAAGAAAACCTCAGTTAGACTCCTTAATGTATATCTTATTCCAAATGGTCAATAAAACCATAAATGAAGGAATAATCCAAAGTGGATAAATGTCAGATGGTATATAATTTAAAGTACATGTTTTTGACGTCATATATGAGTGCCACTTACAGCAACTACTTTCAGAACTTACGAAAAAGAGAGAAGAACCACCCTGATTTAGTTCTGGGTCAAGGGCAGGATTTGGTTCAAAATACTGTTATCAAATAGTGACTTTGTGACAGTCACCTATATCCTTATAGAAATATGAGAAACTACTCATAGTTGCTTGCCTTCAATTAGCAGTGGTATATAAAAAAGTGAAGCTTGCAAAAAAAAGAAATGAAAAAGAGCAGCTGACAGGATAAAATAGATCATGGAAAATAGATAAAGGCACCACACTAGCCAATCAGAATAAAAATAACATTACATAAAAAGCCCATCTAAAAAGCCTTGTCTCTGAAAAAAGGGGCCATTTATAACGAAAGAGGAGGATCTTACAGCAAAAATAAATCAGAGATAGGAAAGTTACAAATAAATCAGACCAGGAGAATCATTACCTTTCATAACATTAATATGAAACCATTAACAATGCAAGAGAAAAAGAAGATCTGAGGAATGTTTTAGTAAATTGTCCAAGGCTGTGAATAATTTTACAGACTTCTCATAAGCACAGAATCTTCCTAATAGCTGTATGGCCTTGCAATCCTGTGCCAAATATCTGTGATTTTAGGGTGAATGGATCTGTAGGTACACATAGGAATGGTATGGAAAGAAAATTTGAGCATTTCAATACAGAGAAGTTAAGGGAAGCCGGTACACAGATCACTCTTTACAGGAGAGAAGTCTGAAGAATTCTTTCAGTCAGACATGCTAATAAATCATTTTCAATAAGAGATCAATAAATTGAATAATAATAAATCACTCAGTTCATGTGATATTTGCTCAATATTTCAATGTGAAATTGCCAGCATGTTAAGTAGATTACTTATACTTTCAATCAGCTTTACTGCCAGAGGAAAGGAAGATCACTGCTGGAATTTCTGCTTCCTAGAGGAATTTAGGTTATTCTGCAACAATGTTCAAAGAAAATTGATAAATTCTGTTACACACACTTCAATTAGTAATTTAAAAAATAATTAAAAACCTCTAGACATCAAAACAAAGGATGATCAGGCAAGCCATTGAGTAGCTTCTACATAAAAATATATATGCAACTAAATTGTCCATTTTGAAAAAGGGATAACTTGGAGAGAATCTGATAGGAAGCACTATGAGCTTATGAGGACTCTGAACTAAGTGGAAGAAAAATCTATTCACTTTTTATGCTGAAACACCTGAACTATCTGACACCCTTAAATTATCAAGCAACAGATTTAAAGCAAGTGAAAGAAAATAATAATTGTTAATCATATAACTTTGTCATGGCATTCAGCAGTAACCAAATGGGATAAGAATTGATCAAAGAAGTAATAAAAGAACATTCATCAAAAGCTAGTGTATATGCTATGGGAGAAAAATTATAATAAAATATAAATTGTTGATTCTTGAAAGAAATACTGAAGGATCACACCTCTGCTTTAGATATATGCTCAGTATGTTTTCCCTATGCACCTGTGACTGACCCCTATCAGAGATGGGAATCAACAGTGAAGGACTCTGGCTCTGACAAGTAGGACCATCAGCAACTGTGTTTCTCCATTGCTAATGCACAGCACTTCAGCAGAAGAGGATGCTAAGGCAATCAAATCATGCTCAGATAAACCAGGACAGTTAAGAGCTCATATCATATATTTGCATTTGGATTTTGAAGTCAGAGTGTGTTTGTCAATAACTGGAATAGTTCAGTTAATGTTTTTAATAAATGTAGTCATGGCTATATTTTTTTATTATGTTGGAGGTGGGTTTTTATTTTTGAGGGGGAGAGAGGATCACCTTTTTCTAAAAACAGGACACCTAGTATGCACATCATTTAAATTTAGATGTTTATATTCATTTTATCATGTTACAATTAAAGCCCAGAGGAATGCAAACAATTTTGGCTAAATCTGAGGGAAAGATTATACAACATTCAGACAAGGTACAGGGCTCATGGCACAGTTACTCAATAGCATAATTCAGATATGAATTTGAACATGATAATCGTTATATGTTTTGACAGTTGCCAGTGCCGTGCCTGACTGTTACTTACTTAGAAGGCTAGTTTTATGTAATTTTTATTCTCATAATGTATCTCTTCTGACATTACTTTGCCTTCAGTCTTGATGTTACACATTCAAGTATGATAATCATAGAACATTCAAACATTTCATTGAAGCACACTAAAATATTATTATGACAGTATCTGTGTAACTATCAAAATTTAAAGTAAGTTTTATGGATTCTTTCTTTAAAAATATTGTTCCTGACATTTATATATAAGAGCCTAGGTGACCCCTTCAGTAATGCATTCTGAGAAAATAAATGGGACTGGAAAGAAGTATTTTTTACAGTATGCTGTCATCATATCTGCTCTATGCAACATCTGTAGTTAAAGTTCCAGCCAATACTTCTAATACTTATCTATGTCCCTTCCTTTAAAGGGGAAAGAAATATTTTTTTTTTGTTTGGGTGAGAAAGCTGCAGAACATCTCTTTAAACTGCTGAAGTTTTTCATAGTGGCAGATACACTTTCAAGCAGGTTTTAAAGAATACAATAGGTTATAAACCCCTCTTTTTTTGTGTGGCATTTTGTCTGAATGCCACGATACCACACTGAAAATCACATACCTTCTGAAATGTTGCAAGGCAAATGCATTACCTCTGCAATAGAGACTGCTGCCCTTTAAGAAAACACTTTTCCTTTGATAATATTTTGAGATACGTCCTGCTGCTGTTCCTTTCAGAGTGCTGCTTTATCTTACTTTCTCGATGCCCTCCTGTAGAGGTAGGCTTCCTTCCCATCAAATCATGCAGTGTGGAGCACACCAGGCTCTGCAGAGTTCCTTAAATATTTAGTTGAAGGTCAGTCCTGCCATCCAGAAGAGAACAAAAACATAGTTTTATGCTTTGCTACACTTGAAGAAGCTTGGAATAATAATAAAAAAAAGAACACAGGTATCACTTTCCCAGGATGATGGCGTTAATTTGTAACCCTCCACCTCTGTAACTTGTGCAAGTGGAGGCTTGCCAACAGTAACAGCTGGATGCTCAGGGCTGGATATTTCACTTATTTTACAAAGCAGTAGAAAGCCAAGATGCAGGCAAGTCATATGTGAAGAAAAGGCTGAGGTTTTTCTGCTGCTGACACTGTGCCATTGAATTAAGGGCAGTGGTTTGGTGAGAAGCCTTGATCCCATTGAACAATGGTAAAATTCCTGTTGTTATCACTTAATCTGGCTAAATTAATATGGAGTATTTGGAAAGAAATTAGGGAAACCTAGAGTCTCAGAGAAGCAAAGCCTTTCCTGCACTTTGGTTCTCTTACTATTTATGCAAAAGCTTGAGCATGAATAGAAAACACTGCTTTAGGAAGATTATTTGGAATTCCAGAAGGAAATAGCAGGACTTCATCTGCTGCTATTTACCTAGAAATAACATTCATACATATGCACACAACAGATATGTCATTTACTTAGAAACACACTTCAGGAAGTTTCTTAGGAAAATTGACAAAACTATGGTTTAAAATTGTAATAGCTTCAAACAACGACAGTGTTTGAAAGAAAGTGCTTTGCTTTCACTTTGGGATTTGAGGGAATTTTCTCTCCAAGAAACAATCCTAACTAGGAACATTAGAGAAATATTTGGCACATGATACTTCACTGAACCTACAATAATTGGAATTCAAGAAGTCTAAGTTCCCAAAAGCACAAGAAGACCTATATATATATATATATATATGTTTTATACTATGACCTATAAAGAGGTAGGAAACTTTGGATTGTTGCAGTAAGACTGAAGCTTTTCGGAGAATCGTCATAGAGTCATTGAATGGCCTGGGTTAGGAGAGATCTTAAAGATCATCTGGTTCCAATGTACCTCAGTTTCAGAGATTTCTAAAGTATATTTATTATATATTTTTCCTCACATACTGAGCATTCAGTCTTTATGATAGAGAATAGGTATTAATAATCAAAAAAGTGGTGGTAGAAATAATTTAAAGAGTATTTTCAAAACTTTTTTTTCTGTAAAATTAATAACAACCATAGAACATGCATTGCCAAAGTATGGCAAATGGTTTCGTAGCCACAATGGGAAGGCTTTATATGATTCCTGCTTTTAAGTTGACTCTGGAAGTCACTCTTTTTTAATTATCTATAAAACTCTTCATTGCATGTCACCACGACACTGTTTCACTTACATTCTGTGCTTGTCTTTGCTTTGCGCATATCACCCTTCTAGTTTTTTCTGCCTTCTTTTAGTTTTCTTCATCTCTACAAGCAAATACATTTTTCATTTTATTCAAACGATAAAGTGATTTCTAGTGATTCATCAGGCTCATAAGTCACTGTTACCATAGCTTCTGAGACCTTCTTTATGATCTTTAGGATCTTACACAGATGAAGACCAAACTAACAATAAGGTGGCAAAAAATTCTTATTTTCTACATGGAAAACAGAGAAACCACTCTGCTAAAACATGAAAGAAAGAAGCACTGGGCTGGCTTTTCCAATTATAAAACTTCCTTTCTGTCATGAGTTTTTCAGTGATACAGAATCATTGAGTTTGGAAAAAACCTCTAACTCCACTGAGTAGAACCATTAACTTAGCATTCCTTAACTTGAGCATATATTTTCACTTCTGTATCAAGGTGCGTAAATTGAGCTTGTGCTGTCTAAGCAAGCAGTATTATTAGAAGCTTATTATATGTAAAAACACATTTTAATTCAGTTTATATTAGTTTCTACCTCAATCTCAATTACATATGCATCACTTTTATTAATTTAATAAGCATTCTTTGCTTGCAATTTCAATGTTAACGAAAGACAACATAATTGCTTTTAGGAATTTACTGTTAGTGTATTTTCTGTGAATTATCAAGTGAATATTATGTACATCTATCATTGTTTTAGTGTCGAAAAAAATTTCAATTACAAGAATAATTCACATTTTAATAACGCTAAATGGTGTTACATTATGTAAGAGTCCATTGTCAAGATACATCATATTCAGATTTCCTTTCATTTAATAACAGAACCAATGAAGAGGAAAAAAAAAGAGATATAACTTTAGTACCTTCATATTTTCAGTTCTGTTAAATATCACACTGGATATGGTTCACATTTATCAATTTGAGTATGCAGCAGTTATGGGCTGCTTTTGTGTATATAATTTCTTTCATTAATTTTTCCACAAATCAAATGATATGAGAAGAAAAAGGGGACATAAAGATAATAGTTTTATAAATGTCTTACAGACAAATCAAAAACTGCATCAGAAATCACTGGTATATTATTCTTTTCTCTGTCTTTCATCTTTACTTTTTTTTTTCTGAAAATAAACCAGACAATGATTTAAATGGTTTTCAGCCCTATTTTCATATGCTTCCCTGCTGAATTATAAAAGAAATAAAAATTAAGGTGTTGGTTTGGGGCTTTTTTTTTTTTTTTTTTGCGAAGAGGTGCATGTATTTCAAAAGAACACATAATCACATCGACTAAACTAATATCTTATCTTTAAGAAGCAGTCATCCTTCCTTTGACAACTAAAATACGCATTTGTGATTTTTTTTTCCTCCTGTGCTTTCCCAGCTGCCTCTGACCGGGTTCCCTTTTCCTTTTGAAATACCATGTCTTTTTAAGGACATAAATCCTTTAAAATCTTACAAAAATTGCTAAATAAGTCTTAAAATATAATGCAGACTTTGTCCCCTGAATGAGGAGGTGCTCTTCTGGGGCCTAGGCACCACTGAGGCTGGGAGGGGAGTGAGCTGAAAAACTGTTCCATGAAAGGCTGGTGTATGAACCTGAACCTTAGTGATGGTGGCAAGTGGCCAAAACCCACAGCTTTTTAGCCCCACAAGCTGTGTTCCAAGTTTTAGTCTGACCGAGATGAATATCCCATCCCTTGGAGAGCCTAAGAGAAGCAGTTGTGTCATTCTCCCAGGAAAAAGGTACACATAGTCAGAGGTTTCCTCAGCAATTTCCCTCTCCCACTGCTCAGTGAAGTCAGCCTGCACAGTTCCTCCTGATTTCCTTCCTCCCATATTTGGGGATCTGAATTATCTTGTACAACCCAACCCCACCTGGCAGTGGTGACCTAACCCCAGTGAGAAACAAATTGTGAATTTCTCAGGTGCTGAATATCAGCATCTTCTCCACCTGTGTGTTTATAGACCACATAGCTATGTAAAGATCTGATAACCATATCAGCAGCTATGCTATGTGCAGCTAGAAAATATCTGGTGAGATTTTAAGCCTGATTACAAAAAGTGGTTGAGAAAAATGAGTTTACCAGATGTCATGTTCCATACCTTTTCAAATGTCAGTAGATGAAGCCTGATTCCAGAAAGGAGGACAGTTGTACATCTCTTAGCAGCATTACCTAATGTCTCTTTGCTTCAAACTGTGCCACATAACTAGTGGTACAAGATAAATTAATTTCATCTTGCCTGCTTTGTCAATCAGCATAAGATACTAAATCACAGTAGGAAAGACATTGTTATGCAGTGATTATTCTCCTGAGATACCCTAAAACAGGAAGAGCAGTCAAGAGTTTCATATAGCACAGGACAGTAATTATCTTGTGACAAGTATGGTCCCTGGAGATCACTTTAGAGCTATTTTAAAGGTATTGTAGAGAATAGCGTGTATATATGTTGCAGTAGAAGATGACAGAGATGGCACTTTACAGTCACAAAAATGAATTCTAGCTGGCTGTGAGGTACACACTGATTAATTTAAAGTGTTAACAGCCAATTGAACACTTCTTCAGTTGAAGCATATTTATTACACAATTTAACAACCAGTTAATCACACTTTGAAGCTGTGGTATAAGAAAGAAGTTGGAAAGCAACAACCTTTTCTTTTTTCAGTCATTTATTTAGCTTGATATAAAGCACTCTGTTTCTGGTTTTGCCTCTTAAAACTACTTTGAAAATGCAAGGGCATTTTTCCTTTTTTTTTTTTTTTTTAATTGAACAATACACCATTTTTGAGA
This sequence comes from Pycnonotus jocosus, assembly GCA_013400435.1. Classification (NCBI taxonomy): domain Eukaryota; kingdom Metazoa; phylum Chordata; class Aves; order Passeriformes; family Pycnonotidae; genus Pycnonotus; species Pycnonotus jocosus. The sequence continues at coordinate 44,847 of VWYP01004239.1, read as the reverse complement.
CAAATGCAGAATATTGCTAAGGAAGGATTGTTGAAGCTATGGTTTGAGTTCTGGGGAATGTCAATAACTGACCTAAAATGAAATCAGTTTACAACTCCTGCAGTAAGGTATTCAACCACTTTGCCATATGCCTTATTCATATCTTGCAATTCACATTTTCTTACGCTGTTCTAACACTAGGCTATTTTAATAACCCTGGAAAACTGCATATAGTTACTGTTTCTCCTCCTAATGCAAGGACAACTGAAGTATTTTTTCTTTAACCTAAAAAATTCCCTTTCACTCATTATACTAGATTTCTGTTTCTGTCAGAATAAACTCAGTCATAAATACAGCATTTTTGCTTGAGTGTTTGTGTATATGTGTAGGAACTTTTTCCTGAAATATCTGCTCTCCTTGAAAATGTGATCTCCATGAAGCATACAGACAATTGAATACACCTAAATACTTCCATACACATTTATTGTGTGAAAAAAAAGTCTTTAAAAAATACTACCATAGTTGAAAAAGACAGCAAATTACTAAATTATAATAGAAAAGTATTGATAGGTCGGTGCTAAGCAGACTTTAAAAGTGAATTCTATAACTTGACATTTAGAAAATGGTTACTATAAAGTATGTCCCCATTTGCTGATTTAAGACAGGATATTATCCTTAGTTTTATCAAGAATCATATGAAGACAAGCTTAGTAAACACCTGTGGATGCAGTATGCATTCTCCATGCATAATAAAGTCAGAGGATCAAAGAACTACAGTGCTGCAATATTGATTACTCTTTTGCATAGCATGAAAATAGAAAAAAGTGGTCATAACATATTTCCAATTTTTGTAAGGTCTCCTGGGGTATATGCTAATCTAAAAATGGGACAGGAAAAAAAAAAGGAGGAATATGATTTTGAGGAAATTATTTACAAATAATATTTATGAAGTGTCAGTGAATTTGTATTTCCTTCTTTTTCTTTTTCTGCAAATAGTCTCACTAACATAAAAGAATAGAAAAGACATTAGCTTGTTGCCTGTATTCTTGTCACATTTTTAATAAAGAACTAAAAAGCATATTCATTTCTGAGGAGCATAAGGACACCTTAACAGAAACAGAGGAGCTTTCACAAAGGAAGAAATCAGAAATTCGTGCCAAAAAAAGGTAAAATTGATCCTTGGAAAAGGGCCAGTACATAGCCCACATCCCATTAAATTTTACTATAATGATTTCATTGAGTCTCATGTAATGTTGTGCCCAGTGCCTGCTCCCAGGATGGATTTCACACAGGATAATGGAATACAGAACAAAGGCCAAAGAAAGCATTAAGATCTGTAATGTTTACAGGACATATATAAAATATATTCTGCCTAGACATAAATAAAGTTTGAAGCAGCAGATGCAGCTGCAGGTTAAGGTTTCAAATGAACAGTTGATTTTTCATGTCCTGAACTTATCTGGAGGCACTTGCTGTGCCCATGCAATTCTCTTAACACTTATTATTCCCTCTTTAGTATTCTCTTCTTCAGATCTTCAGTACAACACATCAGGCATTATAACCTACCCACCCCACAATACATCCCTGTGTCTTTGCAAAATAAAGCCCTGCTTACAAAAGGCTAAAGATCACCTCCAACAGACAACTCAGGATCACCTGAATTTCAACTGCTTCACAGTTTAACCTTCAGTTAAAAACCAATCTGTGAGAAGAAGGATTACTTTTTTTCCCCCAAATCCCATGGGTAGTTTCTGAAGGCAAATTCCAGCATTCATGTGTAAGTAGAAAACAAGAACCAGAAAATCCTTGTTTTAGGAAACAGAATGTTTTCTATTTTTTTTTTAACAGAATTGAAGCTATTTAAAAAACAGCCCCAAAAAACCAAAAGGGTTTTGTGTTAATGAAACAGATATATTCACAACCCTTTTTTTTTTTTTTTTTTTTTTTTTTTTTTTTTTATNTTTTTTTTTTTTTTTTTGTATCTGAGTGAGATGAAACTTTTAAAAGCCTATCAGCTTTACCAGTGGTGGTATTTCATTTTACCACTGTTTGTAATTATCTACTTACAGTAACATAACAAATGTGGTGCCTCCAGCAAAAAGCTAAAGGTTGATGAGAAAGAGAATGAAAAAGCACCTAAATGTTAGACTCGTCAGCAAGATTTTCAAGTTTGTTAAAATTAATACAAGCTATCATTAGAGTACTCTACAGTTCAGTGCTTCATAAATAGGAAAAACAAAGCAGTAATGTTTTTTGTAGCTTTCAGCTTGACTTTTATGGGGTTTCATCTTCCTCTAACAAATAAGGATGCAGAACAGCTCATAAAGCTTCCAGTATAGGCCAACAGTATAATAATTCACTGTGCGCGTCCTGAGCCACTTACAACTTGAATGCATCCGGAATGATTGAAAAAATATATCCTAATTACATAAAATACAACAGCCAAGAGCAAAGAATTATCTCTCTCTGCTCTAGGGTGAAGGTGGATAACTCTTCAATACTTTGTCTGCTTCATTGACTGACCCAGCCTTGGCAGAGCAAAATAAAGGTTTCTCCACTTCTGTCTGCTGAGTCCCACATACTGAAGAACAGGAGAGTTCCTTCCAGCTGGTGATTGATATGTTCTAAAATGAAATAAAACATCAAAGTATAACTTAATAATTTATGCAGCAAAAAGCATAGCAAAGTGGCTCAGACTGAGTACTGAGGCTGCTTCAGAAAATGACATTGTGGGAGAATCAGTGCCAACTAACTTCAAATTTCCAAAGTTTATTCAAAATGAATGAGTGCATTACTTACCATATGATTTTGTCAGGATAGAAGGTAATTCCCACAATGTTTTAAGTTGTTCACAGCCTTGATCACTTGTGGTGAAGCTTTCTCTGTGTGCCATGAAATCAAAAGACTTGGGAATATCAAAGAGGGTGAAAGAATTTTTTGGTAATACATTGAGTTATGCAAATTTTATTTAAAAAACATTTGAAATTCTGAATGATTAATTTATTCAGAGAATCATAGAGAATTTGTTAATAAAGTTTCTATGCAGGAAAGCATACACCTCTTACTCAGATGCCTATAATACAATCATATCTTCTAGCACTAATAAATATTTAACTAACCTGACTCACAAAAATATGTAAAAAAATCATGGAAAATTAAGTGAAAATAAATATCTGGCTACAATCCCAGTGGCAAATATAAACTATGTCTTTGTATATGATCAATTATCAAGAGCTATTAAAAGCCCCTGTTCCAAATAGGGACTGTTGAACAGAGGAGGAAAATATTTGGCCTACATAGATCTGAAGGTATTTTAGGCTCTTCGGTGATGCAAGGATTTGACAAAGAAATATATATGCAGAAAACCAATAGCATACAGTTCTAAAAATGGACATAAGAGTTTTAATATCCACATAATGTTTGTAATATGTAGTGTCTGGATACCAGGACTTTTTTTTTTGAATGAAAGGTGCCGGATTCTAAAACAAAGCAAGAGAGATGTTTTTGGGTTTTTCTGAAGTGTTAGAAGTAGCTAGAAAAATGAGTGTCATCACCTTTTTATACATAAAATGTAACATTTAGAAGAAGAAAAAGCATCAGATCGATCCAAAATTAAATTTTTCAGTAGCAATCTGAGAACTTTCATGCAAGTCAGCAGTACTTCTCTGCTCTGAAACTGTGACACCAAATCATTACTTTTACCATGTTCAAAACCACTGTTTCTAAAGAGCATAAATGGAAATAAATATTCTTTCTTTTCTTTCAGGTATGAAATGTAATTTAGAGGAACTGCAAACATGAACTGAAAAGTCATGTTTTACCAGCATTCTACAAGATTGCAACAGATAAAATAGGATCTAATTCTTCTTTTTTGGAGAGAAACTACAATAGCTATCATTTTCCAGAGTTTTTCCAAGTGGGATCTTTTTCTCCTTTTCCTTTACTTGAATAGGAATTTTCCCACATGCTTTATGCATGTATTTTTATCCCTGCAAATATTCAGAAGCCATCTGGAAACAGAATCAATCTCAGAAGAACAGAGGCATCAAACAGAGTTACCAAAGTCCAGATAAGTGTTCCTGGATTATCAAATCCAATACTTATTGGTAAATGTTTCACTCTGAATCTGTCAGTGACACAAAATTTGTGCCACCTCCTGCTCAACTCTGTGTTATGATGTAACTGTTCATCAAGGAGGAAATCCATAAATTCATGAAATATCCAGAGAACAGAATTTTATTAACAGATTATAAGAACTGTGAGAGATTCTGCCAGCATATTCCTGTAAATATTTATAGTTCTCTGACAACAAATATGACTGAGACTCAAGAGTGTAATCTGTGAGAAAAAGTCCTGTCTCCCTGACTGAGTGTGATGGTAGAGCCAGTGAGCTTAACTTGTTACTCAGTGTAGATTTATTAGTATAGAAATTTTCTTCTCTAGCCTGTAGAACAAAGATAAGTGACAGACAGAAATTGACAAGGCACAAAGTTTTAAAGTGAAACAAAAACAAGAAAAGAAGAATAAAGTATGCCATTTCCACTCATCTCCACTATAATGAAGTCCATTTGGCTTCAGCTTTAGAAGCAAGCTATTTTAGGCTCTCTAGTGAATCAAGGGTTTAACAAACAATGAAATATATATTAAAAAACTAAAAACAAACGTGTAAAAATGTCCATAATGTTTCATCCATTGATATGTTTTAATCCTGGTGAGGATTATAGAAACAATTTACAATTTAAAATCACATTGCCTTTTAAAAATCCTGATTTTTGCTTTGGTTTATATAAGCAATTCTAAAAACCCTCACAACAGCAATCACTCCCAAATTTTCTGATTTTATATCAAAATAAAACTGGAAGCTTCTGCATGACCCTAAACTGTCTCATCAATGGTTTCTCAGGGTCTGCTCTCTGCACTGCTGCTCCCTGCTGACAGCCTGCCAGGAGGCATGGCCTCCTGCCACCACAGTCCCACCTGAACCTGTAGTGTCCATCTCCTCCACCAGCAGAGCAAGGGGAAAGCCTTGTCTAGACACCAGTGCTGGGCCTGTCCCTTTGGCCACTGCTTGGTCACAGTCCCTGAAAAGCTACTCTTGTTTTGACAGGGTGCTGAAATCAGTATGAAAACATGCCCTGGTTATGGTTTGAAGCATAAAGAAGCTGAAGCATTTCTTCCAGGACAGAAATATCAAGTGCCTGGTGAAGAGAAGGCAATAGCTGACAGGAGTTTTTGTGGACTGCCATCTTCTCAAACTGTCAGGTACTGGCTTTATTCAGAAACCTGTGACTCTCTAAGAATGCTACAGGCAAAAATCCTTCCCCCGTGGTGCATGTCCAGCATCTTCTCAGGAGATTTAAAACCTCAGCCTTACAGACTTTTCTCATTAATTTTGAACAGAAGAGCAGGCAGGGAGAATTCAGTTTGTCTACCTTGACACTGCCCAATGTCACAGAGCCCAAAGTCTCCAAACAACAAAGAGTGGCAATCTGACCTTTCTTTCATTTGGGAAGATGTGGTTATCTGTGAATAAAGACCTCATATCCCCAGTAGTGATCAGTGCCACAAAATTGTTGTGTCAGTTCTGCTGAATTTGAATATGCTATAAACTTAGGGCAAAATGCTGCCTCGACTTCGTCTGACATCAATACCAGCTTTAATGAATCTGACCCTCTAATTCTCAGCTCTCAAAGCCACCAGCTCTGGTGCAATGAACTGACACATTGTTTAGCATACATTTTTTAAATCTCATTTCATTTTATAGTAGATTTTTTGTCTTAAAACCTTACACTTTTATTGAGCAATTAAGCTGCATTCTCAGTCAGGGGGAAGAAATGCTCATAAAATAGAAATAAGCTAAGCAGTAATTTCTAGACAGAAGTTGCATTTTTATTTCCTCCATCATAATAGGAACAAGTATTTGCTTTGTAAAATAAGATGCAGAGTCTTCTAAAGAGCTGAAAATTACAATTGATTTGTTTAATTTTCTTTTTCCTTAAGTGAGATGAAGGTTAGAGTTCTTGGAATAACAAACTGCTTCTGGCATATTGGCCTTATCAGATCAGTCAAATAAAGTGAACCATAGTTGTTGGAATCATTTTCTAGGACCATTTTGCTGACTGATGGCTGTTTTCAATGCATCACATGCTGATATTTTTTCCAGAAAGCACATTTGTTTTAACACAAACGTTTTAAAGGTAACCTTGTAGCTGCCATCAAAATAGTAAAATCTTGCATCTTTTGTAAACAGTTCTGATTTTAAAGCAAAATGACTGGAGATTTCTTTGTGACGGTTCAATGACTACCAGTGAATTTTTTACATGAGGTTTAAAAGCGTAAAATATTATGTGCAGTACCTAAGTATGTCTTCAACTATAATAATTACAAAATTAGGTTTTAACAGATGTGAATTTGAAGGAGATTGCTATTTGTAAGACAGCATCAATGATTTTTATTTCACCTCCATTCTTCATTTCACTACCATGCTCTAGTAGCTTGTAAAGTATGTTTCTATCCACCGTGAATAAGAAAGGAAAAATGTACACTCAAAATAATCACACAAAACTGCCTAAAATATTAAAACCCCCCACCAATATGTATTTAATTTGAAGAAAATATTAAACCACAAAAACACTGCTAATCTGTGGAGACATTCTTTCTTTTTTCACTGTTAGGTAAATTTCACTGCACAAGTAAAACAATTCTGAAATATGTCTTCTGGAAGACATTAACAACCTTGTTAAAATATGTCTATATCTATATTATGGATACCAACAAACTTAAGTTACATATTCAATGAATGCAAATACCTTAAAAATAATTTGGATAGAGAAGACATCCGTGCAACAGCAGAGTAGGCAAAAATATATGACAAGCTGTTGTAAAGTGCAACAACTAACAGCTTTATGAATATACATAGAGTTCTGGTGTCCCCAAATAAAAAGGACATGGAGCAAGTCCAGGAGAGGCTCTCTCCAGGAGAGACCAGCTTTGCTATGAAGATGGGCTGAGAGAGTTGGGGTTGTTCAGCCTGGAGAAAAGAAGGTTTTGGGGAGACCTCATAGTAACCTCCCAATATCTGAAGGAAGCCAGAGAGAGACTCCTCACAAGGAACTGCACAGATGGGACAAAATGGAATGAGTTCAGACTGAAAGACAGGAAACTTAGGTCAAGTATACAGAAGAAATTCTTCACTGTGAGGGTGGTGAGACCCTGGAACAGGGTGCCCAGGGAGGTTGTGGTGATAGTGAAATCAGCCAGATAGAAACTTTCTAACACAGTTTTGAGTATTAGAAAGCAGGTGTTAGAAAGCAGGTGTTCTTTCTTACAGCATGCTGGCCACTTGGGCGATCCTTCCTCCACTTGAGTGCAACAAGCATTGGAACAGAGTTTTTGTCATATACAGTGATTACATATTCATTAGCTACCCCAACTGACTTTATTTGACGTAGTCACACCCTTGCAACAGAAGTGTGGCCCATAAGTTAGAAGTCCTTATATGGTTCTTTGGGGCTTGGTCTTCAATGTCCAGTGTCCTTTTTAGGTGGCTGTTCCATGACCCCTCCTTCTGGGCCACCACAACATCATCATTCTGCATAATATCTGCTTTGATAGCCTTGCTGAGCTGAGCTGGTGTTCTACTTGCATTTTGCATAATTTCTGTTTGCCTAAGTTGCATACTTTATTTATTTGCCCAAAGCTGTGCTGTTGTGTTCTACTGTCCTTGATAAGAGTAAACATTGCTCTGTTCTACTATCCTTATCAAGTGAGTAAAACACTGTTGTGTTCTGCTGTCCTTATCAGTGGGTGCTCCATCCCTGGAAGTGGTCAAGGCCAGGTGGGATGGGGCCCTGAGCAATCTGATATAGTAAGAAATGTCCCTACCCATGGCAACGAGGTTGGAACTTCATGATCTTCAAGGTCTTTTCCAACATTAACTGCTCTATGATTCTGTTCTTAAAAATTGTTTGAGGCCTGAATGCAGCAGAGATGTGCTTTGGCATCCAGAAGAATTCTGGCACCAATGGCATAAAAACAGCATATCAAGCTCTTTAATCTTTATGTACATGTTACATAAATTAATTATTATTTCAATAATGCAACTTTCTATGGGATTATAGTCATAGTCCTTTCTAAGGAAAGAATCCTACAGATTTCAGTCCGTCTGAAAAGCAAGACCACATGAAGCTGCTGCACCATTTGAAAGATATTCCATTACATTAATTCTTCTGAAGCATGAGTGGAAGTTGCAAAAAAGGTGCTATTATTCATTGCTGTACTCTAGTTTACAGCAGATTGAAAATGCTCTGACTACCTAAACTGTTTTTAACAACAGATACTGATTTTATTAAATCAAAACATGCCAGCAAAACCTATTGACTTCACTGACATATAAGAAAAAAGTTGTCAAGAAGTGTCTTTGAAACATAACACATAATATGAATAATTATGGTATTACTATTATATTATAATAAAAAATAATATTACCTAGAATTATGAAAAAAAAAGTTTTACTATGCCATACTAAATAGGAGTGCAATGTAGGTGCAACAATGTTATTTTTTGAACTGTTCCACTAACTTCAAAACTAAGCACTTAAATCTCAAGAACAGGGGTTTTTTTCCAGTATATACTAAATACCTGTCCTGGGGTGACCCCAAACCAAGACAATACCCTGCAGTAATCATTTTGGAAGAATCATTTTGAATATCTTTTCAAAGATATTTTGGCTGCATGTTCCAACTTAGGAAAAAAAAAATCAAAATCACTATACTTATTTCTGATGAAATAAACATTCCAAATTTTGACTAGTCTGAACTGGAGTCATGCTCCAGTTCATGCCTCATCCCTTTTACAGTGCACTGCACTGCACTGTGTGTAAAACTGAAGAGTTATAACACTGAACTCTAATGACTCTTAGATCAATAAAGCTCTGTGACATGCTGTAATCCCAGGTGAAAGGAAAATTGAGCTGGCAATTGACATCTTGGATCTGCCAGTTCCTTACATTCACAGAGACATTATTATTTAGACTGGTTGAAAGCAATATTCTAATATAACCAAAGGTCAGGGTGAGTAATAAATCTGAAGCTGGAGTCAGTTTATCATAATACTGTCATGTAAAAGTCACAATGTGTAAGTAAAGGTCAATTTTAGCAAGTCATATTCAAGTGTTTTTCCTGTGGTGTATGGTAAAAAAAAATCCTCTTCTGTGTTACATGATAAGGAAATACTGAAAGGTATAACAGTCACTAAACACCATATTAAAATTACCTATTTTTAATCCTGTAGTGTATGAGATTTTCAGATTGCACCATCATTCCAATCTATTCTTTTAGTTTTTCAGCACATCCCCAAGTTCACCTTACCACATATTCTCCTCAACTGATAACCAGAAAGAATATTAGCTCATTATGCATGTGTTTCTGTGGACTTCCATAGTTTCCTTGCTATTTGTATCACTAAAGGCATTGAGGGATTGTCATACCATTTAGGAAGAGCTTGATGTAGGAAGCAAGCTAAAGAAATACTATGTATCTTGCTGTGGTTCTTTTTTGTAAACTTTTAAATTGATGTAAAGGTACTGCTGTACTTCTCTGTCAGCAAAGTCTAATGGTCTAAAAGCAGCACTCTAGTCAAGCAGCTGAAAATATGAAAGCATTCACATACCATTTCTCCTTAGGACTGCACATTTCACCTGGAAACCTCCTCTTCTGTGAATCAAGAATTGCTATCCAAACCTGTGGTCTTGAGAAAATAACATCAATGTGGGAGCTGCTTCACACTGAAAAATAGTGTGACTGTTACTGTTTGAATATTAAGTCTCGATGGGAACTAAAAATAAGATCACATAAGGGGCAGTAATACAGTGTAGCCTCATGCTCTCTAATAGAATGCAATTGAATCATTGTCATGGCTGGGTCAAGTTGGCAAGACCTGTGAGTAATTAGTGTGCAAACTACTAATGTAAGCCTGATTGGTTAAAAAAAAAAGAAAAAAAAAGAAACAAAGCCCTCCTAGGACACAGATTAGAGTCAATGTCCATTTTGGCCTCCTTACTAATTATATTTACTATTAGATGTCCACTGAACTTTTCCACTACTGTAGATATTTGTTCATAATTGCCATTATCAAACTTTTTATGAAAGTTTGCTAAACATCATTACTATTCACCAGCTTTTTTCCTTCCCTCTTCATATGCATCACCAGAGTGTTTACTATAGAGATGGTGGACATCAACAAGAATTCAGTTCATGAAAATTATGTCCTCTCCAATCTTTTAGTTCAGGAGCAGAAGAGGTTGTGCAAAATTTATATTTTTTTATCATGGCACATTTTGTTACACAGGAGAAATTGCCAGAACTCTGTCTTTTCACTTTCATTAATCTAGTCATAGCAACATTTTCTTCCTAGTCTAATCATATATAACTTTTGCATTATTTGTAATTATTTAATTCTTTAAATTGAGCTGCATACATCTACCAAAACTCCTAATTTTTTCATACAACATCCATTAAAGGTTCTCATAAAAACAAGCAATAGTAAATACCATCTGTTGTCTTTGCTTCCCTCCCTGTGTCACCATCAGGTATTTGTACACATGGATGAGCCTGAGCCTTTTTTCTCCAGGCTGAACAGTTCCAGTTCTCTCAGCATTTCCTCATCCAAATGGTGCTGCAAACCCTTAATCATCTTTATGTGCTTTGCTAGGCTGGCTCCAGTTTGTCCTAGCAAGGAGCCAAGACCTAGACAGAGCGCTCCAGACGTGTCTCACCAGTAGAGGGAAGAGGGATCATCTATGTTTCCAAGATTATTATTTTATCCATCAAAAACTAGGAAAACCTTTTCCAAAAGGTATTTTCTTTTTTATATTTTTCCAGTGTCCTTACATTAGTACATAACATATTGTTTTGCACTTCTTGGCAGCTTACTCAAGACCCATTATTAAAGAACTATTACTTAGAAAGATGTTAGTTCCCCTTGGAATTTCTAGAACTAGCTAAGAATTTTGTCTGCATGTTTATCAACCCAGAATTTCTTGTCCCTACAGTTTGCAAGATGCTTTACTTCCCATGATATCTGTGTTTTACTTGCTACATCCTGGTTTTGCAGAGAATGCTTTCCCTGTTCTTTTTCCTCACACGCATGTGCTACTCTGAAATCTATTACATCAACTTAATATTTTCCACACTGTTAGAATTACTTTTCAATCATTAAAATAGTCTCAGAGATGAATAGTAGTAAAAGAAAAAAAGATTAGCACATGTTTTATAACAAGTTGTTATAATTCATATTTCAGCTATAACTCTTGGATCAAATATGCTAAACATTTGAATACCATGACACACCATATTTGCATTCCTTTACAATTCCTGGTTTCAAACATAATCAGGATCAATTTAGATATAGACGTAGTGGGGAAAAATAAAATATTAATGAGGAAATAAAAGCCATTTCCCACACTAATCAAATAAAATACAAATATAAAGAAAAATTATAGTTACACTTGATGCTCTCTGTGTTTGTGTTTTGTATTTCTTAGAGTTAAACAAGAAACAGCTATTCAGACAGCTCTAAATATCCTGTTCAGTAATCTTAGAATTTATGGTTACCTGCTGGTTACAGTTCCATAGTATTTTGAATATCATGGCTTAGCTTTAGCTTATTGCCATGCTAACCACTGCAGGCTCCATTACCTTTCAAGTACCTGTCATAAATGCTGCCATTAGCCATAGCCTTCTTTATGTAATACTGTTACTATTTTTTCCAGATTTAACAATTATATCACTGTTCTTCATAATTTCACCTGTCTTATCTGATGAAAAGGTGCCTTTGATTCTAACTAGATCAAAATAATTTTGGCCTTGTTTTCATTCTACTTTCTTTTGTAACTACATTGCTTTTGGTTCATGTTTTGACAGAACTCAACTAGAATGCCAGATTATACATTTCTTTGAAGTGAAGGGCATTGAATCAGGTTAAATGTGGAAATACAAGCTTCCTAATTATGTATGTTACCACTCTGCAGAACCATTAATCTTTTAAAAATAACACTCTTGTGCTTCAGAAGGCACTGAATGGGTTGTTGGCTCTCAACAGAAAACATGAACAGCAATGCAAATGCACAATCTCTGTTGCAGGGGGAGCTTAAGAATGACTTGGGCTTCAAGCTTTCTCATTTGTGAGCAAGACCCAGATACTACTGCTGAAGACCATGAAATTGAGCTGTCATTACTTACTCATTATATTTTATAGAGCTAGGAATCATTAGGAATCAAGGATGTGAATAATGAGAAATGGAGAGTTTATTTGTGTCAAATTCTTACCGTTATACCTCTCTTTCCAATTTAGTATTATTCAAATTTGTCCAAAATTATTGAAGTATGTTTTATTTTTATGAATCCTCCCTTGTATGTCAATATCGAAAAGGTAACTTTCATCCTATTCCCTTTTCACAATTATCCACCTCTAAGGCATTCCTTAAAATCTAATTTATCTCTGATTCTTGACAAGCATTTTAAGATTGTTCACCTTTTCCAAATATTCTCTGCCTTCAGAAATTAATGGCAAGCTTATGCTGTTTGAGATTAGCCCCTCAAAGCCCCTTTAGCCTGCTTTGGGTAGCTAAAGGTCTTCTATAGAACCATAAAGGATTTAGGATTTAGCAGTTCTCCTCCATCATTTAAGCTTCAGATAATCTTTAGTTAGCCACTTATGGGCACTATTACTGAATTTCCTAAATTCAGCAAGGTGATTCTAGAAATGTTTTTTAAGTTGCCTAAACCTGGATAAACATATTGTAAAGAAAAAAATGCTAGTAAGTTAATAAATTACCACATAATGTAGACTTTGAGATACACTTCTTAATAGTAAAAAGGGATAAACTTGACTGTATTGTGCACTTGTTAATATTGGTATAAGAAAGAGTAGCTTAAGTGACTTAACGAATTTAAAAAAATTATTGGGAAATACACAAAAGTAGAATTGGAGTGTAATTTAGTCTAGGATTTAAGGATGATATTTTTAAGAACAGGAGAAAAGGAGGGATGAAATATCTGCAGTATGAAAACAGTTTGAGAGAAGTGGGGTTGTTCTGCCTGGGGAAGAAAGCTAGAGAGGGACTTTTGACATGGGCAGGAAATAAAAGGACAAGGAGGAATGACCTTAAACAGACAGAGGGCAGGTTTACTTTAGGTATTAGGAAGAAATTCTTTACTGCGAGGTGGTGAGGTTCTAGAACTGCTTGCCCAGAGAAGTGGGTGCCCCCTCCCTGGAAATGTTGAAGGCCACGTTGGATGGGGCTTTGAGCAACCTGGCCTGTAGAAGGTGTCCCTGTCCATGTTGGGGGCATTGGAAAAAGATGATCTTTAAAGTCCCTTCCAATACAAACCATTCTATGAAAAGATGACTCTCACGGTAACTTGAATAATAAATTATAGAGCATCTTCATCGTAATTTTAATGCAACAAGAGAAAAACAAATTGAAAACAGAGTACCATACCAACTTCTAGAAAGAAAATTATCTTTCTTCTGGATCAAGCCAGGATGCATGTGGTTTTGACACCAGTGCTGCAAGACCCTCACAATTGTAATATTTGTAATGTGATGGGACAATTTCTTCTTCTCCACAGACCAGCTGGATAAGCGGTAGGTTTTGGAGTAATCACCTACTGCCTTCACACTACTGATTCTGATATCAAGGTTTGAATACTAACTCACTGTATTTTTAAATTCAGAAGTCTGAGTGGAATTTCATGGTGCTAAATTTAGAGCTCTGGGTCTCTAGTTCCACAAGCACTGCAAGATAAAACATCATTTTTAGAACTTGAAATTTGGGACTCATTTTAGGTGTAACCATTTAGTTCTATTTGCAGAGAAATCCTGTGATTACCTATAAAGCCCAGCATATCCATATATTTTTCCCTTCACACTGTAAAGGATGTTGTGGATACAGCCTCACTTATAAGTAGATTTTTCATTGTAACCTGTGAATGGGCATGGTAAGAGAGCAAAACAAGACCCCAAAAATTACTTGACTGTATTCAGGAAGTTCATAACGTAAAGAAAAATAATTTCTGAACTGACCCTGAAAATACAAGCTAATTCTTAGTGCATGTATTTGACAAGTACTGCATGACTGCTCTAGCAGGCTTACAGAACGCTTACAAATGAAGAGGAAGGCGGAAGTGGAAAGAAAGCTAATTAATTAGCATTTTTTAGTATCTCAGATGTAAAGGACAGCACAGAATTGTAAACAGCATTACTACAGTATCCCTAGTGCAAAACAAGATGTGGAAGAATATGAGGGAACCTAGAAGATTCCTTCCACACAAAGTTTGTTAAGGGAATAAGTAGATGACAGTTCTCAAAAATCAAGTCAATCTACTTTCTCTTATGAATGTTCACTCCACTTATTAAACATGGAAATTTAGGAGTCATCTATGTTAAAAGCCAGGTTGCAGCATAGCATTTGCCTTAAGCCCTGCTCCAGGCACCTATAACAGTAGCAGAGTGATGTCTAGCTTCATGCAGAGCAGCCACACTGTTCCACCTGAGCACAAGCTGACATACAGATCTTACCACCCTTTGCAATTCCAGTACTGGAACCCCTCCAGGGTTTCAGATTTTCTGCGTGACATTGATCATTTGATATTTCTGCAGAGACAGAATAAATATACAGTGGCAAGCTAGGGCTAGTTAAACCTCTGCCAGGCTTCTACAAGCAGGAGTGCTTTTTGTCTCCTGCACACAAATTTTCCCTCACAGCACTGTAAGCACAATTTTGTATTCCAACAACTTGGGCTCAGGACAAAATAGGGAGTAAAACACAGTTCTGTGCAGGCTTCACACTCGTATCAGAGTTTGATCTTGTAGAGGTGACTTGATTTTTCCCACAATTCATTTGGTAAATTAATTTTTTGTTGTTGTAAGAACTCTCTCTTGTTTCCAATAACAAAAATCAAATATTTCTGGATATGAGCAACTGACACTGAATATGATCCAGGCCCTTTCAAGGCATAAAAATGTTTTCCAAATATACACTGCTTAAACCCTCATTGAATCTAGCATACCCCCTAATGTAAACATTAAAACTAAAGACTTAATACTTCTTTTACAACAACTTATCACAAAAGGTAGTAGAGTAGCTACTGTTGAACTTTTGATCTCAACACGTAAAAGATGAATTTTCACATTATTAAAACTAAGACCTATCAGTGTAACTACTTCAGAGTGTCTATGTAGTGACCATAAATTTGCTACTGTAGTACTGCTCCAGGAGTTTATCCATGACATTATATAGAAATAGAACATTATATAGACACTGGGTGCTGTGTCCACTGTGAATTTATATATACATATAACTAATAATGTGTTATGCACACACATTGCCAGTGTCTATACAGTAGATATACGCTTATAGAGATAAATACTATGAATAAAAATGGCCTCATTTGAAAGCTCCCACTCTGTTTTAAAGACCTATTACATAGTGTCAGACTAGACAGCAATGAGGAATGAGATAATAATGGTAAGATGAAAATGAAAAATAGCAAAAGACACTACTAGCAGTCCTTTTGGTGTTTTATCAATGCAATTACTGAAAGTGTGAATATTTTTTAAGAGACTGTACAGTATGAAAAAATGCTAAATGTGTGAACAGAAAATAACTGAACATAATTTGGAAATCCTTTATAACATGAATACCTTATAGGCCTTCTTTCTAGAAAATGAACACTCTTGTAGATTTTGCAATTATAGCACCAAAATGCATTCAAAAATGACCTCCAACATTCTTCACACAGTTACATGTGCATAGGTCAATACATTCATAATAAGAGAAGTGGAAATTTGCTCAGATAAAGAGTGTCTAATGGATGACTGTAGCCCTCCACATGAAATCCAAGAAAAGAGCTGCATATGAACAGGAAATAAATGAACAAACTTAGTGGCTTCATTATGAAGGATACAGCTGTGGCTATGCTGGAGCAGCAAATGTCATCTAACACAGATATTCAGTACCAGAAAATTTCAATATTGAAATACTGCACTTGTTAAATACTGTTGACATCAGAACATAGATATCCTGCACTCTCTACATGACATCACAGAGAAAATTTACCAACACTTCTTTCTGCATTTGTAATCCCTAATGCTAGGAAGGAAGACATCTGAATCAGGACTTGGTTGAGTTTTCCAGCAGTTCAACTACAAAATTCCAAGCCTCAAGCACCAAGCTGTCTCATATTCCATCTCATAACAGTTGAATTACACTGCCTTCTAAGGAAGCTTTTAATCTTGAAGTTCCTCACTGGAGGACTGTGCATGATCACAGTGTTATAAAAGATCCACAGTGCTGCAGCAGACAGCACAGAATTCCCTCTTTGGGGAGGTACTTGGCATTCCCACGTGAACCTGAATATACATTAACCCACTGCACTCTATGTTTTGTGGGCTTTCCCCACCCCTGAACCAAACTGTTCTGAAATAAAGCCACATGTGTATATATTTACAAAGATGGGTCATTCAGTGTTGTTTCACTCTAATCTGCCCCAGGGGATCTATCAGTAAGAGTTATCCTTCAGCAATGGGGAAACACGGACAGTTGTCACCTCCCCTCCGAGGACAGCGTCTTCAAAATAAGTGGCCCTCAGGCAGGACACACCTGTAGGGAAAACAGGAGTCTAACCATAGATATCAGAAATACAATCAGACATGATGAAATTAAAATATCTAATTTGCGTTATCGACCTCCTGATCCAATTTTCTTTTTAACAAGCACTAGAATTCTGATGGAATTTCTATATAAATTATTCAAAATACCGTGCTTAAAAACAGCATGTCTCTGAAACCTTCAGTTCTGTTGTTTCAGGTATGGATTTTTCTTTTTTTTTTCTTGTTTTTCAAAAGAAACAGCTTGCTCTGTAGAACCTAACTTAGAACTGCTTTATCTGCCAAGGCTCTCTTTAGATTACAGTCTTCTACCCTTGAAGACCTAGGGTGAGAGCTGGGAATCAGTCTGTCATCATACAGAAAAAGCAAGATAAAATTTCACAAAGGGAAAAAAATTAGGAAACTGCAATGGGAGAAGTAAACATAACCTGGCAGAAAAATATAATATACTTACAATACATTGTTTGGATCCAGAAAATTTTGACTTTTCTCTCAGGGAAAGGGAAAATTGTTAATATTTATAAATTACACATCATATAAAATAATATATATTCTATTATTTACATCAATTAGATTAATATATTAGTATTTCACTATATCGGTGGTTTGTTTTTCAAAATTGAAGATATTTTTAGACACTTTTTTTTGATTCTTAGGTTCTTACATATATAAAAAGAAGTTAACAGCTTTTAAGCAACACTTATCACTCATACAAAGGTGAGAAGAGAAATATGTGAGAAGCAAAAATAAGCTTTTAAAAATATCTTTACATTTTCTGCTTTTCATAAACCAACAGATTAAGGGAGTAGAGAAATAAGTTTGTAGGGAGATAGTAAAGGCCTCATAATATAAGTATGTAAATTTTCATTTATTTCTTAGGAGAAGCTTTTTGGTTTTTTTGAAATAGAAATTAAACCATTTTTTTTTCAAAATTTTTCCTTGCATATATTTTGCTATGAAACTGTGAAATACATTCCAGAAAATATTTTAAATAATCTTATTTTTTGAGATGTTGATGCTTATGAAAATACCTTGCATACAAAAAAATTGTGTTTCGTAATAAAAGAATATTACTATAGTGACAGTTCAAGTTGTTATGGTAACAGGGTCTTTGAAAAAGGTAAATGAGCTTACAAAATGTTTAGGTATTTTTCATTGCAGAATTTTTTATATTCAGTTTTCCCATTAAAATTCTTTTGAACTGGTTCTGAGGATAAAGTGTGGAACAAAAGAATTATAAAGAGATAGAGTGATCATTAATGTTCTGAAATCTGAAAATCTATTTTGTTTACACTCTTTAAATGTTAACACATGTGTAATAATTGTATAGTAGAAAAGAAAAGGGAGAACAAGCTCAATGAGATACCCTGTTAGCCAGATGTCACTTCATTCTAATTTTAAAACTTGCCTTAATAAAAAAAGGAAAGAAAAGAAAAAAAGGCCAGTTGCAGTCAAGCAGGTGAAACAGTGCTTTGATTAACAGCAGTTTTTAGGGCTCATCAGCATTAGCAACTCTGTTAAATTATATTGTTCTGCAAGCTAAATGCAGTGTTGTGCACACTCAGGAGACAGTGTCTGGGACAAATGGATTTCCCACCTGCCCAGTGCAGTCATTCTTTCAGAGACTGGCTGCCTGTGCTTGCCCACACCAAGCCGCGGTGGAGCCACCCCTGTAGGGGCTGCCAGGATGGAAGCAGGCACTGGAAAGAAGAGAGAGGGATGTCGTGGGCTTCTGGACCACACAGGTGTGAGGTTCAGAGCAGTCTGAGGGTTGTCTTTTGTCACTGCTTCAACAAAGAGAAGGCAGCTGCAAGACAAGACATTGCTGCTTTTGATTCACTGACTGCTCTGCAGTCCTAATCTGATCTTTTGTGCTGCTGACCAACGTGAAACAGGCCTTATTAATGTTGAATATATAGTGCTCTGCCAAAAAAGAGCAACTCTATTCCTTATTTTGTTGGTTCTCAGCAATGGTTCAATTGGCTTTTTGAGCTTCCCAGGAAATAATTTCCATGGTGAGAGTCAATCTTCCATATATCAAGTGGAAATAAATCATACTTATGATACTGAAGCAATAAAACCTCCTGTGACTATCCAAAAATGCATGAGACAAGAGAAGTGATAGAAATACTCTGGTTTACACACTACAGATTTTCAATAGATAGTAACACATTTTGACCTAAGATCATAACTTCCTCTGACTAATATTAGTATGTAACCTATCTGGGACGTGTTCAGAGTAGGAAATTTGATCAAAACACAGGAGAGCAAAAGATTATTTTGCTGAAGATATGTATTAGATTTTCCTTCTATTATTTTATTATTTTATAGAATTTTTTAAAAAAATCCGTTTCTAATTTAGTTTCTAATTTAAATGTTCTGGAGAAACAAGGAATCACTTCTTTTTGTTTGGCTATGGGTGAGGTCTAGGTTATTTTTATATAAGTAATTTATATTGGAAAAAACAGTCACTCCAGAAACCAGAGTTTTTGATCAAGAGTCCGAAAACTGGGTCTGAGCTGTATTTGCAAATCTGGAGAGAGCTATAAATATATATTCTGGCACCTCATGTGAACTTGAAGAAATTACAGACTAAATGCACTCCTTATGGAAATCCAGAACCTTAGCTCTGTGAAGTAACTTCATTTGAGACTAGAGAATACTGTGAGATGACAGAGCTTATTAAATACTTCTTCATAATTAGTGCGGTGTTTGAACTATCACCTAGTAAATTCTCAAACTATACCAAACACTTCCACTGGCAGACCATTAGGAAACTGGAAAACCTCCCTTAATCTGGGGACTCTACCAGAATAACAGACACCAAACATAATTTCTGGATGCACAAAGAGGGGGTTTGGTAGACTCATGCACCTAGTGTTGATGCACCTACAGTGGGTGTTGCTAGTAGAAAATAACCATCACTGAATTCTATCACTTGAAATACTAGTCACTTGAAACAAGAAAAAAACAACAAAACCCCACCTTACTTTTTTTTAAAAAGGGTAGCAAATTTGTATGAACAAAGGGAAAAAAAATCTATCACATTGTGTCTTTCCTATTTCTATTATTCATGATTCTCTCCAGCTGCTATGTGAAGTGTTTAAACAGTAAACTCTATTTAAACATTCAGAAGTAAAATATTTATTCTGTGGGTAAAACTCCTTTTTTAGAATAGCAGAAAGTTTCATTATATAATCTCAGCTATTGTGTGTTTCACTGTATGTGGCGAGAAATGCTGCTATTTATAAAACCTGTAAAAATACTTCATAATTAATGCTACAAATAATTAATTTTACTTTTCCGCTTGTAAAGTGAGTGCAGTTAGGGGTGTCTGCAGAGACAGAGGCTTTAAAGACCATTTATAGCTTTCTGTAAACAGAACAGTCTCAGAAAATAAGTGCCTGTTATTGCTGAATTAATTTTTGAAAAGTGGAATATTTGGACAGCAGTGGGTACATCCCTTATGCATGAAAAAATAAGTACATTCAGTTATAGATCAGAATAGGCAGCAGTTATAGATCTAACTTTTCTATGGCTTAATACCAGAATATTCCTGAAGATGAATTTGCTGTATACATAGAATTTAACAAAAAAGTTTCAGAGATTAAACAGTTTTCAACTGGCCCAGAAGTGCATGGCTAAAGCCCTTATGTGATTCTCGTCTTCAAGATGGCTGTATTGATTATTCCTTCACTGGAGTGAAGCTGCTCCAGTGCAGTGCTTTTAAGACCATTTGTCATAAACCAGGGCTCATCCACCCCTGTGGAAAATATTTCAGTACCATTTGGAGAGATTTAAAATCAGAAAGGTAGGTTTTGGGAGTATGATGCCGTAGCACAACATAAATTCTCTTGCATGATACAAAAATATCAAGCATTTAGTCTAGGAAGAATTGTAGTAATATTCATGGGAGTACCACTTTCTACACAAACAGAAACATGAAATTAAATGCAGGGGTTTTCTTGGACACTTTTTAAAACTTTTTTTTTGCTTGTTTTTGTTATTTATTGACCAAATTCAACAAAACGCTACCAAAAATAGTCATATGTAACCAGATCATAAAATAGCAATTCAGGTACTAACATTATTTTTATATTACAAAATGGGTAAATTATACTTCCTTTTTTATTCTGTTATTCAACGTTTTCTGAAAATATTCTTCATATTGTATATTCTCTCACATGATAGGACACTGTAATCCGTTCTGCAAATTGAATACTGATTAATGTTCAGTATATTTGAACCAAATCACAGTTATGATACAGTGCTCCTGATAAAACTATATATATGCGTAAATAAGGCAAAGACTCCATCTACATGAGAATTAAAGGCTTTCTATGTAAAGAAGTTAGATATAAGTAAGATTACATTTAATTTTCTTCAGCTCCTGAAGTAATCTATGAACTAGTCTGCCGTGCAATGTGCAGGTAAATATTCAGATTATTTAGGATCTCTATTATTCCTTTCCTGGTCTATTTTTATGTATACACAGAGTACTTTGTCTCAAAAGTGCAAATATATGCAGTGTTATTTTACTGTTCTGAAACCTCTGTTTATATATTCCAAGCTAGCTGGAACTTTTTCAAGGACCTTCATTATCTCAGACATTTTGAGAATATTTTGAAAGCTTGAATAAATTGCCTAACCACCAAATGCCTTGGGCAGTTAGGCAGTGTCTGAAGACTTTGTGAATTGAGTGACTCTTAAATTAGATATTTGAATGGTTGTTTTTAATTAATTACCATATAAAATGAAATTAGCATGCACCACTTATCATTTGAATAGCAGTTGGCAAATTTTTTATTTTGTAAATTCTTCATAGAGCACAGAGCTCAGGAGAAAAGAGGGAATCCCAGAGGCTGATGTCAGGAACAATCTGGGGTGATTTGGTTGGCTGTTGTCCAGGATATAACATGCTGTTTATTTCACTCTCTATTGGTGAGGGTTTTTTAGCTTAGACATACACAACTATCCACTCTTGTCGTATCTTCCCTTTGTTTTGGAGTAGTAATGTTCTTGCTAAAAGAATTGCTGTAAGACTAGCAGAGAACCTCATTCTCGCGTGCTGTGGGGTTGGATGCTCACTGTAAAGGCATCAAGTAGTACAGGTGAAGGGCCCTACTGTCTTCAATGAACAGTTTGTGCTGGTAGGAATGAAAATTCCCAATGCTGCTTTAAGTGGATTGAAGAGCACACAAGAAGAGCTGTAAGGCAGGAAGCATCCCTAGACGAACACTGGGAAGCCAATTTCTTCCTGTCTGGAGGCAGCCAGCCCTCAGCTAGTATTCAGAGGTACAGATCCTCCCTAACGAAGAAACGAGTCGAAATCAAAAGCTCGTGCACACCCCCAGCATCCCCCAAGACAACAGCTCTCCCTGCCATGGTGCTCAGAGCTGGTAAGCACTTTCAGAATCACACGGATGCACTTTCAAAGGCCACACAGAGAACATTATCTGTGCATGCTTGAACAAGCCCATCCCCTACAGTTACAAGAGATTCGTTGTCTGGTCCTGCAGCACACTGATTATTTGGGCTCATTAACATCTCTTCCTGATGACATGCCTCAAAAAGGCACTTTGTGTTTGTTCTGGAACTGGTAAAGTTTGGCATAATGCAAACTGATTTCTGGGCGACTGTTTTCGTTCTAACTACCTCTGTAGAAACACAGATAAGACCACATCTAACATCTACAGCTCAGTCATACTCTGGCCAAGACAGTTTACTGCTACTAAATAAAGTGAAAAATGTCTTGGGGTTTTGCTTTCTTTCAGCTAAGTAAACAAATCTGTTAAAGGTGACTTGGGCACTAATTTTAAGTTGATCATGTTTCCAGAAGAGCTGCTAAACTCAAATTATAGAAAGGAGGATAAGCTGACAGCACTCCCTTGCACTGAGGACCTTTTCCCTGTGAGTCACACAGCAGCATATGGATTGCATCCTTCATGCCATGCAGTGTGCACTGCACTCAAGAGGGTGCTCCTGAGATTTTATTTCCAATAGAAAGAATTTTATCTTTAGAAAAGATTTGAAGAATCACCTAATTTGAGGATGAGTTAATTACTACATTACATTTGAACACTGGCCAAATTCTAGAAATAAGCTGAAAAAATCTTCTGAATCTTTTTAAACTCAGCTCTCAGTCTATTATTCCCTGCACCCAAGCAATATATAATTATTACTCTTCTGGATTTATACCACTCTAGCTAAGCTTTAGTAGCCTGATTTAAAATAGGGCTTCAGCATCTGAAGCACAACATAGACAGACGATGGAGAATTAAGTCAGAATTTATAGTTCTAAAAATCCCTGTTTATCTACCTCAGCACACTTAAAACACTTCAAATCATCATTGCTGCCTCCACTTCTTTATCCCAATAGGTTCTCAGGAGCTGAAAGTTTTTCTTTGGTGTATTTCCACAAAAACCTCAGCCCTGAGTAGACAGACCATATGACCTCCCTCCTAAACATAAAACCATATAAAAATAGTTTCTTTTTTTCCCTACCCCTTTGATTCTTATAACTTGAAAATGTTTGCAGAATGCCTTCAGAATAAAGCTACCCATAAAGTCATACTAGAGGTCTCTTAATTCTTCTAAATATTGCACGGAAAAATATTATCAAGAACCTTCATGTAGCAACTCAATTGTTAGAGCATCTAAAAACAGAACAAAAAAAAGAATACGTACAACTATGGCAGAAAAAGAAAAAAAAGAACTTACCTGTGAAGGGAAGCTCTAGGTGCCAAGACAATTTATGTATTTTCCTGAAACATTAACTGGGTAAGATATGTAAAATACTACACACTAGACTTCTACCACAAAGTAATCAGCTACAATTAATATCACAGAATTGCAATTACTGGGCTGTTTGGTTCATCCCTCCTCCTTTCCCTGTCTTTAATATTTCTTTTTAAAGGAGAACTGACAACAAAATGCCCCCTATCAGAGTTCCAAAGCAGAGAAATCTAAAACTTCAAGCCTATTCTGGTAGGTAGGTCTGATAGTTATGCTCTAGAGAGGGAATGAATATAATATACTGAAAACTTCCTCACAGGTTTTGGTTTCCACTCAGATCAATGACTTAAAAGCAAGGCACTAGCAGTATTTTGTAACAATACATAACTCTCTTTTTTGATTTAGCCCCAGTTTAAAAGTTTGTTATATTCAGAACTACACAAATTAAAAATAAAATCCCTCCATATCTCTAGATCAAGTAGAATAAACAAAATAGTCTGATCTTGAAAACTGCTTGCTCCTAATCGCCCTTTTCCCCATGAGCCTCACCTACACATAGCAACGTGCTCTAAAGCAGGAGAGAATTACTAATGTCTCACCCAAATCTTGCTGTTAGGAAATGTTTTCCCTGAACCTGCACCCTTCCATCAGGCAAGTGCTCAGACTAATCTTTTCCTTTTCCCTATTTCTGTCCTGTGGGAATGTTTCCTCAGCTCCTCAGCTTTTTGTGTACACTTCAGAGTACACATAGATTTATCCTACTGAAAGTACCATTTTTTGCTACTTCAGTAGGTGCTAATAAAGCATCTTTTTTCCCTATTGACACTCTTTAACATACCATTTGTTTTAAGCTGCCTATATGCCTGTAAACGGCTAAGATTGCTGTAAATTGATCCACCTGACATCATCCTTTATGTGTGCACAGTCAGGATAAGAGAAGGCCAGGTTAATTGCAAAGAAGGTGTGTTAATTAGGTAATTAACACATCACACTTCTCAGTATCAGGTAGAAAGGAGGAGAAAGATGACGGGGGAATTAAGTGCAGTTATATCAGAGGTTGGTTTATGCAGCACGGAGAGCAGGGGCTGGCTTTGATGAGACACCACTGCTGTGTGTAATGCACTCTGTCAAAACCTAAACCTCTAGTAGATTGCATGAATTAGCTCGTTCAGCTGTCTTCTTGAGAATGCAGGGAGTAGAAGTCAGACTAACTTAATCAGGAGTTTGCCTCAGTTTCTACAAGCCTGGGTGAGCCTGGCCTTTCCTGAACTGCAGAGCTAATACCTCACTGGGGTCTACATTGAAGAAGAAAGTTCTGCTTTAAATCCTCACTATTTACATCTTCCTAGGAATGTAGGAAGGAATAACCTTAAAGAAATTTGATTACTCACCCCCAGAGAGATGAATGCCTTGCTGCTGTCAAAGACCTCTGTCTTAGGCAGGTTTTGCTTTTATTATCGTTTAGTAAGGTCTTGTATCTCATACATTATGATATTTGTCTCTGAGTAGAAAATCAGTTTCAATCTAACATACTTGTAAGAAATGTACCTGTTAACTGATGATCAGTTTGATCCATACCCTTCAAACCTTCCACAAGTTTCTGTGGCTTCAACTTCCCATTCTCTATACAAACCAAGGTACCAGAAAAAATCCAACCAGCACAAAATACGAGATTTAAATGGAATTAAGCCATTTGGGGCATTTGTTGAGCATGTGAGTTTTAATTTCATGTCACTCTTTTCCAGTCAAAGAAGACAACAATTTACAGATCTCTGTTGTGTAATTCAAAATATTTGTAATCTGCCCACGGAATGAATTTATTAATGTCATTTAACCTCTGAAATGCATAATGCTGTCTGCCACTCATACTTACTGCTGTGGGGAGATGCAAAATCACTTTCAGGCAGTGAGGGTGAGGGGCTTAGCTGTCTTACAAGGCATGTTCAGAAACACTGACCTTTTCTGAAATAGAGAGGGGAAATAAAAGCTGCATATTAAAATCCCCCACCCTACAACAATAGTTTATCTTTTTGGTAATTTGTCCACTCTCTTCTTCCCAGTCTTCTAACTAAATGACTTGCACTTCAACATGTTGTTTTTTTTCCCCTATTATAGGAATTACTTTACTTATCAATTTGAAGGTGACTACTTTGTGTCATACCCCTAAAAAAAGAAATTCCATTATTGATAGGCTTGTCACTAAGTAAAAGTGAATTCAGAGAATTTTTTCTTCTCCAGCTTTAGTCTTAATGTGTCTATAATTTCTCAGTTTCTCTAACACCAGCATCTATTACAGGCATTGAAATTCCCAGTTTGCCATGAAAATTTCTGTAAGCATTGAAATGCACGTTTGGTTGCTGTTGCCCCATAAATTAGCAATGTCAAATTCGACTCTCTCTGATGATGTAACTTTGCCCAACCATTCTTTTATTACTTTCAGTCCTTTTTCACTCTTTGGTTGTGATGGTAGAACATCCATGCTTGTCTGCAAACCACGTAATCTCATGTCTGTCAAACAATGTTCTACATTCTGAGCTTTACTTATGAAGCCAGAACTAGGAAAGAAATTGCAAGGTCTCAGCACATGATTAAAATGATTAAAATTTTTGAAATATAAAAAAAAATTGCATTTATATGTGCAGCGCCATTTTTAAGAAACTTTTGCAGAGTATGTTTATACTTGGTCTCTTTTATGAGACTTAAAAATATCAAGTACATAGAGTGTATCAAAACCCACTAGGTTTCTTTTGAGTAGACTATTCTTGTGCATACTGAAGATGTACTGTAGTTTGTGGGGTTTTTTTCTTCCCCATCTCTTTACTTTTATCTGAAATTAATTCCTTTCCCTATTATCTTGACTCACTCAAGTTACTTTTTTAGTATTTTCATGCTGCTGTCTCCATCTCATGCTCAGGACTCATGGTTTATCTTCTTCATTTCAGCAAAGTACTTCCAGTGCCCCTGTAAAACTTAGCATGGATTTATACAGAGCTCTTTTTCATATTTTAAATCTTTGAAGCTAAAGCTACTATTAGATAGTTTTGTATTTCACAACTCTAAGCAAGGTCATAGAGCTAGACCTGTATAAAACAAAAAGAACATTATTTCTGCTACTGCATAGATAAGGTGTACTTCTGTGGTCATGACTTATAAGATGTAAATCTATTTGCACCCTGACTTCCCTACACAAACCTATTAAATGATGAACTGTGCAACATGAATAATTATCCTTCCATGTTGGCCTTTAAGAGTATTACTTTCACTTAGCTGTTTAAAATTTATGTCAAGTTTTCTAGGTTTATGTCTAGTTTATTTCTAGTTTTCATGATCATACCTTTTCCAGGACAAAATCTATTGCTCATCTTCAAGACAGCTTAGCAGTTCCAGGAACAATTAAATCCATGGATTTTCACAGGTCTATTACTACACTACTACTCAGTTAAAGAAACAGCAAGGTACTACCTACTGTTTTACTTTACAGTTTTTAGATTCAACTATCTAACTACATGATCTTGTTTGTTAGTCTTCATTATTAAAGACATGGATAACATACAGATTTGGAAGTAAAGCCTCCAAGACCTGTCAATTAAATAATAGTTTGTTAAGTACATTAGCTAAAGAATTGTCTCTCATAAATTATGCCAAAAAGCCCCAGCATTGTAATTGCATCATGATCGATTAATATTGCAAATATGCACTAATCTATCTCCTTGGTAAGTATTCATACAGCAAGATACAGTGTAGCAGTTGTTAATCCACAAGATTATGAACACCAAGTATTTCAACAGAAACCCAGCAAAAATGCAACAGTAGAAAGCTGAAAGGAGGTGAGAAGCAGCAGCAAAAAAGAAAGACTGAGAAGGACAGAAAAGAAGTCACATGAGAGCAGAAATAAGTGGAAGCAATCAAGGAACAGCATTTTATAAAAGATTTTATAAAAGGTGAAATGAAATTGGTCCAAGTTGTATCTGATATTCCTTTCTATGTGCAAAGGTAATGTACCAATTTTTTTCTGCTACATTTACTGATTCGTAGAGGCCCAAAATTCTTTCAAAGAATAGATGAGTCTTTTAAATGAGATATAGCCTTAATCCTAGGCTTTATGAAGTAGATGGGAATAGTTGAATACATATCCAACCTCAGAAGACACATTAACTGCAGCAAATATGGGAAATGTTATCTGAAATGGAGACATTTGCAAGAACAGAAGGCAGGTGAATGAAACTGCAGAGAACTGGTCTGTGTTGTTCAGTGCTTTTAAGAATTGACTTTCAAAATCAGAGCTTCGTTTTCTTATAGAGACAACGTAATTAGTATTGAACCATTTTCTTACTTTTCACTAAAGCAGCATTGTCATCATGAATCATAGAATCACAGAATATGCTGAGTTGGAAGGGACTCTCAAGGGTCATTGAGTCCAACTCCTGGTCCTGCACAGGAGCACCCTAAAAATCACAGCACATTCCTGAGAGCATTATCCAAACACTTGAGCTCTGTCGGGCTAGGTGCTGTGACCACTTTCCTGGGGAGCCCGTCCCTGTGCCCAAACACCCTCTGGGTGAAGAACCTTTTCTTGATATCCAAGCTGAACCTCCCCTGACACATCACACTGTTTCCTTAGGTCTTGTCACTGCTTACCACAGAGCTCATTGCCTGTCATTGCCTCCTCATTCCCTCAGGAGGAAGTTGCAGATTGCAGTGAGGTATCCCCTCAGTCTCCTCCTCTGCAGGCTGAACAGACCAAGTGAACTCAGTTGCTGCTTATACATCTTCACCTCTAGACCCCTCAGCATCCTCACTGTCCCCTCTGAACTCTCTCTAATAGCTTTATGTCTTTCTTATATTGCGGCACACAGGACTCGAGGTGGGGCTGTGCCAGCACAGAGCACAGTCACCTCCCTGGATGAGCTGGCAATGCTGTGCCTGATGCATTCTAAATTTCACAGTGGTTTGCTAATATTATTATTATTTAAACAGAGACTCAGATTCTTTTGGAAAATTCTTTTGCAACAGTTTTTGCAGATACTGACTTCCCTTTGCAAGAAAAGATTTTCCCATTTCTCAAAGGTCATTTGTGTGACAGGTGTTTAATCAGAAAAGATAGAGCCATATAATCTCACTGTATATGTGTTTTATTTGTATTTTACATAAGTAAACAAAGAATGAGAGCAAGAAAGTAATAACATTCTCATTTCTCAGGGAAAACCTCTGAAGAACAACCTAGGTTCAAACTCTCTAAATAATTACCCTTTATTAGCCAAAGGTTCTTCCAATAAATGAGTGCCAAAGCATGTACATGGTAATGGAGAGAGTTACGGCACCTTGCTGTGCGAACTGTCCCGGTGCTTTAATTAAGAAGAATCTTGCTTCTACAAACAATCCTGTGTTTTGATTTGTTTTTCTAAATACACTTTAATTAGAAGCTATTAGCTTCACTGACAACAATCAAAAGCCCAATAGAAAGATCTTGAAGTGCAGGTAGTCAGTGACATTTTGTTACCGACATTTTGATAGCACTGCGTGTTATTTCCTGCAGGATATTTTAAAACAGAGAATTTAAAACTGTAGCTTCTCTTAACTGATATTGTCTCTATTTAAAAAAACCTACTTTTAAAGTGAAATGATGGGCACAATCCTGCTTTCACTGAACTCAGAGGTGTTTCCTCTCCTGTACCATCTTTCCGCTATACACTGCTCTAAAGCATAATCTCACTGTATATGACGCATGAAAACCTGGGAAACGCAGAGCCATGACCATGCTGTGAAAGATGTCCTTTAAGCTGTGGTGCCAGAAACACTTTTGGCCCACATCTCAAGTGTGTCTCTGCTAGGCAAAACTGGTGATCCTGTGCAAGATTTTCCCTTCTGTGCTTCAGCCTTAACACTTGGCAAGAAAGTCTGCTTTTTTGGCAGTTCAGTGATGCAAATGTTTTGGCTTTCTCTAGCCTCATTGAACAGTGATGACATAATGAATTTCATTTGGGCTTGTACAAAGGACAGTGCACACATGGAAAGCAAATGCCCTGTCCTAGATTTTGAGAAGTTTGCTTAGCTTGTCTCATCTTTTTTCTGCACATTTTCTGCCATATAAAGGCATTGGTTAGATATGGTAAAATAGTGAAAAATAATCTTACATTGATGCTCCCTTGGAAAAATGTATAATTTGATAGGTATTTGAAATCTGGATTAATAAACGTCTTTAATGTGACATGTAATTGCCAAAGTAAGGATAGCAAAACCCCAAGTTAACTGCTGGTGTAATCTCTACTGATTTCTTAACAGGTAGATTTATATACACATTCCATTTCCATCCAGTCAGAAGCTGTAATAGTGGCACCAATCATCAGCTAACATTTCTGCCTGAGGACAGGGGATTTATAGAAATGGGCATAGGTCAGTGTCTAATATCTTGTATATTAGGTAAGTGGTACATGAACTCAGATTAAACAAAAGATTTTAACATACAAGCACTTTTCACCTCAATATGCATGCTCTTCTGTGGTAATTTCTTTCATTTTTCTCATAGTATTACTTATTTGTATCTAAAAACCCCCAAACAAAAAAAGGAAATGAAAATTCAATAAGTATGCTTGGAGGAGGATAAAGACATCTCAAATAAAACTTTGAAAGCCTTCAGGGAGATGGTAGCTCAAAACAATCATTCACAGCAAAATGATTACTGTATACAAGTCACAGAAAACCATTGCGAGGAAAAAAAATCAGTATATAAATGATAATTATTCTATTGATTTATTACTGTTTCATATACAATATTCATATACTAATCTTTTCTTGTCAAATAGAAAATATTCGTGATGAATTCCGAGTTTTTTTAAAATTATAATAAGTATCTGCTTCTGATTGAAGGCCTAAAGCCTTTCAGGACCTGTGACGGTTTTTTCATTAGTTGTTGCACAGACACCCGTTTTTGTATGGAATTTAGGAACTCTGATTTCTGACTTTTAGAATTTTCATTTTTGTTTTGACTGCTCAAAGGACTCCAAGCCTGAGATTTTAAAAAAACAAATATAGATAAGCCAAACCATTCCTGCTTCCCTTTAACGAGTGTGTAAAACATGTTTATCTCTTGGGAAGAGTATAAAAGCACATGCGAAGCTAGAGAAAATCCCTGGTGATTAGTTATTTTCTAGAAGTTTCCAACAGTATTTTGCAAACCTGTGGAGAATCATTCCTTCAGGACTTTTTGCTATACGAGTCAGTTGGGTTTAATTCTCCAAAGCTGTGTTAATTTTAATTCCTTCAACAGATACTGAAATCCATGTTTCCAGAGAATGTGAAAAGGTATTTGGAAGTATTAATGGCTAGGCAGGAAGTTATTCAGCTCTTTCAGTATTAACAGGTATAGAGGTTTTAAAAAACTGTGCAGAATCGTTGTGATAGTGTAAATGTATTTGTATTTGGTATTATAATGCTAATATATAAGAAGCAATTTTCACTCTATTAACAGAAGTCATAGTAACAGTAAGGGCCTTTCAGTGTTGTCTCTCCTCTGGAATAACATATTATCTAAAATTAAACTAAGTTTCTGTATTAGAGAACTAGCTGAATGAACACAGCTGAATTTAGAGTTTTTAACAGATTTTAATTCTTTGTGATTGTCATTTTCTCCTCAAGGTTGGCATGGCATCTGTATGCTATTGGATACAACACTAAGCACTTGATTAACACATGAGATTTTTCAAAGCCGTCTCTAAAGTTTACATTTCAAAATGAAGTTTTCCTAACTGGATTTCTGATCTAAGCAGCTTTTCCAAGAAGACACATGAAGAATTTTGACTTCAGTGATACAACACCTGAACTACATGGAAGTGAAATATAGAGGGAAATGTCACACTTGGACACCATCAGAACTATCCCCATTGGACAGGGGGGACGTGTAGTGGGTAATTTCAGGCTCCTGGTGCCCTGACAGTGGAGTCACACAGGACTCCCACAGACAGTGGAGTCACACTTTGCGGTTCCTGTCTCCCAACAAGAATATCATAAAGCAGGAATGGAGTAACTCACATGCCAACCACCTGGAGGAGTGGAAAGCAGCTGAGAGGTCACTTGCACCAGAGAGCTTGCAGGTTTGGAATGGTTTTCCTGTTGCTCGCAAGTGTTAGCCTGGGCTGAGAGGTTAACGCTCTGCTCAAACCCCTCAAATAGAACACTTGAGTCAGGCTTCACAGTAGAGACAAGGAATTTAGAAAAATCACCCCTCTTCCATGTGTATACGTTTGGATTTTCTGGTAGAGTGCAATTCCTGGATTTATGTAAAGAAGAGCTGCTTTTAGCTGACATATTCAGTGCGTACCTATGAAGAAGAAATACAGCCACAATCCTGTGCAAGTCATACCTGGTTAGCCATTTTACAGCAGATGATGACAGGGCTTGGTTCAGTTGTGATACTGAAAAAGAGTGGAAGAGAAATTTGAGAAAAGAGAAATTTGAGAGTGACCATATAAATGACAATTTTTCGAAGATGCTTTGCCTTAATGTAAAAATTTTCAACCATCAAAAAGCATGAGGCAATAAAAGGCAATACTCAGAACAAAATTTGTCCAAAACCTTCCAGCAAGCCACACCACGCCCTATTATGCTAAATTTACCTGCATTTTTTCATGGCCTATAAAATGTTAATAAAAAGAATGTCTTTATTTTAATGTTGCACTGAAAAATGGAGTTTGAAATTATGTAAGTAGGTATATGTTATTAGGGGAAATACTAAAGAATTTAAGGATTGTGATGTGATCTATGAAGAGTTATAGACTAATATTTTAGTCCATAATTCCTTCTCTATCTTAAAATGATCACAAATGGCTGTAAAGAAGCTGATGATAAAACATATTTGTACTAATGCTGCTTCTCACAGAATGGTTCACTGAGGCTTAGAAATCGACAGGGACTCATGAATTTGTGGTGTGAAAAGGAACAGCCATATATTTTTACTCAATGGAATTCAACTTTTATACCCAAACTACAAGAAGCACTTAATTAACTTACCAGCCTACGTTCCATGAATCCTCCATGAGAAAATAAGAGCAACTACCACCTCCTCAGAAAGACCTCTGTTAAGAAAACCACATGCAGCATTTTCTTGGGGACTAAATATTTGGGCAAGAAATTCCATTGCCTTTCTAAGATTTGCAAAAAATGTACTAGACTTTGGGTGTCAGCTCCCAAATGTTTGCCTGCATGTGCCAAACCTTTAACACTGCAGTATAAAAAACCCTTGAAATTAATTTTACATTGTTATAGCAAATGACCCCATGCCAGGTCAGTGCAAATAAGAAAAAAGCTTGGCTGGTCTTAGCCTAGGCAAATATAAAGTATGTCAAATGGATATCTCTCAAGTGTGTGATAAAAATGGATCTTTGCTCCCTGCAGCAGTATGGTATCTGACCTAAGAGCATTAGAGAAGAGGGACCATATTGAATGCTTTCATTTCCCCATAAAATGCTGATCATGATAGTTCAGACATGCCAGATGGAAGTAGTAGTGATAAACGGTGTTGATGCCTCAGGAGAAATGAGCTAGTAAAGTTATATTATGTTCAGCTGGGATTTTAAACATGTAATATATTTAAAACTGTTTTTCTCCTGCAAAATCATACTCCTAATATTTCAGTGCCACATCATATATGGGAGAAAAAATTCCTGCCACCATCTACTACTATGAAAAGCAGATTTTCCACATCACAACAAAACATCTGTACACACAGCAACATAATGACTTTTAATACATATAAATGTATGTAGGAAATGATGAACGACAATGTAGGAAAATCCAAAAATATTATTCCTCCTTTATTCCCTATGTATAGCAATATATATCTGAGAACAGTGAGATAACACGATTCTGAAGGAGATAAGTTAACCTCACATTTCTAACAGGTTCTTTGTTCCTTTCCAGAGTTAATTAGGAATTCTGTACTAAATTCTGTCATTTGCGATAGCAAGTACAAGGCTGTTTGTAATTCCCAGTTTGACCTGGATAGAAGTTTAACTCCAACCAGAAGATGTTCTAAGAAATTTTACTTATTTAGACATAATTTATATCTTCTCCAGAGGCAATCCCTATGGAATTTTCAATGTCAGAGAATTTTAGAGGGAGAAGGTAGATATTCTGTACTCTATAAGTCAGTCTATTTCAGCAAAACCTAAGGACTCAGAAGGCTGCAGGTAATTTGCCAAAACATCCCATCCCCTAGTTGTATTCCAAAACCTTAGGTCACTTTACTAGTGATATTCATTCTGCATGCATTCCTTTTTACTAAATTGCCTTCCACAAGCAGCATTCTTTTAGTCCTCCATCGCAGAGAGTTGAAACACCAGAGAAAAGAAGGGAAGTTAAAACCAGCAGAGTTGTTAACAGGGGTATTGTTCATTTTAGACTAACAGAAACACCTTTTCCTAAACATCACCTTTTCCTTTTGTTCAAATCTGGAGCTACCATTCTTTTTCATGTGTCTGGGTTAAGAATGTGCTGCAAAAGCACATGACTAATCTGTTTTTGGAGAGGATGCAGAGTGCTCATAGGCACTCTTAAATCCAAATCAGTGAGGACCAAATGCACCTTTCTAGAAATCAGTGTGTTGTTGATGTACAGGAGAAAATATATCCAGACAATACATACTTGAAAAGACCATGCATGCTCATTATTAATTCTAAACTAGAAAGAAATCAACATATCTTATAACCTATATTATCTGTAAATCCTTGAACAACAGAGGTGCAAAAAGAACTCTGATTTGCCATGCTTTTTGTGTATATTACTCAAACTTTTTGCCCTTTGGCAACTTGAAATTTAATTTCCTTTGTCTAACTCTTCTTATTTAATTTTTTTAATTAAAGGGCAGTCAAATTTAGAAGAAGAAATATTAGAGGTATATAAGAAATAAGACAGTGAAAAAGTTTTTCACGTCAAGATTAATTTGTCCAATTTCAAAATGTATATTGCAATATTTTATAGCTGACAGGTGATCATGGGCAGATAGTCATTACCATTTATTATAGCAGGAAGTTGTTAAAATGACAATATGGGCAGGTATAAAATTATATGAAGAAGTTATAGAAGATAATTTTGAAACTCTAGCAAACTTGTCCTTTTAAAGTTTCAATCACCAAAAGAGTGTGATCCAAAATCTAATTCCAATTTGAAAGAAAGAGCTGGAATCAGAATTTCCTGCTGGGGAGGGGAAAAAATATGCAGGAAAATTTCCATTGTTACGTCCTCCTATTAACCAAAATTTATGTTTTGTTACACAGGAATTGTGTAAAAGTTTTTTACTTCTCCTTGTTTCAAATTTATTGGCTGCTACTCCAAGGAAGAGAGAATGGGTGTCTAACCCCAATTTATGCCTTTGCAAATTTCTCTCTCTCTTCACTTTTGCAACCCTATAATTTATCAACAGCAGCCACACGTTATTTTTGAGTGGAAAAGGAATGTTCTTTGGCACTGACCAGCCTTGAGTGAAGTTTTATAGCAGTCTTATAAATTTCTCAATAGCAGGGCTTATAATGAAATTGCATAAAGTACTCTGACCTAGTCTGCTAGTTGGCACACCAGGCACTGCTGAACGGGGTCCTTGTTATGAACTAACAAAAGGAGCTTGAAATTTTTCTTCCCTATTGCTGTCAGCACTGCTTATTGCTTTTACAATTCTGCAATCAAAGGTCCATGAGTTTAGATATTATGGGCTTTTCTTTGGGCTTTTCTGTGCTCCATTTGATTACTGGGATCCATTGCAGTAGCAGGCCCTTAGATCATAAGATCATAAGCTGTAGGGGGAAGGATTGTATTGTACCATGGGGTGCAATGTCTGGCACAGAGGAACCACTGATCAGACGCTCTAGAGAGATGCTGTTGCAATAGAAACACTAACAGATGGTTAAAGTGAAGTATCAATTTTATGCTTTTTGGTATGCAGAGTTAACAAGGGTATTAAGATCTTTCTGAGATCCCCTTTTCAAATTTTTTCTCTGCCTTTCAAGACTGAAAATGTCTGTCCTAAAGGAGGCGTATTCATAGAAACCTAATGAAAAAGCTGCTTCTGTCAGGAGCACTTTAATAATGAAATACTGAAAGGAGAGAGAAAGTGCAACAAATATTCTAACCTTTCATTAATCTTATTGCCAGAATTTTAAAATCATCTCCATGATCTGCAACTTTGAAACTAAACCAACCATTCAGACAGGTGATGCTGGGTTTCAGACCACCACAATTTAATAAGCAAATGGTCCTTTTAATAATTGTTATATTTTAATAATTGTTTATATTTTAGCTTTCCATACAATCAACACAGAAACCCTTCCAAATCTCACTTTAATTCAGGTGAGATAAAGTGAATCAGGACTAGTGACCACTCTATAAAGCCCTTCCTTAAGTTCAAGCATGTGTTATTCTCTTTCTCTGGGTAAGGAAGGGACTAGTCTCACAGCAAAGCACAGTTCATTATCAAGAAAGATACAATCTAATTCAATTTAGCTAAGCTTTTAAATTGGCGTGTTAGAGGAGACTGTTTCTTGCTCTGTATGCAGAAACACAAAATATAACCTTTTCAATTGTAAAACAATATGCCTCAAGGCAACACAACCTTCAGTTAAAAAGTATTACTAATTTACATGCATCTTAAAACAAAACCTGTTTTGACATATATGTTAGTGTTAACATTTCTACTTATGTGCCACCTAGTGAGTACTGAGATTCACATTAAGTAGCACTACTGACATAAAAATCATATGAGAAACAAGACAGGGATTCATGTGAATTCCTGTGGGAATTTCCAGATAGGCGGGACCACTCAAACAGATAAGGGGAGTTGGGCTGAATCTGAAAAGAGAAGTGAGTCCATCTGTGTTTGAAATGGATTCCAAAACACAGTCACAGCATTTTAAAATTCCTATTACTTGAATATATTCACTCAATCCTTCTTAAAACAAACTTTAGCTCCTGGAACCCAGAATGTCATTATGATATTCAATACTGATGGGGTGAAATTTATTTAAGTACAGATCTGGAAAAAGTTCTCTAATTCCTTATAATAAGCACCCTATTGAGAAAATACATGAAATATCTACAATACTTTGCACTTCATGGGGAAAAAATTCCAGTTTCTTCTGAAGCCAACGGCAAACCTTTCTTCTTTCAATGAAGAAGCAACTCACCAGTGAGATAAAATACAGAGCAAATTTGTAAACCCTTAAGCAAGGATTAAGTAAATGTAGAGTCCTTTATAATCTTTGTACAATTAATGGATTTTGTATTTTTCCCTCCATTTTCTGAAACCCCCACATTTCACTCACTGATAATGACATAGTGGGGATATAAATATTTTTGTTTTGTTTTTAAACATTACCATAATAATGTGTTTTTAAAAATTAACATTTTCTTACTCATACCCTTTGCATTTTCACAAAGTCTAATTATAAATATGCAATGAAACATAAAATGTCATGTGAAATAAGCAAGAGAAATTGATTTCATGTATTTTTAGCATATCTCACTCACGACTGTTCTACAGAATATAAAAGGGAAAGCATTTTCAACCTTATTTGTCCAATTATAACACATTGCAAAAGCATAATTACTGTTCAGAAACTTCCAATTTCATCTACATGAAATTGAATGTCTCTTACAACAATATAGACTTGTATCCATGTAGGAGGTCTTGGTTTATTCGTCTATTGTTATGAATAATAAGGTTTTAATTAACTGCTCAGGACTACAGTCATGCTACGCAGGCATTGAAAATCATGGATGTCTAGTCCAGAGGCTGAAGTTACCTGGATGAATATTCATGAACTCAACAAAAATTCCTGTTAAAATTCAATTCCATCGCTTTATTAATACTATCTGCTTATATTTAAAGTACTTCTGAGAACAACATCAAACATTATTATCTGAGAAAGATGATTAAATAGCTTTTTATGTCCAAAATGTTCATGCATGACTGTAATATCCATATGTATAAGTTTAATACATTTCCTTCTGTCACTTTCATACATTATTTAACTGAACAAAATTCAATAAAACACAGACTCCATAGTTCACTTGTCAACATCAACTACAGTTTGCACAGGCTTTTCCAGCTAATCCATCTCAATGTAGTCCCTCTTTGCGTTTCTTGAGTCAACTTATTGCATCTCAGTTTACCCGAATAGGCCAAAGAGTTTAAATATGAGGAACATGAATTTCACATATGTTTGCAGATTTTGTGTCTATTGCTCACAAGACCTAACAGCCCGAACAAATTCCGTACAATCTCATCCAGTCAGTGCATTGCTGTCTTTCCTTATGACCTCTGCAAACTCCAAGAGAAAACATTTGCTATTCTTATTGCCTTAAATAAGAAAGGGAAGCAAGGGATTGGGGAGTACAAAACTAAGTTATGAGTATGCTGAAAGCAAAGAATTCCTCCCAAAGTTTTTTGTCTATTCCTTTAGAAGGGACATGGTAGCCTCAATTTGCATCATCTTTCTTAGTGCATTATTACTATCAGAAAACCTGAGCAAATCTCAAAAGTCATAGTCAGGCTACCATGACACATGCGAAACATATCCAGGACTGCAGATGCTTAAGGACTGCACATTTACTTCCAAAAATCTGGGTTTATGACACTGAATAATTTTGATGCTTGATTAAAGGTGACATCAAGGAAAAGTACCAAGAAGCAAAGTCTGAGTACCAAAAGGATTTTTTCCACATGGTCAAATTAGAAGATGAGAGTATTTACAGAATATAATTTTTGGAGTTCAGAAAAGATAAAGACTATTTAGCTGTGTTATCCCACAAAGTACTTTGCAATGATCAGTCTCTCTTTTGGAGATATGGTATATCTTGCAAAATTACATGGAGATGTGTGCAAATGAGAAAGAAAAATGCCTACTTACCCTTATTTCCTAGGCCTTCATATCCTTCGGAAAAAATAAAAGACAGACTGTAATGGCAAGGTATAAAAATAGAAGTCAACATATATTTTAAATGAAATGTAAAAACCCACAATATGTCAGCCATGGCACTTTTCTGCTCCCTTTTTTCCCCCTCCCTTTGTAGCTTTACTTGTTAGCCAGTTTTCTCCTATGTCCTTTTGTGCAGAACAGATAGGCCTGCTCTGATTGCTTGGGGGTTTAATGTTTCCAGCTTAGCAAGGAGAAATGTGATTGTGAGTCCTGAAGCAGGTATTTAAATGTCTGATCAAATCATTCAACAAGAGATGCAATTAAATAGGCTCGAATTCTACTTATGTGATTCAACATAAAGGAAGGAGCTCTGTTACTTAGTGTTTTTGTCACTGCTCTTGGAAATAACCTTAATTTATTGTAATTTCCAGCTGGAAGATTACCAAATTGATTTTGAACTTAAGTAGCCCTGTGGGTGCAGAGACATTTACTGCCAGATTACATGAAGCACACTGATCACTTCTAATTATAAGAAACTTATTTTTATTAATAAATAAGTTTAATTATTTATAAATAGGTCCTACAGGTGAACTTTTCTGTTGGAATCATCTTGCTTTTGTTCGGTTATATTGTTTCACCAAAAACCTAATCAAAGTATGTTTACTTTGAAAATGAAAATACAAGTTATATACTGTATACATAAAGGTATAATTTTGTGTACCCTCTGAACTTAGCAAAAAAAAAAAAAAAAAAAAGAAAGAGGTTTTTGTTTTTGTGACTGGGCTGAATTTTGCCCAGGATAACCAGGTTTATGCAACTAGTCTCAAGAGAAATTTTGCAAAGTTTTTAATGACAATATGTTTAAAAAATAAATTAGATTTTCTAACTCAGAAAACCATGCAGTCCAGCTCACACTCCAAGCCATCAGCTCACACTCTGTGTCACAGTTCAAATATTCATTAAAATTTTCCAGCTTCAGTAGAACCTTCTGGAAACAGACAGCTATTTTATATGAAAAAGTTATTATACACAAGGAAAAAAATAGTGTTTCAAATTACAGTGAACAAGCAACAGTGCTTGAAAATAAGAGCTCTACCTCGGACTCAAGCCATGGAATAGTTTCACAAAATATGAACGTGTAAAAACAAATTACAAATGAAAAATCTCAGCAAGGTAAGTATGCATATTAAAAAAATTACAAGTGGGCTCAGATAAAAGATATTTTGAGGCTACACTTACTAATCATAAATGTCAGCAATGCCTCATGATGTCAAATTTGAGAACTTTAACAAGTCCTTTTATGTCATATATACTGCTTCACAAATAAACTTAATCAAAATGCAAAATATATTTCTATTTTCTTTATGTTACCTCCTCTTCTCATTGCTCCCTAAAGCTTTATGAGTGATCATCATCCTTGAGCTGTAGGAAGACCAGGTTATACACATTTGAGACCTGATGAAAAACCATCAATTTTTCACTTGCATATCATATGAAAAAACTTGCTGTCAGAAAATATCTCTACATTTCACCATGTTACACTGCAGTCAATTTTTCAGACTAGTTCTGCTTGGTCTACTGAGATGGCACAGTAAACTTTTATGAACACCTGACAAAACACAATATTGGTCTGGACCCCCACAAAGAGGTTTTACTAGAGAGACCCCCAAAACAGTTAAAATTTTTGGAATAGAGAAAAGGCATGTGTGGATGCACAGGTGCATGTGTATGATTGTTTATAGGTAAAAATTCTTTCTTCCAGAGAATTTTAATTGGATGCTTTTCCTGTTCTTTATTAAAATATATTTTTCATAATGAATATAGTTAGGAAATTAGAAATCCAGAGGCAATGCCTGGAAGTGGATCTTTAACATTCAGACAGGACTCCTGCTCAAATTGGAGCATTTGTCATGCTTATTGTGGTGATATCATAATCTGTGCACAAAATAACTAAATCTCATTCAGGGTTGAGTGCAGTACACTCCTATAGAAATAAATGTGGTCCAAAGCTAGATTAAACTTCCACTGTGGTCCAAGTACCTATTAGGTTTCTTGTCACTTCTCTGTGTTTTTATACAAAATACCTACAAGAAATTCATATCTGTCACAAATAATTGCATCCTGATCCATCACTGGAGCCAACTGAAACCAATCCCACCCCAGATTAAAGCAGTATGGGTTCCTTCTTTGTGTATACATAAGGAATGATTAAATGTTCCTTTAGGAATGTTTCTATTTTTCACTGATAATATTTATTTTTTATTATGTTTTTCAAAGTGTCTGTACTGAAAGTTGTTGTCCTTTTTCAAAAATTCCAATGTCTGAATAAAATTCTTTACTTGTTTAGTATTTTAGAAATATTGTGCTATTTAAAAACTTGTACTTCAACTGAATAGTCAAATAATTTCATTATTAGCTATTAATTTGGGATCCAAAATGTGTTGAACACTTACATGAAAAATCCAGAATTTCCAGTACTTCCTCTCTACCTGTTAACTTTATCCCACTTTCTCGGAGTACTGAAACCATGACTTTTTTCACCATTTTCAGAATACTGAACACATATGAAGCATTACCATTAATGGGGCTCCCAGTGAAATTCTGAGCAAGTTGGAGTTGTGGCTGCCCAGGCGTCATCAGCTTGGATGTTGAAAATGCTCTGAAAAGACACGAGACAGCAAAGTCTGCAGCACAACCAGACATGGTGAGGAGGAATCACAGAGGGAAGTTAAACCCATTATGGGTTCATGGAGCACAAAGCCAGGACATCTAGAACTAAAGGCCTACATAAAGTACCAAAAACATCTTTCATAATCCCAGGCAGATGCTGAACTTGCCAGGCTCAGGAGTTCCTTTCGTCAGGAGCTGCATGGACTTGGATTCTACTGCAGGTGCACACGTCACTCACTGCTCTTTCTGGAGAAAATGGTTGTTGCAGCACCCAGAAGCATTTTCTGAGCTTTGTCTTACAGTCATTGCTTTCCTGATTCAAAACAATGGAAGAAAAGCAGAACATCATGTTTGTCCAAACTGACTCCCCTGACTTCCCACAGATGAATATATGCCACTGCAGTCTTTGACAGCTGATCACCAAGAAAGTGACATGACTAATAATAACAACTTAAACATACTGAACAGATCACTTTTCACAAAACCAGGTGTTTACCACAGAACATTTTTAGGTGTACTCACCTGCCAAAAACACTCTCCTGAGGGAGGTAATACAGGATAACTCTCTGTGTCTGTGCACTGATTCTCATTGGTAATATTACAAGTGAGAGTTTATGTACACAGGAGTCAGCATGGAAATGTTGTAAAATTGATAGCCCACTCTTCGCAGTAAAACTAGAGTGAACCATTGTCAACCATTTTTATTTCTGTAGTTGGCAGTTCAAATGCTCCTCTCCTAATTTCAGAGTCTAAAACAACTGGTACAATTCTTTTCTGTGTAATTTCTGAATTAAAATCAGCAATTAAAATATCCCTTTTACCAATACAGGACTCACAGTCTAATCACACTGCTGCAGCGTTGCTGAGTTCATACTGTGCGAAGTTTCCTAGAATGCTTTCTGAACTGGGGACAGGAGAAGATATGAAATGCGCGTGAGGATCTCAGAAAGGTTTGTA
The DNA here is from genome assembly GCA_013400435.1 of Pycnonotus jocosus. Classification (NCBI taxonomy): domain Eukaryota; kingdom Metazoa; phylum Chordata; class Aves; order Passeriformes; family Pycnonotidae; genus Pycnonotus; species Pycnonotus jocosus. Next base: position 2,932 of record VWYP01004239.1, on the reverse strand, counting down.
CATCAGGCACATCAAATCCTTAGGCATCCATCCTAGCACACAGTGCACAACGTGCAGGCAGCATCATCCTTTATTGTTCAAATTTTAATGTGAGACATCATGGGATAATCCAGTCTATTCTGAAAGCAAATGAAGAAAATAGACATTTCTATTAGGCTCAGCTCTACCTGGATACTTGAGATGAAAGAGTATTTAAGACAACTAGGTGGCAAGCAAAAAGAAAGACAGTGTTTCTGAAGGTTTTATTTCCACAGAGAGAAAAAAAAAAGCTGGGATAGAAATTTTTGTTTTGTGTACAGAGTTGAAAAGAAAGAGTAAGAAACCTTTAGAAGATTTTTCTCAGACACTCAGGGGAAAATTTCAAAAAATAGTACAGGAAGGCTTACATTTTTACTAAAAGAACCCCACCCAAAATATAAAGGCCAGCCTCCCCAGCACCTGAAGTTTAACAGGGCAGTAGAAACACAATAGAACTCCTGAGATATGGAAGAAAGTTCTTACTTCAAGGACGAGTGAAGTAGGAAGCTTACTGAAAGCTTACTGGAAGACAGTAAAAAAAATATGACTGAGCTCAGAAAATAAATAAATTCCCAAGAAGAACTGGTGAACCTAGGGAAGAAAGGCACAAGAATGCAGATCTGAGCTGCAGGAAATTATATCAGTCAAACTTTTAAATTTAACTGTTGCCACAAGAAATATCATACCCAGAAGCAGCCTGTGACCTCTTCACCAGCTGTGCTCTTTTTAAGCCAGCAGTGGGTGCAAAGGCATCCTCTAATCTGCTACTATTAGCAAACCAGGTAGAGAGGCTATTTGTATTCATAAGCTGAATTCTACCAGAAAGGATAGTGACAATCTAGCTTAAAATATTCCTTGCCCATACTGAAAGCATGTGATGAATGTTTGCAAATGCTTCAAGCACTGTTTTATTGTAAGATTAAATGCCTCTTATTTGGATGCTTACTCTTTTTGAGAGTCATATCTGCTCACACTTAACAAAATTATTCCTGTCAAGTCCAAGAGTTCCATTTTCTGTTGGATTTCTTTGATCTCATCAGCACCTCCTAAGCAAACTGCATTTCTCTTTGTTTTCATGCACTCCAAAGGCTCATTTTCAAAATTACTTCCTTATACATAATTATTCATTAGGATTTCTGAATCACTTAGAGTAATCGACATTTTAGGAATAAAAATATTCATCTATTAGAAAGGCATTTATTAGCACCCTATGCAGCAGTAGATTACAAAATTTACCACCATGTAACAGCATAAAGGATCCAGAACACTCTCTGTAAGTGGTGCTGTCTTGAGGACTTTTAAAAAATGGTCTCTGAAACCCACAAAAACACTCCATCTAATCAGTGGGCCCTGGCTTTGGCCCGAAGTTGAATGCAAACAGAAAAAGGATTAACGGAAGGAAGGACAGACAGAAGGAAGGCTGCCTTATGGATAAAACATAACAAGGAAGGAAAAAAATTACTCTGTTTTACAGAGTTCTCACCTGCTCCTGAAACACATATATGTAAATAAAGTACACGGATGGGTGAGAAAAAAAAAAATCCATCATTTTTGAAACAAAAAAGCTCAGGGACAACTGTTGTTTCTGTGCTTAGAGACCATTTCTCATTTCTTGTCTCCCTCTGTACAGACAACTGGCTCCATGTACTTATGGGAAAAGCCTTTGCCACCCTCATACTCAAACAAGAGATCAGCGACAAGGCCACAAGCCTTGGACTCTCCCTCTATTTAATGTTTTGAAATCTCTTAGAGATCCAGCTTAGAGCAGTGAGTTTGGGGTTGCATTGATGAATCCTTTGCACAGTGTTGAAGGGGTGAGCATGTTTGGACTGTGAAAAATTTCAATAATTTGCTAAAGCAAGCACTGGTCTAACAAGAAAGCCAACAGCCACATGCCTTTTGAAAACTTTACAACATTTCATTTACCTTACTGTATTTTCCCCATTACCCTGGCAACAAGCCCTCTTACCGGATCTCTACTACTTGACACTCAACCTTCGGTATAATTCTACATTTCCTTTTCATTTAAAGTTGGATTTTCCATAAATTACACACCAAAAGTCTCCAAGGGTGAACACTTGAAGCAGAACAGGTGAATATTTGTCACAGTAATTTGTTGTCCTGATGACATTGGATCGTGTAAAAAGTTAATTTCCATTTGGTGCAAGAGACATAAGTGCTCAAAAATAACCTGGAAGGGTTTCATTACCAAATCCAATCTGTTACAGGAAAACTAACATAGAGCAGAAATATTGTGAGGCCAGTGCCATTCAGAAGATATAGCTTTATATAGCTTTTATATCTAATAACTGCTGAACCACATGGTTCTAAAGTGAATGGAAAGTACTTGCAATTTCCTGTATTTTGAATCCTATCATTTGAAGAAATATTTTGCAGAACTTTTAATGTCCTTTAGTACCATTAACAGGATTTTAAAATTTATAAGTAGATCTTAAATTGGTCTCTGGACAGGGTAAACATTCTTTTTTCTGTGCACAAGTTCATATCTAATTAGCTTACTGCATGCATTCATTTTATTTTTCTCTATAATTAATCCTGTACTTAATTTTTTCATATCAGCACATTTCAGTGTTAAGCTGCTATTTATAATGAGTTTGAATTATGTCCTGATTTGGTTCCTTCCATTTATATGTGCACTCTATATTAAAAATAATATTATGGTAATTCCAGTTTTTGTTCTAATTTCTGGCACTGCTTCAAAACAACAATTCGTAAAACACTAAATAAATTACACATTTTGAACTTAGGTAAATGATACTAGGGAAATACAATTATGTACACCAAGTGTCCATTTGCTCATATAAAAAATCCATTACAACGTTCAACATTAATGGAAATACCTCTTCCAAAGAGAAACCCTGCCCTTACTTGAAGACAGTTGGAGATTTCAGTG
>VWYP01004234.1:319-82619 GCA_013400435.1 Pycnonotus jocosus | reverse complement strand
AAATAACCAAAACCAAAAAAACCTTCAAAGCAAGCAACCAAAATACCCCAACAAGATTGTAAGGTGTTCATAGTTAGTAAGATAATCAGGGTTTTCTATTTTTTGTTTCAAAAGCCCTGCAAACACCAAGGGCAGTGAAGAAGGGGCAGGTGTTGGACCAGAGGCTCCCCTGCAGACTCTGTTGCAGACGATGGGTGGGCAGCTGTGGCCTTGCAGCCTATGGTGGTGCACAGTGGAGCAGAGATCCATCTGCAGCCCACAGAGGAACCCATGCTGGAGAAGGTGGATGTCTGAAGGAGGTTTTGAGCCTGCAGGCAGTTTGTGGTGAAGTAGGCTTCTATCAGGAGCCATGAAACTGTGGAGAAGAGCTTGCACTGATGCAGGTTTAATGGCAGGGCTTGTGACATCACAGGGGACACATGCTAGAACAGTCTGTTCTTGAGGAACTGCATCCCATGGGAGGTACCCACACTGAAGCAGTTCATGAAACACTGCAGTACAAGGGAAAAACATGTGTTGGAAAAGTTCATGTAGGCCTGCATCCCATGGGCAGGACCCTATGCTGGAACAGGGGAAGGGTTCAGGAGTCCTGCCTCTGAGGAGGAAAAAGCAGCAGAGACAGTGTGTGATAGAATGATAGCAGCCCCCCTTCCCTATCCTGTCCTTATCTCAATCCCAGACCCTTTCATTATATTTTCTCTCCCCTGTGCAGTCAAAGAGATCCGTAGCTTTGGTGGACACTTGGCTTTCGGACAGGGCCACCTCACCAAATTGGTACTAACCCAGAGGTCTCTAGAAAGCCACCATCTAAAAGCCACCCTCCTTTGTGACACACTCTTATAACATGACCGTACCAGGTTGGTATGTAAAAATCCACTGCGCAAGACATAGAGACATCTGTTTGCTCCAGATGTATTCAGCCAACTGTCCTGGCAAGTTACACGTGAACGCATGAATTGCAACAAAACAGCAGAATTAGCAGTGCAAATGTCCGTGTTTGAGTGAAAAGGTGGGGGCCTGGGGGGCAAGGGAAGTTTCAGAAAGAGAAATTGCATCTTTTGAACTGTAAAGAAAGAAATTTAGAGCAAAATTACTCCTAACATAAGGGTTGGGGTTTTTTCTATTTTTCTTGTCTTCTCCTGCCTAATTCCTTCTATATGTTCCTTCAGTCTTTTTAACATTTCCTGATTTGAGAGGGCCTCCCAATTCTCTTTATTAATGCTACTTTATATATGTAAGTATTTTACCCAGTCTGTTTGTGGCTCTCCATTTATTTTACATTGTCTATTCTAGCAGTTTGGACTTTGGAAGAAGTATGGTAAAATAAATCACTAAAGAGGCATGTGAAGTTGTTGCTCTCAAGTAACTCAGCTCTGTGCAGCATTGAACCAAACTAGTTAAGTTAGGAGAAATCTGCATGTGTTACCTACACAGCCAGTCATCCCTGCAGCACCCCGTGGCTCCAAAACTGCTATATATATACAAGCTGACAGTATTTGGTATGTTTGGGGTACATTTCCTCCCATATGTGCAAATTCAGAAGGAAATTTTTCTGACCAAAATCAAAGTTACAATATAATGGAACAATGTTTTTCACCTCTTTTAAAGACATGTGTTTCAACAAGTTCAACAAGGTTTTTTTACAAGTCATATAACTAAAAATTAATTAGTGTCCAGCTGTCCTCTGCCAAAGATACCGGTAATGTGTATTTCAAAATTACTATTTATACATCTTAGCAAAAAAAAGGAATTAATGCTCACTGTCTCCACAGTTCTCTTAGTGTTAAATAATTCCCTCTCTTCTTAGGGTAATTAGTGCACATAGCTGGCCTTTCTCTTTTCAGTTGGTGGGTTTGTTAAGTCAGTGGTTGTGAGTCAGTGGTCATGATCTCCCCTTGACAGAATTACCTTTTACCCTGTTGGAGCTGATTTCAGCACAGTTGCTCAGTTGGCTTTCCTTGTGGTGTGTAAATTCTGCATACTTTCGTGTCTATTATCAGTGACCCATTCTCCCCCCCAAGCTTTGTTAATCTCCCCCTAAGTCTGGAATAACACCTGGACAATAGTACCACCTGTATCTTATCTCAAGTTCCAGGTGTGGTAAATTATTTTATAGTCCAAGTTCTAGGTATCCATGGAAGAATATTTGGGGGAGGTGGCAAGGGAGAGGGGCTTTAGTGGTCATTGGTGGTCACAGAGGGCATCTGTCCCATATGTTGGGGTGATGTCTGTTTGACCAGTGGGAATTTTAGTCTAGATGAATTAGAGTTACTGTCCAGGTCTTGCCTCCATCAGGCCTGGAGATAGCACCATCCTGTCACTCCCTTCTGTGCTTATCTCATGGCAAAGTCCTTCTGCAGTCTTAACTACAGAAGTGGTTTAGCATTTGAGAGAAGCAACTGTGCTCTTTACATCCTTACAAGGCTCTGATGCACAAAATAGTGGGTAATATGATAAGGGTTAAGTGTAGGACAAAATCACTGAGCTCCTTTTAATGCAATACAGTTATATGCATAACAGGCTGAGTGCTAGCACTGTTATCTCTATAGTTCTTTATATGGCTAGACAATAGAATATACTCTTAGATGGTTTTATAGCAGCAACCATCCATTTAAGTTTCCTACCCATGATTTACCTGTTGCACACATTAATAATTTTTTAAAAATCCCTTGGACAAGATTATTTAATGCCTCCGGAAACCTTGCTTCCCCTCTTATTCTTCTTCCTACAGAAAAAAATACATTAAATTTATCAATGTTTAACTTTGGGAATGTATAACACCCACAATCTCTTCCCTGCTTTAGAAGTATCACGTGAAAAGTGAATACTATAGCTATGGCCATAAAGCATACAGACAAAAAAGTCTGATGAGACCACCAGGCTTGAGCTCCTGGATATATCAGGCCAATAAAACTACCCTGACAGAGTACTTCAGTTATGCTGCAGCACTGTGCTGTAGCATGGCAAGTGGTATATGCATACATGCATGTATATATCTCAAACAAATTGGTGACTTAAAAATGCAAGTTGGAAGGAAAAAAACAGGTGATATCAAGTGTCACAAATGCACAGCTGTGAAGGAACCTTTTGACAATGTCTGTTCCCACAAGACCAGCAGCTGAGCTTCACTCAGAGCTGTAAAGGGAGCAAAACTCCTTAAGATTTCTGTCTGTCTACATGGAAAGAAAGTCATTCCACTACCCGAGTACATCCACCAGCTTTACTCAAATAAGGCACACAGCCATGCAGTTATAAAAGCAAGGTGCTGGCAGTGTGACTAACTTCTTTTAGTTCTGTAGCAGATAAACATCATAAATTTGCAAATCTCTAAGTAAGCAATCTACAGAATTTATTTAAATATCAAAATTTACTAAGAAAGTTTCACCACAAAGACACAAGAGAACACAGGTATTATTTAATTCCACCATTTCCCCAGGAGTAATTATTTCTCTGTGGACATAGAGTAAACTAGCTCTTAAAATGCTAAATTGAGTGACTCAAAGGAATTGCAAGTCAATTCAAGCATCTTACCTTCTAATTTCTCTGTTGAGTTTGATTAAGCTCTAGAATTTTGAGTTGTCACATGAAAGAGGACAGAAATAGCCCTCACAAGTCTTTTCCATACCCAAGCATATTTGGCTGTAATAAACATTTGTACCAGCTTGTAATAAAATGCTGTAATTTGATACAGTATCATCAGCATCTAGTAATTGCTGATACTTAAGCTCTGATCTTGCAAATAGTTATGTCTATTAAGATAGTGCTGTAAATTTTAGAAACACCAAGCTTATTTAATTTAATTATACTATCCATATGACTGATTACAGAATTGGCATGTCAGCAATGGAAAGCCAATACAGCAAAACTGCATTAAGGAAAGTTCATAATCTCTACATCCCTGTTAGAACAGTCTGTCTTTAACAAAGAAGATTTCTCTTTTATATTCCTTGGAGTTTATAGGTGTAAGTTTAAGTAGATGATCACCTTATCTTCTGAAGTACTGTGTTGGCAGTGATATTGTGTCACATATATTTTTGTAATGCAAATAAAATCATGAGTGAGCTAGGTGAACAATTAACTGAATGAGCTTGCAAAGATACACATCATTTTCCTTAAATTTGCAAAATCCTAATTTATGAGAAAAACATTTTCTATTCCAACAGCTGGACAGCCTGATTAAAGGGTCACTTGTTTTTTGTCCTTGATATGAAAAAAGTGCAATTTTTTTTATTTTTAAGAACTGGAAAAAGATTCTTTCAGACCAGATGATTAATCATGAAAATACTAGGGAAAAAAAAAAGTGTCATTATGAGATAAGACTGGATAGTCTACTACCATGAAAATACCACTTTTCTAAGGAAAAATAGTTAAAAGAAATCCAAAGGCAATGTAGCCCACTAAACTTGTATCTTGGGCTCCATCTAAAAAGGTGGAGGTCTAGGGAAGTGATTATCCTCCTCTAGTCTGCCCTAATGAATTCCACCTGGAGTATTCCTCACAGCTCTGGGGTCTTGGCACAAGAAAAGCTTGCACCTACTAGAGTGAGTCTGAAAGAGGCCTCAAAAGCAATCCAAGGGCTCTGGAGCTCCTCTGCTGTGATGGCAGGCTGAGACATTTCAGGTTCTTCAGGCTGGGGTATGAAGGCTCTAGGGAGACCTTAGCACAGCCTCGTATCTGAATGGGGCTTACAGAAAAGAGCAAGAGCTAATTTTTTAATGGAAACTGATAAGCGTGGGAGGAAATTTTAAAGTAAAAGAGGAGAGATTTAGATCAGATGTTAGGAAGAAATTCTTTCCTCATGGCATGGTGAGGCACAGGAACAGGTTGCCAAAGAAGCTGTGGATGCCCATCCCTGGGAGTGTTCAAGGCCAGGCTGGACAGGGGCTCTGAGCAATCTGGTCTACTGAGAGGTGTCTGCATGAAGAGGGACTGAAAGTAGGTCATCTTTAAAGCCCCTTCCAACCTAAGGCTGAATATTCAAGAAAGAAGCAATATCAACATCTTAAAATACGCACAATATTTAGTCTGAGCTAAGACAGTCTGAATTCAACACTGAACTCTGCAGCTTTTTTTTTTCCTATTTTGTTTATTTTTCTTTCCTTTCTTTTTTTTTTCTTTTTCCCCTTGGGGCAATTTGTATTCACTTCACAAGGCTTTGTAAGAGCAACTCACCATTAATAGATTTTGCACTAGTCAAGAGATTTTCTGGTATAACATGATGTTCTCCTTTAATTTCAGCTGTTTCTTTATTTTTTGTATCTTTTCAGCTCTATTTGATAAAGACAACAGTCTTCTTACAGTTCTCCTGTTGTTAAAGACAGCATTCACACTAAACCTCTCAACTGTTTTGAGAAAGAACATTTAATTTGGCAATTTACACATCTATTTTTCTTTACCTTACCAAGGCAGTCCACAATCTTATTGTTTACTAGATACAGTAAAATCTGGCTTAAGTTTTTTTTATAAATAAAGTGGTCACTGCTACATAAAGACATCAAATATGTACTTAAATTTTTTAGCTTTTTTACAATAGAAGGCTTATCTTAGCATTTTATTTTTGAGTTAAGAATACTTAAACCACTGAACACGAGAAGGGCTAATGCAATTCCTTAAGTGGAGTTCTAACCTTGATAATATATTTCATTCTTTGTGCTTTAAATTCTTAGAGGTGAATTATGTCAAACTTACTGGAATAGCTTGTTTTATCCTGCTATTCAGCTGCTGTCACTCAACAACAGACTTGAAATTTATCAAGTCTTATAAAGGCTGCAGAGATTCAAGATTCATTTAAAGACAAACAACCAACCAAGAAATCCCTCCAAACCCCACAAAAGCACACAACAAAAAGCCTCAAACTCACTGCACCTTTGTTCCTTACCACAGGCAGTAGTTGAATTTATTTCAGCAAGCCTTTTTGCATTTACAACATTTCAGCATTTACTTTTACTATGTTTGGTTTTTGTTTTTTTATTGGCAGGAAGCCATGATGTCACTGCTTTATATTTCTAGTCAATGCTAGCTCAACCGTAAAATAAATTATGCAAGCTATTTTAGAAACACTGAAGTGGCAGAATGTTACAGTAAAAAATGTAGTAAAACGTCCGCTTTTTAATCATCCAAATCAGCCTTGCCAGAAAATGTAGCTGGAGCAAAATTACTGCTGCATATAAAAGCCATTTTCAGGAACAGAAGAGACGATATTTGGATTCTGAAGTGCTAAATAAGCTATAAAACTTTATTATTCTTTGTTTAAACTTTTTATTCTCTCTAAGCAAATGTACTTGCTCTCTGAAAGAACAGAAAAAACCTCTAAGAGGAGCAAGTTTCTGTAAGAAAAAGGCAATTGTAATTCACCAAAACTTTTCAGAACACAAAAGGTAATGTTCCTTTTTCTGCTCTCCTTCTCTACTCTGTCTTTCCAGGACAGAAAAATACTGCCTCTAAAATAAACTAAGGAACTTCTCCATAATAGGTTTCAACTCTCAAACCTCCATTTTCAAATAAGATTTTATCAAGTAACATAGAACCTGGCATGGTGGAAAAATTGTTTTCTTTCTGTAGCTTCCAATCCACCTACGTCATACCAAGCCCTATAAAAAGACAATAAGATAGAAAAGAGGTTTATTGCCATTGCCATGGTGAATTCAAAGCTATTACTTTCCAGCCATCTGAACCACATATCACAGGTAATGTGAAATTAAAAAAAACCACAAAGGAGTCACTGCTTCGTGCAGTGTCACTACGTGTATTTATTTTAAAGTTATATACGAGCAGAATTTACTCTGTAAACATACAACTCAGTAAAGACGGTGATAAGTTCAAGAGTAATTCTAAAGTACCCAATTCACAGTAGTCATGTATATCACCTTACCTTTTCTGTGGAAAACTGACAGTAAAGAAAGCTTTTGTCCCTAGATGATGAAAATTTTTATAGTGGCAAAAAAAAGAAGAAAATGTAGATAGCCCACTCCATTCTTCATAATAACAGAGAATTTCTCAGCTTAAAAAAATCCAGTCATGCATCCTCAGATTTCCTACCTTTTTAAACATTCCTTTTGTCTTGAAAAGAGTCTAATCAAACGTACACCCAAATAGCATTTTAACAATTCTCTTTAAAATTTGCTATTACATTTCATAAGTTAACGATTTTCTTCTGTCTTTATCAGATGGTAAAGTCAATTAAGAAAAGAACACTGGAAAACAAAAGACCAGATTGCTCATTCAACACAAAGGAATGCTTTGATCGCTGATTTATCATCTAGCAGTGTGCATTAAGTATCTTACTGTACCACTGTTTACAAGAGATCAAGGCAAGTAGACATCTTCTCCTCCTTTTCTAACTTCTAAAAAAAAAAAAAAAAAAAAGCAAAAAAAAAAAAAAGCAGAGAAAGTAAAACAGACTTTGATTTTGTGCCTGGCAACAGAACAATAATAGATATCTAACACTCCTTTTCCTAGGGAAAGTTCTTTCATTCCTCCTAGTTGCAACAAGAAACGTATCACAGGTGAGTGCTTTCTTGTATATATGCTGTTTGCTCTGGTTGTTTGTATATTCACTGAGATGAATGACACACTTGAATGTCCTCATAAGCACATTCAGAGAGTTAGTGCCATCATCCTGCAGAAATCATACACCTGGCTAGAAAAGAAATGTACAAAATCCACTGATAGGAAATCCTATGCTTCTATTCATGGCACACTCATCTGTGTGCTGAGCAATTTATATTTCTGTAACTGGTGTGACATTCCAGCTGACTCAGAAATCTGAATTTATTACTTCACTAGGCTACCAAGCTACAAGAACCAGTAAATTAGAAACAATTTTCATTTGTTTAGCCATTCTATAAAGGGCAGCACTGCAGGATAAAAATTTATGTTCCAGGGAAAGCAGAGAGAAACATAGCACTATTTTGAGTCCAAGTACCTCAAGGTAATTTAGAAAACACATTGCAATATTATGTTGAAGAAACATAAAAATTCCACAGGGAGGCATTGTATAATGCCCCACTTTTCACCCTAAGACAAGATACTGTACAGAAACAACAGATTGGCAGGCCTAAGTAACTAGAAATAAAACTAATCCAGAAACTGAAACAAAATTATATTTATTTTTAAGTCTTGTGAAAGGAAAAAGCAAAGGTGATGTTCGTCATACAGACTTTGTAGCTTTGAATAAGGGATGCACAGCTCTGCCTTCACTTGATTTGTTTTGCAATGAAGATTACAATTTTAATGTTGTAGTAGTAACCTGCTGTAATGGAGAGGAAGAAATTTTCTTTAACATGGAGTAACCTAGTTCCTAGGGTATGCTTGGTAAAACATACTGAAGGAACAATTTAAGCTACCTTGGAGAGACCAGCACCCACACACAGAAACACAACAGAACACAAAAAAACCTCAGAGATTAAATTTCTGGTAAAGTACTTCCGGTGTTTCAAATGGAAAATAAATTCTCAAGCGTAAATGAGGAATTTGCTTGGCCTGTTATGCTGCAGGTTTGCAGGTTTGCAGTTCTGCCAGAACAATCGGGGGAGCTTGTTACCCTTTCAGACATAAAGAGTGTTGCTTTGTAACACTTCTATCCCACACTTGGAAGCTCTTGGGAACCAAGCCTACAGTGCAGTTGATCAACAGTCTAGTTCTTTCAAAATTAGAAATATCTGATAGTCTAGCTTCAGATGCAGTTAAGTCTTATCCCCACAGCCATCTTTGCAAAATAAAACTCTGGATTGTAGATTATTTATCTGTATGAAGCAGAACACAAACATAATCTCAGGATTTACCCAGCAGCCTCTCCTGATTTTGACTAAACTTAGCTGTAACAATGTTTGCACATTTCAGGCTTAGTTTTGCTGTCCTTTCCAATCCATATCTCATATTCATTTACTAACATTTATTGACTTACTCTCCTACCCAAGATGCTTCAATCATTATAATTATGATAATGACGGTATATATAGAGGATACATTTTCTCTCCAGAGGCATTTCTACAAACTGTTTAATCTAAAGCCAGTATCTTCTGTTGATCTGAACCCTAACTCCATCATAAATTTTACTATTAATTGGAAACAAATGGCTTAGATATACTATGAGGCTTGTGTTGAAGCTTTGCTTAAACTAGCAGCTCCTTCAGAATACAGCTGTCTTGTAACTAAGAGAAAATCCTAAACCAAAGCCACCACCACAGCATCAGGCCAAGTATCTCTGTGGTCCTAGCCTGATGTTTATATATCAAAGACATATAAATAAGAGGATAATCTTTGTAGCATAATCTGTAAAAACAATCCTTGCTTAGGTTTAGTTAGAGCTTAACTTAGAGCCAGATTTAACCTGTCTTACTGACTCCTTACTGGACTGTAGACAAGTCATTTACAGCTGTGCTTCCTTTTTGAAATTTGGTACCAACAGAAATATGCTGTTGTAGATGAGCTGAGATCCAGCTTGTTACCTGTGCAGCTCATTTGCTGTAAGCACTATGGAATAAAAAGCAGCTTTAAAGAAAATATCGGAAAATAATTCATCTTATTATAGGATGCTTGGGTCTGTTGCATAAAACATGAAGAATGGAGCTATTTTCTATTTGGCTTTAATTAGGTGATGCAGTGCCGAGAAGAAAGGAATATGAACTGAAAGGGCCTTAAATAAAACTGGAGGGGGATCTTCACGTACAACTTTCTATTTTTGACTGCATATGTGTACATCTCTCCTTGGGATGTAAGCTACCCTTCTAAGGACTCAACTGCCCCAGTAGTGTAGTACTTATTGTACATAAGGATTTGGATATGACCATACCACTCCCTTTTGCTTTTTGGCATGGTAAGATTTTAATTCCGTAATGCTAAGAATTTAAAGATGAGCTGTATTGTGCATAATGACAAACTATACCATGTACAGCTGATATGTCTGTAAGAGACTATAATCAAATATTCTAATGGTTGTGGGGAACTGGTGAGTTGATCTTGGCTGGATTTCAGGTGCCCACCAAGCCATTTTATCACTTTATCACTCCTCCCTAGCTGGACAGGACAGAGAAAATAAGATGGAAAATAAGTTGTAAGTTGAGATATTGCAATTTACTAAAGCAAAAGCAAAAGGTTACACATGCACAAGCAAAGGGAAAATAGATTATTCTCTACTTCTCACCATCATGTGATGTCCAGCCACTTCCTGGGAAGCAGGGCCTCAGCATGGGTAGAGGTTGCTCCAGAATGCCATTGTTGGAAACAATGAATGCCACTCCTTCTTTCTTCTCTTCTTAGCCTTTATATCCAACTCAGACTCATATGCTATGGAGCACCCTTTTGACAATTTGGGTCAGTTGTCCTGGTTGTTTCCCCTCCCAAGGTCTTGCCCAACCTCAGACCACTGACTGGGGTAGACTGTTAGAGAGACAGTGCTTATGCTGTGCAAGTATTTTCCAGTAGTGAAAGTGCTGGTGCATTATCAATACCCTTCTAGCTACCAGTGCAAAGCATAGCACTGTGAGGATGGCCATGCACAAAATTAACTTGATCCCAGCTAGATTCAGTACAATGACTACAGAAATATGTCCCTGGAATGAACATATGAAAAAGAATTTGTGCAACAAAATTTATTTAATTTTCTGGATTTCTGAGACAATTTAGAAGGTGAAAATAGGACTGCAGTATCTCACCAGCTATTGCAGCAGTGTTATTTCTGGAGTAGCAGTAAGGAGTCTCCTCTGGCATATGAACTACAGGCAGGAATTTTTCCCCTATATCAGATCAAATCTGTATGTGTGCACTGGAAAAATTCTGTCCAAGTTACACCTAGGCAATTCTTCTGACCTACTTATTCTAGACACTCATCATCCAACGAGTATACTCAAATATCTGGCCAGCAGCTGGCAAACATGGTGCAGTTGCTATACTTCACTGGGGTGCAGCCAGGGGAACGTTGAAGGATGTTCCTACACCCTCACAGATGCCAGTTTTTCTACACCTATCTTCAGTCTATTCTTTATGTATTAGTTTGTATGCCTCTGTGCAGTGGAGTTAAATTGTATGAAGTTACACAGTGTCCCCAGGCAGCTGCAGAGGGGAGCCCCTTTATTGCAAAAACCAGGCCTTTTAAAGCAGTTAGCTGGTTATCACTCTACACTCTAGTTTTAAGGCACAAGCCCAAGTCAACCAACCACCATACACCACGGTGTGGACATGCGGCAGTGACGCAGCACGGCTCTCATGTCTCTCTATCCCTATTCCAGCTGAGTCACTCTCCCACAGTTCCCTTCTACTGAGCCTAAGTAGCAGGTCTGAGCTGTGATTTTACAAAGGTAACAAGACCCCTATTTTATAAGCCTTAACGTATATGCAACAGAAAACCATCCTTCTTCATGTTGTAACAAATAAGATTTAAGAAAATGTTTCTCAGGATGTAGTGGTCTTTTGTACAAACCAAAATATTTGATAATTTTTTCATGTCACTTGAGTAGACCATAGTGGAAGTCAGTCTACTAAGCTCCAAAGAGTCCTGTAAATTTCAGCAGCAGTTATAAGATTCAAGAAAAAGCAAAGTTTTGTTTGGATATGTTAACTACATTCAAAGCCTCACATTACAAAATGGCATATATTTGGAGTGATTTCAGAGATAATGATACAACAGCAAAACTGTTGAAATTTCTCTAATCCATGAAAATAATAATGTAAGCTTTTTGGCAAACAACTGAGAAGCAGTTGTTTTCCACCTGTGGAAATATCAGCCCTGACTAATAGGTTTAACTATTTCTGTTTGCTTTCATATACTGTTATTCCACGGCCTTTTCAGTAGCTACTATGGGAAAAAGAACACACCACTATATCCTGCATCCAGATAAAAGGTGATGTACCAGGTTCTCCACTTGGAAAAGTACAGCTAAAAATTCCTACCATTTAATTTCCCTGTCCTTACAGAATCCTTCTGCCTCCCTTCCCTCATCCTCCAAATCATCTGACTTCTGGAAGCTGTGGATACTTTGCTGATACCTGCTGCATCTGATAGTTTCTTCCTCACTTCTTCAATCAATCAAAGTCAAATCTGAAAGCACAACAATGTGTGCTTTCTTTGGGCACCCAATCAGTCTGAAATGGTATGTTTGTGAAACAAGCAAAGCTCTTCAGCATGAGGCTTGGGAAGACAGGTACATGTACTAGGTGTCATCAATCAATTAATTTTCCTGCAGGTCATTTGTCAGAACATCCATTTTCCTGAAGGCAGTTCCAGGGTTTAAAAATTTAACTAAATACATTCTGAAAGCAAGATTACTTATGGCAACTTGTCTCTCTCTTGTATGATATTAATATTTAAGATCTGCACCACTGTTTTAATAGAATAAATGGACCAAATTGTGTCTACAAAGTGGGGAAAAGTGGGGGCCACCCAAAAAGCTAAGCTACCCAAATTTGCCTATTTTATTTCCCACAGCATGTATCAATGAAGAGAAAAGCTAACATAATTGCTGTTTTTAAGAAGTCTTTTCCATTGTACACAACTTGTCAAAGATCTGCTGCTTCTAGGAGATTCTCAGTCAAGAATATAGTATGAAGAAAATCCTGACCATTTAAGAGAGCCTCACCAGATCAATTCTTGCTACTATTCGTGTCTGCTTCGACCTATTTCAGGAGAAAACACATATGGATTGAAGGATCTGCATTGTCTGGCAATCTCTAACTCAGAATCATTCCAGTGAGTGCATGTACTCCAGTGAGCACATGGACTCCAGTGAGCTCATGAGAGAAAAAAGAAAATCTTTTATGGGTCTCAAATTTTCTAGCAAAGAGTCACTGAGATCTGTTCAATCAAAAAGAAAATTAAGAATTCCTACTCTTTTACACAAAGAACCAATATTTTTTTCTTATGAGACTTTCCTAGCTCCTCTTTTTCATGCTCTGAGTTAGAAGTGGAGCACAGATTTTCCTTCTTGACTGCCTGCAGTGTTATTCTGAAGTAGAGTAACTAGAAGAGAACAACAATTAGATCATGTCTACACAGAAACTTTTAATTTAACTGGAACTGCATCAAAAACAATAGCTACACTCTGCAGCAGCCCTCTAATTTAAAAGCTGAATTTACAAATTGGGGTTTTCTATTCCTCTCATGCTGCGAAATCAAATTTTAAAAAAATTGCATGGGTTATGAGGTTAACCTGTGCACTGAAAAGACACTTTACAGTGAGCACCATAGGTCAGCTGAGGAGAAAAAGACAATTTATCTATTTAAAGTATTTCTGAATTTCAAAATCAGAGGTAATGAGAAGAAAAAAGAAGTATTTTTCCTTGGGGAACTGCAGCATTTGGGGCTTGGCTGGGACCTGGATACAGCAGACAGACTTGTTTTCAAATCCCTCCTTTTGCTTTAACCACAAGATGAAGATTGCTTTACTGCAGAAGTTTATAGTTTAATTTTGGCTCCTAATACATCTGATCAACAGCAATCTCCATCTACAACTTGGTGTGCTGACAGTGATAAGCCTGTTCAGGCTCTCACTGAGATGCTCCCTCAGAACCCTAGCTCAGGCAACCCCACTCTGCTTTATTTATCACCAGAGGTTTTCTGTATTGCTTTTTCTTGCAAGTTTAGTTATATGTATCTATTTTCTACATTAAAATACATGGATAAATGTGGACAAAATTTTAGTGAAACACTTCATGTGTGAAGGAACAAGCCCTGAGCACAGGTCAGGTTGCTCTCTGCCACAAACAGCAATTAGGAAAAGGCTTTATTTAGGGTTGATTAGGACCAAACCTCGATGCCAATAGAATTATCGTCTTCTTGTGAAGATGAAACAAAAAGGAACTTTGCTTTTAGATCAAGTGAGAAAGTGGCCTTCAGTGGGTTTTGAGCAGGGCACATAGACTTTGGTTTTTGGGGCCTGGGACAACCAGAGACAATCTTGTTGTCCAAAGAGACAACCTTTTTTTGTTGTTTATTCCTTGTAAAATGTCAAAGGTATATTGAGTCCCACCACTTAAAAAATAAATTCTAACATGTAGAAATGACTGAAATGTAAAACTACTCAAATTTGGAGATATTATTAAGTGATAAATGCAGCATTGCTTCAGGTCTTTTATTATCTTTCACTTACGTAAACATCATTCAGTCTTCTGTTCATTAATACCACAGTTCTCATCCTGTCAGCCTCAGCTTCCTACCCTCCATACAAAACCAGGGCAAGGAAGTGCCTTGTTCTCAGCAATGACTTAGCACATCATGACATTTGGCTTCTCCACTTCTGTTCTTAAAGTACAATTTCTCAGACAGTCAGCAACAAAATAATAGCATTTCAAGCATATGAAAGAAGAAAAGAACTATGCTTTAATTAGGTGAGATGTTTATGAATTTAACTCATTCATGAATGACTCACTGTACGTGACTCAATGTGGCTCTGATTCTTTAACTATTTCTCTGAGGCAAAGGATTTGCATATCGAGTGGTATGGTTCAGAAAAATGCAGATAAACAGAAAAGCTACCACAAACATTCCTGTACAGATTTAGTTTACCTCACCCATAGACACAAAATAGGTGACCCTTTTTTCTTACCTAATTTACCATACACCACTGACTACTTTTCTTCTGAATTTGTGGGTCCTGTGCTTTTGTGCTCTCCTCTCCTGAATATTGCCAGGTCAGGATAACTGGAGAACCACAAATCTCAGCCATCCACAGTGTTACAGTGCTGTCTATCAAAGAAAAGCAGAAACTAGTCAGTTATGCCAGCTGCCATACAGACACGGAGATTTATTATAGCAAACCATACCTCCTGTGGTACTTTACAGTTAGAGGCTGGAATACTCTTTTAAAAATGGATCTTATTAGGCACAACTGCTGATACTTTCAGGCCCATCAAAATCCAGTGCAAGCTTACTTGCACACCATAGGAATCTGGATGACACAGTCTCCTTAGCTTGAAAAGAATACCAGGTACAAGAACAATGCATCCCAATGAGCAAGAAATCAGGCAAAGGGAGCAAGAGGCCTACAGGGATGAAAAAAAAAAGCCCTGTCATTATGCAGCATAAGCAGGAGATACCCAAGAGATGAAAGCAGGGTCACGACACTTGGCATGGATATAGAGAGGTTTTCAGAGTAAGTGGCAGTGAGGCAAGGAAGGCCAAGGCCTATCTGGAATTAAACCTGTCCAATGATGTCAAGGACACAAGAAATGCTTCTTCAAATACATCAGTAACGAAAGGAAAACAAAAGATAATATGGAACCATTACTAAATTGAGAGTGAATCCTGGTCACAGGTTGAAGAGAAGGCAAAGTTACTGAATGCTTTCTTTGCACTGGTCTTAACTGACAGAATCAGCCCTCAGGAATCTCTGACTGAGAAGACAAGATAATAAAAAATTGAAAGGAAAAATTTCCCTTTGCCCAAGACAAAGGAAGATTGGACTAGGGAATTTCTAGGCCAACCTGACATCCATAAGTCTGTGGGTCTTAATGAGATGCATTCCCAAATGCCAAGAGAGCTTGTGAACACCATGGCAAGGTTGCCCTAATCACCCCTGAAAGGTCATGGCAGTTCAGAGAGGTTCCTGAGGAGTGGAAGAAAGAAAATTTAAAAAAAGAAATCTATCCAGGCACAACCCTGCACCGTGTGCTCTAGGATGGCCCTGCTTGAGCAGGGAGGTTGGACCAGATGGAATACTGCTGCCTTAGAACCTGACCTGTGATTCTTTGAAAATGTGACTTGGAGATAGCTAGAACAATACTCTTCTGTTCCAACTCCCAGAGTACTAATCATTGTAACATCTAAGCACTGGTATTAAAAAGGCACAAAAAGATAAATCTCTTGTTTACTTGATATATGAAATTTGTTACTCTGATAGAACAATAACTATATAGAAATTTATTGTACCTATTTTTTTTTATTCTTTACTCATCTGACAATCAGGTTTGCACTTTGACTGTTGTTTGTTTTGTTAAAATAAAGTTGAATTGCTATGATTCAGTTTTTGCACTACTTAAAAGTCAGTTCCTAGGAAACNTTCACTTACGTAAACATCATTCAGTCTTCTGTTCATTAATACCACAGTTCTCATCCTGTCAGCCTCAGCTTCCTACCCTCCATACAAAACCAGGGCAAGGAAGTGCCTTGTTCTCAGCAATGACTTAGCACATCATGACATTTGGCTTCTCCACTTCTGTTCTTAAAGTACAATTTCTCAGACAGTCAGCAACAAAATAATAGCATTTCAAGCATATGAAAGAAGAAAAGAACTATGCTTTAATTAGGTGAGATGTTTATGAATTTAACTCATTCATGAATGACTCACTGTACGTGACTCAATGTGGCTCTGATTCTTTAACTATTTCTCTGAGGCAAAGGATTTGCATATCGAGTGGTATGGTTCAGAAAAATGCAGATAAACAGAAAAGCTACCACAAACATTCCTGTACAGATTTAGTTTACCTCACCCATAGACACAAAATAGGTGACCCTTTTTTCTTACCTAATTTACCATACACCACTGACTACTTTTCTTCTGAATTTGTGGGTCCTGTGCTTTTGTGCTCTCCTCTCCTGAATATTGCCAGGTCAGGATAACTGGAGAACCACAAATCTCAGCCATCCACAGTGTTACAGTGCTGTCTATCAAAGAAAAGCAGAAACTAGTCAGTTATGCCAGCTGCCATACAGACACGGAGATTTATTATAGCAAACCATACCTCCTGTGGTACTTTACAGTTAGAGGCTGGAATACTCTTTTAAAAATGGATCTTATTAGGCACAACTGCTGATACTTTCAGGCCCATCAAAATCCAGTGCAAGCTTACTTGCACACCATAGGAATCTGGATGACACAGTCTCCTTAGCTTGAAAAGAATACCAGGTACAAGAACAATGCATCCCAATGAGCAAGAAATCAGGCAAAGGGAGCAAGAGGCCTACAGGGATGAAAAAAAAAAGCCCTGTCATTATGCAGCATAAGCAGGAGATACCCAAGAGATGAAAGCAGGGTCACGACACTTGGCATGGATATAGAGAGGTTTTCAGAGTAAGTGGCAGTGAGGCAAGGAAGGCCAAGGCCTATCTGGAATTAAACCTGTCCAATGATGTCAAGGACACAAGAAATGCTTCTTCAAATACATCAGTAACGAAAGGAAAACAAAAGATAATATGGAACCATTACTAAATTGAGAGTGAATCCTGGTCACAGGTTGAAGAGAAGGCAAAGTTACTGAATGCTTTCTTTGCACTGGTCTTAACTGACAGAATCAGCCCTCAGGAATCTCTGACTGAGAAGACAAGATAATAAAAAATTGAAAGGAAAAATTTCCCTTTGCCCAAGACAAAGGAAGATTGGACTAGGGAATTTCTAGGCCAACCTGACATCCATAAGTCTGTGGGTCTTAATGAGATGCATTCCCAAATGCCAAGAGAGCTTGTGAACACCATGGCAAGGTTGCCCTAATCACCCCTGAAAGGTCATGGCAGTTCAGAGAGGTTCCTGAGGAGTGGAAGAAAGAAAATTTAAAAAAAGAAATCTATCCAGGCACAACCCTGCACCGTGTGCTCTAGGATGGCCCTGCTTGAGCAGGGAGGTTGGACCAGATGGAATACTGCTGCCTTAGAACCTGACCTGTGATTCTTTGAAAATGTGACTTGGAGATAGCTAGAACAATACTCTTCTGTTCCAACTCCCAGAGTACTAATCATTGTAACATCTAAGCACTGGTATTAAAAAGGCACAAAAAGATAAATCTCTTGTTTACTTGATATATGAAATTTGTTACTCTGATAGAACAATAACTATATAGAAATTTATTGTACCTATTTTTTTTTATTCTTTACTCATCTGACAATCAGGTTTGCACTTTGACTGTTGTTTGTTTTGTTAAAATAAAGTTGAATTGCTATGATTCAGTTTTTGCACTACTTAAAAGTCAGTTCCTAGGAAACAGTGAAAACAAAATGCTGCATGTGATAGAAAAAATACAGCAACATCTGAAAAAATGCTGGCTAGGTAAGAAAGTAAATGTAGTGTAGATGAAACTGAAGATTGTTACTTAGTTACAATTATCTCACCAAAACCTACATGGCTTTAATTTATAAAAGGAATTTTCCGTCAAGTTTAGAAGATGAATAGTGAACATTTGGGTGTTACAAATACAACTGCTACACTCTTGTATATATTGTTGAGTGCTATATGGTTGTATAGGGCTGAACAATATATCCAACAGTAAAGTAATTCCTCTCCTACAAAATATTTGCAATATTAATGCATTTAATGAATACATAGATGCTTGAACCATTTTTACATCACCAGGAATAATTGATTTTGGACATATTTTTTAACTACAGCATTCCAGTGTTAACTTTTTTGCTGCTTTCATTTAGTCAGTTTTGCAGTACAGACTTCTCACTTGGAACATGCATTAGCATCTGCAAATTTCTTCTGAAATGTAGCTGTGGGTTTACTTGCTATTCTATTAATACTGAGTGCCTTAAAAAGTCACTTCATCAATTAAATATGTTGCATCATTTTTAGCTGCAGAGATGTCAGGGTAGTGACAGTATCTGATTTTCTTAAGCAACACTGGTGTGGTGATTCATTGAGTGACAGGAATAAATGAAAAAGGTGAACAAATGTGACACAGAAGTTAGGAGGAATATTCCTGCATTCAAAATCCAGAAATTTCAGTTTATTATTATGCTGTTTTATTTTACCAATTACTGGCACTTTCAAGCTCATCCGTTTTAATGTGGTCTCCTTTTTTTGAAGGGTTTTTGAAGGGCACAGCAATAGACATGGCATTTGATTTAAAATTTGTTTTCTGTATGTGACTCAAAACTGCAGGGGATTCAGATGAATCTCAGAACAAAGATTGTTGCTGGATTTTATCATAATGATAACAATGCTGACAGGAGGTAAATATTAGCTAGGTGATGAAGAAATTGAGCTTATAAGAATTTATAGCTTGCCTCCTGAGGAAGCATGCACATTGCCTCTAAACAGATTCATATCTGTCCATGGCTACAAACTCCGTCCTGAAAAAAGGACCACAGAAAAGGCTTTTAGCACCATAAAGGAGTAAAGGGCTATTATTAGAACAAGAAATAGAAAAGCAATTGGAAAGACAGCAAAGCAACAACAGAGAAAAAGAGCCTGGAAAAGGGATGGAAATATAGATATAGACACACCACAAATAATGATGCAGCTTTGGGAAGGAGACATTGAGACACTGGAAAGTGAGCAGATGTGAAAGCAATGATTAAATCAGAATATGTAAGGAAATAAAGAAGGGTCATGAAGAATATAAAGAGAACAATGGAGATAGTGATGAAAATACACCCAATAGTAAACAATTCTATCCTAGAGACATACCAGTTATTCCATGGCAAGTACTTAACAGTTTTGTAGAGTGATTTTACTTATCTATCGAAAGAGAATAAGCAACAGATAGGCAAAGGAAAAAATATGTGAAAGAGCCAATTTAATATCAAACAAGTTGATTACTGTCTCACATAAAATGCACCTGAAACTCAATGCAAGCACATCTCCTTGGAAACTGGAATCGGAAAGAACATCTTTCTACTCAGTAATATAATAATAATTATATTACAATTATTATTATAATATTGTTATAATACTAATAATTTTTATTATNGCCAGTTACCAATTCTTTAAAAATTTAGGCAGACTACCAGCATCCAACAGATCAAGTTTGAAAGACCATAGTCTGGTACCCAGCTTTTTACCTAGAATGAAACTAAATGCCATATTCGTAAGATGACGCTTGGAACCTTCCAGCAAATAGACAGAAACTGGCTGGTAGTTCTACCGTAGGACATTGGCTGAATTACTTCAACTGGATTTATCTTTTCATTCATTCTTTCATTTATTCAGCAAATCATTTATTTGTTAAAGCTCCTGTTTTCTGGTGATTGTCTTCTGTACTACCTGTTTGTTCCTCCTTAACATCTCCTTATTATGACAGGAAAAGAGGCATTCATTCCTTTTAAGTGCACTGCCCGGGCATATGACTATAAAAAGTGTATGAAGAAAGCCATTAACAAATGCAGTGCTTTTGTATGTGACTCAAAATGGATTCTATTAGTCTCAAAAACAAGTAGTTGCCTAAAGAAGGTCAGAAGCTAATTATTTACCTTATTGTACATTGAAGAAATTGGAAGAGCCAAAGGAGAAAGAATACTAATTAATTGCTTTCATAATCCATAATAAGATCACAAAAGGGTAATAAAAGATTTAAAACTGTTGTAGGAATTTTATGTAATCTTCTAAGGGAATAAAAAAATGCTCTTGATGATAAATACAGAAATGATTTTAAGTACCAAAGTCCTATTAAATGAATTTTAAAAATCACCAATAAAGCCCTTAAAATTCAATTGTCACAGTTTGTTTTCAGAAGTAAGCTCTGCTCCAGGTTGCCTCAAAACTTTGGACACCAAAAATCAGACGTTCTGAAACATGTTATTCCATTAAATATGAATGTCAAACACACTTTTATGGAAGAGATAGAATTTTTAAAATTATTTATCTTCTTTGAAAATGAAATATCAGATGTGTCTGAAAATGTTTAAATGTATCCTCAGAAAAGAGATTTGTAATGACATAGAAGGTGGCTTTCTGTGCTGATAAGGTGTGAAAGAAATAAAAGTAAATGGTTACTCCTAAACTAAGACCTGTGTCTTCAAGAAATTGTGAATTTGAGTAATAATCAAAAGGAGCTTTAATATGTTGGACAACAAAGAGCAAAGTGAAGAAGGTTCTTGTTTCTGTTTCACAGTAGTTCTGTGTCATCACATAAAACTACAGATAAAAAATCCACGGTGACACATATGATCGACAAGATTCAGTTAACTTCTTTTAAAAACCAACTGGATTCTCTGTAATTTCTATTTTTCTGAACCTGTTTACCAAAAGACAGTAAGTAAACAACCTTATTCTAGAACAGAAGGAGAGGAAAACCTTATTATGTATAAGCAGCTAAAACCTTTGAGAGACAATTCCACACAATCATTAAGCTGCAAAACCTTGTAACAGAAAGCCAACATCTACCTTTGTTCTCCAGAATATCTCTAACATTCATTGCCTGAGACGGGACCTCAATAGAAAATTTTGTAGTACATGTGTGTCTCTGTGTTCACGTGTATGAATAATTATTATTAAATATTTTGTGAAATAAAAATAACATAGGCTGTTCATTTTCAAGATAGTGAGGTGAAAAATATTAGTTGTCATATGTAGGCAATTAAAAAACTTTCTTTGCCTTACTAAGATTTTTGGACATGCCTCCTCTACACGTTTTGTCACATCAGCCCATATTGCCATGTATCCAGATCTGGGCACGGGAATAGACAGCAATTCCCATGTAGAGGGCTCTTATGCAGGGACAAAATATTCATGGAGACAATAACGTACACAAATACTACCTAGAAAAATCACCAATGAATACCTGCCTACTTCCATATGGAGCCCCTGACCTAAAATGAAATCATGTAATTTCATCAGAATCCATTAGAGAATATATTCCTATCTATCATCTTTCTCTTAGGATCTACAAAACATCTTATGTACATCTTATCAAAGATTGGACTCAATCATGTTTGAGGTCTTTTCCAGTATAAATAACTCTGTGATTCTGTGAACCTATTTCTTAAGTTCACATACTTGTATAAACTCAGAAGGGCTACGATTAATAAAGTATTTTGGAGCTCATCTGGTCCAGCTTGCTTGAGCTAAGCAGGGGTGTTGAATCAGATGGACTAGAATGGCTCACCAAGATCATGATCAGATGACTTTTGAAGATCTGTAAGAAGGAAGACTCCATCGTGTCTCCAGCAACCTGTGTCAGTGCTCAGTCATCCTCTCAGTAAAAACTGGCTTCACAATTGCTCTACAGAACTTCTTGTTTTTCAGTTTGTGCCCATTGTCCTTGCCTTGTCATGGGGCACCACTGGAGAGAGCCTGGCTCCATCCTCTTTGTATTCTCTCTGGGTGTATATTGATAAGATTTCACCAAGCCTTGCCTGCTCCAGGCTTTCCTCATAAGATGAAGGCTCATAGAAAGTTTTCAGGTTGGTAAAGCAAGATTCCTCCTTGGTGACTACTTCTTATCACCTTCTCTTCCTTCACATTCCTGGAAATGGGCACTCTTCCAAGCACATTTCTGAACAGGTCAGATTCTGCTCTGCTGCAGTTCAGGGGTGTGAGCTTACTTTTTGTACCGTTCCTTCTCTTGTCTCCTGGTTCTGAACCCCACTGTGTTATGGTCTCTGCAGCCATGGCTACCTCTCTTTCACCTTCTGTAATGCTGTGCAGACTGCTCACTGTCCCCTACAGCTCATCCACTTGGAGGCACAGTTCCTGCAAGGTGGCACACCTCCCACAGCACAAGAGCCATCTTTTCTGGCTAGAGAGAGGCTTCAGGCATTCCCTGGGGCATGAAGCATGAAGGAATGCTTCCACCATCTGAAGATCTGCCTGCACCTAAGCCTCTGTCCTGCCAGGGTCAGCTTCTCCAACATTTGCATGGGAATCTGCCCTGTAGCACGTAACCTCTGCACCTGACAATTTACACAGGTTGAAATTTGGCTGAGGTTCCCTTCTTTATGCCCCTGTGCACAAACTGCTGTGTCAGTTGGCTGATCAGTTGGCTTCATCTTCCATGCTCTAGGGCTGATTCCAATACAGGCTTCTCCCCAGCTTTGGCTGAAAGTTTCTTGATCCTAATCAGGGGCTCATGTAACAAAGGCCTTAGAGAACCTGGCTCAAAGGCAGCTGGCTGCATTCAGTAAAATCTGCTAGAACTGCTTCAGTCCCACACATAACTTTTTGTTGTGATTTTGGGAGACAAAATTATGGGCCTGGTGGAGAATGAGATTCCCATTAACTTCCCAGAGATCAAAAATTTAAATCTTGATAACGTTTTTCACAGGGTCATGGGAAAGTGAGTATTGTATAATTTCTCTTTTGTGGGAATGGGTGCTCCCTAGGCATCTCAGTTTGAAGCAATAAATAGGGATATAAATACTTGAGGAATGGCAAGACAATCCATGCTGTCTCTTTGCTAAGAATTCTCAGCATGTTTATCAGATTTCTTAGCAAGGATTAAAAAAGTAAGAAAACATACCAAACTAAGCCACAACTATACATTTAAACTTTTTTTTTTTTTTTTTGGTAGAATTACCTGATAAATCAAGAGCATTTGAGTAAGTGGCAGAGATTGTGACAGTAAGAAGTACATGAGAGATGCAGAAAAGTGATGTGCATAGAGATGAATGATTTCTAAATTTCCCAGTAGCAGAGCAAACCCAGACCTAGACTAAGACATACCAGTCACAGTTCCTTGAAGTTAATGGCAAATACAGTGAAAATATTTCTAACTGCAGGTCCTTAGGTTTATGGACGACACACAAATAACTCCTGCTTGCAGAGGAGAAAATTTAATGGTAGGGAGAAACCTCTGAATATGTGTTTGAAGAAATATCTTATCTCCATTCTGTAGAACTCTCTATTTAGCTGGTTCTGTATTTATTTATAACCTCCAAACATAGGCAGTCTCAGTGAAAGGGCTGAATAAAAAAAAAGTCTCTTTATAGAAAAGCAGACACTTTTCCATTTATAGGGCAGCTGCAAAAATTTGTCACACTGGTTATTCTATACAAAATGGAGTGGAAATATTGAGGGAAAAGTCTGTTCCATAAGGAGCATTTAAAAAGCTAGAACATCCAAGATAATTTCAGGCAGACTAAGGAATACTTAAATCCCATGAAGATTATTATTTCCTTTTTTGCCGTGCATTCTTTCAGTTATAGATACATCAGCTTCAAGCTGATGTAAAAGAAAAGAAAAGAAAGCAAACATTCCTTTTAGAAATCAAAAAATCTCTAGGATGCGAGGTGTATTAAGAATAGGATACATACGACATTGGAGTATATAAATTTGAATGATAACATCATGCAGAATTATATGCTGTGCTAACAGCCTTTAAATGGTGCAAATTATCTTGTTATTATACAGAAAAAAAATTTGATTAGCTTACAGAGTATTAGCTAATTTAGCCTGATTAGGAGGCTTCGCACTCTGTTGAATGCAAAGCAATTAGTAAAAACATCCCATACGGAGTTTGTTTTCTACAACCAACAAGGAAATTGATGTTATTAATCCTTTCAAATATAGTTGTATGTATTACAAACAAATTCTAGTTTTTAAAGGCATCTATTATATTTTCACATACATTCATCACGTATCTTGCATACTGCAATCCATAGGACATACCTAGGCATTTTTGACAGCTCATGTTTTCTTGAATTGGAATTCTGTAATGTATTGCATGTCGTCATAGAGAAAATGCTAACAGGGCTCAAATACTACCTTCAGAAAAAAGGCAAAAGTTTGTCTTCTATGTTTGCCTAATTTCTTGTGTTCAAGTGCAAGAAACACCAGGTTAAAATACAGTGAAAACATCTGGATATTTTAAGGAGTAGCTCCTTACAACGGCTCTCTACCTCAAAAGTATTAGTTAAAACAGACCATTACATTATAAAGTAAGTGGAAGAATTATTCTGGCTGGTGTTAAATCTGACAGTGAATGCTAGCATCAACACAGTCTTGTGCTATGCTAATTTAAAGTTTCATCAGCTTTAAAACAAGATGCACATTTTGTATTTTAAGCTGGATATTTAGTATTAATTCATTTAATCAAAAATGTTCTATGGCATGTATTATGTAAGATTTAGAATTAACCAGTTTTGTTAAATATGCTAGAATTTCTTGAAAAATATAGGTTTGATTCACATATACAGTAAAGGAGAATGTAGATTAGTAAAGCAATGAGGTAAACAGTGAAGCTCTAAAGTGCTGTAAATTATGTTTAAATAACTGGTTACTCACAGGTAAATAGCTGATATTAAGCTAGGTGCTCAGTTTAGACTTGCTATTTGAACCCTAAGATTACAAGGGTAACCCTTTTTTCCCCAAACAATTCTCTTTTTTTAAGCCCTCCCTCCTGGGAAACATTGAAATTACAACAAATTTTTGCTGACTATATTTTACTCCAGATTTTCTTTCCAAGAGGTGTGAAATATATATTTAATTGAATGAGATCAAATTATCAAATTATGTAAATTGGTGCAATTCCTATATTTAACTATAAAGAAAATAGGGGAATTTACACAACTCAAGAATCTTTTCTTTCCACTGAGCTGTAAGACTATCTCAAGTGTTTTAATTCACCATATCTCTAAAGCATATCTTCAGGCATATACAATATATATTCCCAAGCTCCAGATTTGATAGTCTGTTAAATTAAATTCAAAAACTTCTCTAAAATGTTTCACTGAATAATATAAATAGCAAATTTTTGGAAGTGAAGCCTTTATTAATATTACTGAAGAATTTTTCATGTAAGAAGTAGAAACTTATTTTGAAGTCATACTCAGATGTTTAAAATTGTTTCCTGTTCAAGGAAAAAGTTAATTATGGATTATATCTCCAAGTAGAGACTCTGGGCTGACACTGCATTTTTATTCAGTTGTGGTGTTTAATTTTAATTGTGTTTACTCCTTGCTAAAACTTCATCACAAAATAATAAGAAAATGTGGTCAGTTTATCTACAATATTTTTCCATTTCTTAGTTCTTCATTTCAGCTTGTGTTGCTTTTGCATTGATTGACTTTTGGTGAGGAAAAGAGGCCACCCATGGAAGAAGTGACATTTCTCAGAAAAGCTGTGGCAAAACCAATCAGTGACTAGTTTTGAACACTGACACCATGTTAGGCCACTGGAGAGTTGATACACGTCTATGAATACCCATGCTAAAAATCAGGAAACCCTGGGAAATGTTCTCTTTCCTTGCAGCCTGGGAAGAGGTATCCGGGCGCCAGAGGGTCGGCCCCGCTCTGCCGCTCGGCCCCGGGCTCTGCGCAGCCGGGCCGGGCCTGGCGGCTGCCGGGCAAGGAGAGGGAAGGCCCCGTCCCATCCGGATTGGGCCCCCACGGGCTGTTAACATCCTGCTGCTCAGCCATTCCCCTCCAGTGCCAGCTAGGGACTGTGTAGAGGAAGTGGGGGAAGCCCCAGCCGCTGATACCAAGGCACCCTGAGGAGGGAGTGGCTCCAGGCGCATGAGGGGTCGTGCGGCCGAGAGCAGCGGTGCATCTGCGGCCACGCAGAGCCGCCCCGCAGCCGGAATCGAACGCAGCCAGAGCCCCCGGGATCTCGGCACAGCCCCAGCATGGCCACTGCCCAGAAAAAAATCATCATAACCCTCTGCTGGCCCTGGGTGAGATGTTAACTCTTTCCTCGCACAGATGAAACTTGCAAAACATTGAATCCTCCCTGACTGAGTGAAAAGGACAGAGTGAAGATATGTGGAGAGACAATATGAAGTCGTCAAGGTCAGTGAAGGAGTAGTCACCTCCTAGATGGAAGGAGAGCAACAAGGAGCCTTGGTGATGGACTGTGATATACTAGAATACCCATTTAAGTCGTGGAAAACATGTATTGGGGAGATGAAGATGTGTTCAAATTGAAGATATGAGCAAAGGCATTTGTGGTGAACTAAGTAAATATTGAAGTAGCTGTGATCTTATGAGAAGCTTGAACAGAGAGAGAGAAATGAGATAGAAATGAAGATCTGCCCCCAGGAAGAGAAGAAGACCTCTGTTCCAAGAGATAAAATGCTCTCAGAGAGAGATGAAGAGAACTTTTGCTTTTGAACTGCTCATCCTTAAAATGGCACCCCATGAGTTTACATGACCTATAATGCAGCTGTGGGAAGGCTGTGTGATATGGAAGGGACTTCACAAATGCAGATTCCCAGGCGACTGCTATTTGTGAGAACTAAAAGCCACAAGAGAACTGTTTTTCTTGTGAGGAAGTTTCCATGGCAGACCAAAAGAGACTTCTCACTCTGAGAAAACTTGTGAAAGACTATTTTTATAGGTGGTAAACTGACCTGAGTTTTGTCTCTGCATGTTGTTGGTGATAAAGAAAAGAAGCTGTTGGGGAAGAGTGTTTTGAAGGTTTTATTCTGATTCTTATTAATATTTTTTCTCTTGTAGTTTTGTTAATAAACCTTTTTTTATACCCTTTAAATTTTAAGCCTACTTTGCTTTTTCTTCTAATCCTATCTCACAGCAGAAAAAGAGTAAATAATTCTAATGGGCACTCAACCCGTCATATTTAAATTGGTGCATTGGCCGGGAAACAAAAATAGGTGAACCAAAACCACTACATAGCTCTAGATGCTTCCATTGCTTTTATAATTTTTTATTTTTATTAGCTTCCCTTTCAAAAAAAGTGATTCTAACCATAAATATGTAACAATTGCTTCTTAGCTATTATCACTCTATGAATCAAAAACTATCTGGAACTAAAGGCCTCTGAAAATATCTACTTATTTCATTATAGCAACAAAAGAAAAATGCCAAGAACTTAGAGGAAAAGACCAGAGAGCAAAATAATCATAATACTGTACACTTTCCCCTTACAGTTGCATTTTGAATTCTGCATGTGAATCTAACTATTTGATGTCAAAAAGATACAAGTACAATAAAATGAAAAGGTGCAAAGATTTATTAGAGTTGTGGAAAAATTTCCCTATAACTAAACAGACAAAGGCTTGTCCTAAGAAGAAGCAATTGAGGAAGATTTTGACAGACATGTACGAACTCCTGAAGGAGAGAAGAAAGAATGATTGAAGTTCTTCTCCAGAAAGCACATATTATAATCTCATGAACTCACTGTTGCAAGATGCTTAAGATACTAGAATATAAGAAGGTTAATCATCATTTAGGTGAGTGAGTGGTAGAAAAACACAGAGATATTGTTAGAGTGTTGCTCCAACTCACAGCTCATGGAGAGCTAAAAAACTGCTGGAAACTAGAATTTAGCTCTAGAAATGCAGTGACACTTCTCATTTTAGAGTTTTTTGTCTGTGACCAGTAAGAAGCATAGCTTTCAGGTACTGATGCTCCTGTGGATTGACCTCACATAGTCTTTGGCTTTGTTAATGACAAACAACCAAACTCCTTTGATAAACCTGCTTCTCCCGGTATGAAATCTGGACTGCTATACTATGTGTTTATAATGAAAATATAGTATCATCTTGTGTTAGAGGGTAGTTTTGTTCAGCAGTGCTTTAATCACTTTGCCAGTATTCTAAACCTTGCTTTGTAATTTTTTTTCACAGTGAAACCAAGGTTAAAAAAAAATTAAATTACTGGAGTTTGATGAGGACAGAAATCAGAAACACTCTTGAGTCTTAAATAGAGAAATATTTTTTATATTTGGGTCAACAATTTAGAAAATTACTTAGAAAATAAATATTGTCAGTTTATGTTGGTTGCTCAAAATTCAAGAAAAATAAGGAATTAAATTTGTAGAGAAGGTACCTAATGTCTTAATAAGCAGACAAAGGGTCCAATGGACATCTCAAGTGCTGCTTACAACATTCACAATGGTGAATGATACAGCATCATGCTAGTCTCAGAAGCTTGCCTTTCAGGTCACTCATGTAACTACTAGTCTCATAATGACAAGAAGCTACAAAATGATGTATCATAGGATAGAATCATAGAGTATCCTGAGTTGGAAGGGACCCACTAGGATCCTTAAGTCCAACTCCTGGCCCTGCACAGGACAAATCCAAGAATCACATCCTGTGCCTGAGAGATTTGGCCAAACACTTCTTGAATCCAGGCTTAGTGCTGTGACCTCTTTCCTGGGGAGGCTGTTCCAGTGCCCAGCCACTCTCTGGTTGAAAAACCTTTTTCTAATATCCAGCCTAAACCTCCCCTCACCCTGCTTCATGCCACTTCCTTGAATCCTCCTCCAGACGGAACAGACCAAGTGACTTCAGCCACTCCTAATAAGACTTCCCCACTAGACCCTTCACCATCCTTGTACGCCTCCTTTGGACACTTACTAAGAACCTACTGTCTATTTTATGTTGTGGTACTCAAAACTGCACACATTACTCAAGTTGAAGCTGCACGAGCACAGAGCAGAGCAGGACAACCTCTTCCTTTGACCATCTGGTGATGCTATGAAATCATTTAGCTAGGAAACTGGAAGTTTTTATTTTACCTCAGTGTCAAAATCAGCGCTTAGAGTTAAATTCTCTCTTGTCTTATTGTAGCTACCCAAAATTGTAGAGAGAAGAAAACAGGATGACTCTTGAATTTTGTTTTCCTCTGTAGGTAGCTTCTTCAGTAACAAATGACATGTCAGATGAGATTGGTAGATATATAATTTTTTGCAGCGATTGCTTCAATCCTCTGAGTCCAAAGTTCTTATTAACAAAGTGACTACATCCTGGAAATTAATAAGGGGTTGCAAAGCAGTTAGATAATTATAGCTATTTTAGCTCTCTGACTCAGAGGAAGATCAAGTAACAAACTGGCACTTCTTAAATTATGCCTTTACATAAGGGCAGGTAGCCTGCCTAATAAGCAATATGCAGGAACTGTACAGCTGTCCCTTACTTTCATGTCATTTGAAAATCAGAATGAAAAGTATTAGTTTGGAGAAGCTGTTTTTGTGCAACTGAAAGTGAAAATAAAATTTTAAAAACTGACCAGCAGAAACAAAAAGAAATCCAAATAGGGACCCCCCCCCACACAAAAACAAACAAAAAAACCCCCAAACCCCCAAACAAACAAACAAAAGAACACCAAAAAACCCCCAAAACCAAACCAAAATAAAAAGAAAACCCAAAAGCCAAAAAAAACCCCAAACCAACCAAACCAAACCAAAACCAAATCAAAAAGAAATAAAGACATGAAAGAAATAAACTGTAAGGCAGGCCTGTATGCCCATGTGCCCTCTCTTTACCTATGGAAAACTTTAGTAATTTGTTCTGCTTGTTTCCCCACCCCCAGCCTCTACAGTCTTATGTTCTTTCAGATTCATCTTGATCATCACTCCTTTGTGTGTTGTTATTTGAAATCAAATCAAAATCTGCAGTCTCTAGCTCTAAAGCCTCAAAGTGTCTCTGCAAAACTCCTACTTTGGGACTTTATAAAGCACTACCTTTTCTAGTAAAAAAAAACAAACCACAAACCCAAAAATGCTTAGAGCAACAACTGTATTTATTGCAATAATCATAAATATCCAACAGCCGCAGGGCTTTTACTCTCTTTTAACTGGTTGAAAAGAAAGGCAGTTACACTACAATATGAGAAACATCATAGACTTGGGCAATGTCTGTGCCCAAGTGACAAAGAATTATTTAAGAGTATTTTTCAGAATTAAAGTTTTGAACTATTTTTTTAGCAGCTACGAGCTGGACCTATAAATCTCATATTCTACTTTTTTTTTTTTTTTAATTGCTACTAAAGATACAGTAATAAAATGTCATTCGGAAGCTGGAGACGCAAATCACTGAATGCTTTAACAAACTGATTATTACTGTGATGCATTTGAGACTGTCAATAAGAGGCTGATTTCTTCTGAAAACCATAGCTTTTATTGCAGCATTACGGCTTTGAGGATTTTTGAAGATTATGCTTGTCAGCCATGTTCCACACATGAGGAATTGTACATCGAAAACAGATTATAATTAGTTTTGTATCAGAAGTGATTTTTTGCAGTACAGTTTTAAACTGGTGTTTCAATTCCATTTCTTAAGCCAAAGAGGAAGAAGTACCATTCCTGGAGGTCTTGAATTTTGAGAGGGTTTGAACACTTACAAAAGGATAATGAAAAAATCCTCACTGTAATTCACATGAAGGAGAGGAATCATGAAGTCTCTGATGCAACACGACAATGTCTACACCCTCTGTCTTTAGAAATGTTGCTGTTTTAGAGGGAAGAGAAGGACAAAGCTTTGCTGGTGACTTAAGATTGTTTTGGGGTAATTGTTCTTAAACCATCTTAATAACTGATTTCTTCAGCAGTGTGCTTTCTAAAGGTGCTCTGCCAAGAAACCTATTTGATTGCTGTTTTCCTAATATTGAAAATCCTCTCAAGAGCTTATGGAAAGTTTTTATGAATTATTCTAGCCTTCTGTTTGAAGCATCTACAACCTCCCTACAAAATCCGTTAAACAAACTTCTGAATGTGAAAACATTGAACAGTAAGTAAGTGTCAGTAAGTCACTCCTCTCCAAGGCTTGCTCTTTTCTGGAAAGGAAAGGTCAGCCAGCCTGTTCACACTACTCTCAGCAGAAAAAAGGCTTATTTCTTACCACATCATATGCTTTTTAGAGAAAGTGCATGCACAATTCACCATCCACTCCAAAGGTGCTGATATTATGCATCTTTTGGGCATAACTAATTAATTTCTCTGCGGTGTTTCTCTGCTTGAATTATTTTTAGTCTCCCAAGCATTTATAATTTGTGATTTCATGCTTTAAGAAAATGAAATCTTGTGACAGTTTAGATCTTATAATTTGGGATAAATGTCTCAATGTTCTAACATCCACAGAAGTGAGACAGGACTTTGCAGGCAAAGCCCAGCAGAGAAATTCATATACTCCAATGGTACTGGCATCTGGCAGATAAAACATTTATGTCTCAGCTCTCCTGCCCCAACTTGCTTAGGTCAGTGACAATTCACCATGCTCACTTGAAAAATAAAGTGTTTCAGTATTTGATAATATCCTACTTGCTAAATCTTTCCTGATTTCCAATAGCAATCCACGTTTTTAGCCTTCAGATGTGAAAAAACCTTGTATGACGAGAAAGCAATCTTAAAGCTGAAGAGGCCTTCCAACAACTCAGTACTGTCAGATTCATTAAGGATTTTGAATGAGAATCTTGATTCTCTAATTTTCTATTATTTGGCCTTCAAAGTAAGGGAAGACTTAAATGGTTGTAACAAGTAACAGCAAAGAATTAATTTACTGTGCTGTATTCAATGAAGACTATTAGATGAGAAGACATAAGATTTTAAATTTTCTAAAAATTTTCTGAACATCTTAGGAAATCTACTTTGTCCTGTGGTTTATCCAAGAGACATTATCTTTTTGTATGCTTCTTTCATCTGAACATGTGAAATAATATGTACAGGATACAGTCTAAAAGCCCCTGCTTTGGGGCCATATTGGATTGATAGTTAATAGGTGAATATATACAGGATGTGAGTTTACTAAGTTTTCTGAACATATTTCCACTTTGTCATCCTTTTAGTTTTGTTTGAGGCTAAAAATGGGCAATAGCTGTTCAAAGGGATACCTTGATGGGAAGCTGAAATGAGAATAAAAAGTCCATTAGTATCACATGTTTCATTCTTCCTCAAATATAATCAGACAAGGACATGGAAATCCAAAATGTGGGTGCATTTTCTTTCTTTGCAAAAACAACAGCCAGAATGTAATGTTCAAGGTGGCAGTTTAAGTGCAGCAAATCGAAGGCTTTCAGAAGTTATTGCAGTTTCTGATCTTTAACCAGATATTGACATTTTACATGGTCTGCATGTTGATTTGAAACGGAGAGTAATTTAAGCAGTTTGGTTTTAGTTTTCTTTTATTTCTGGTTTGTTTGTTTGCTTGGTTTTTTGGTGGAAAGCAATTTTTACTGACCTTTGCAGAGCAAAGTCAGCCAGGTTGCAATCACTTCCAATGGACTTGGATTTGTACAAGAATCTTTAAAAAGGTTTATTCTTACAACACCATGCTCTGCCTTTTCCTGCTGCTCAAGTTCCACATGAAAGGAGTAGTTTTAAAACTATTTTTTTTCAATCTGGAATGTGAATTTACTTCTGTCTGTATCACCACAGAATATTCTGTGTAAGCCTCTTAATTATGTTTCAGCTCATTACAATAGGAGAGGCTCAGCATAACTCTTTTTTTAAAAAAAATGGTCTAGTAGCTCAATTAATAAATTATATTGTATGCACATTCCAGATGAAGAAATTATAGCAATCTCTGCAACTTGTGCTTTGCAACATTGATTATTTTTTCTTGTATAGGTACTTATTTTGTTACTGACAGTTTGTTTACATTAGTCTTGATACTGTTTGAGCATTTCTTTATCATAATTTTTAAATTCAGCATAAGAAAGAATATTTCTTAAATGTACATAAGAAATGAAAGCATTCTTTTGAAAGTACTACACTTAGTTTTAAAAAGACATCCAAAAATAGTTTAATATCTGGGTTATATAGCCAAATGGAGGGGAAATTTTATTCTCATCCCAAACAAACCTAGCTGCTGACAAGCTCAGAGTAAGCATTACTTCTATATATACATTAATGGACAGACAATAAAGGTGATTTCTGAACTGCTCACTGTTTCATTAATATTCCATTCTTCATCTTATCTACTGCAATTGTTTTAGGTTTTTAAAACCACATTCAGATAGATGGACAGTAAGATTCCTATTGAAATATAAGATCTTTAAATAAGCTCAGAAAGAGTTTAAAGTCTATCTATTTTAGGAGTAAATTCAATAGTTAAATCAAGCAACACAAAAATTTAATTACTATTACTAAAATAGTTGGAAAAACATAACATAAATAAAAAACTAACCAACCATAGCTATAACAATTATCTCCAAGTGAATTGCTATCATTTGGAGATTTGATGTTTTTATTATTCATATAATTTTCGCTGCCTGTTTTTCCAAGTACTTTGTCTGTAAAAATGACCACAGCAATGACTTCTCCCAGTAATTTAATGAGAAAAAGGAGATTCTCATGAAAATTGCTACCACATATATAAAATTGAGAAGTCTCTTGGCTTGAGACATATGGTTGTCTGACTGTCTGAAATAATAATGAGTCATCTGTTTATAATAATAAGCATCTGTTGCTGCTTACATAGCATTGAGTGGTAATCAAAGTTCTCCTATTGCTCTATCAATGTTAACTAATTAAATGCCAGGCTCCCTTCTGAAGAAGCAGTACTTGATACACTGTGGTAGCAGGCCTGCTCAGAAAACACTTTAAAGATAGTAAATGAATACAGAAACTGGTATGTGCAGAAAAAAACCTCAGGTACATCCTGATCAGGCTACAGCCTTCAGCTAGGATAGCAGATGGACTGTTAGGATTTGATGGACCTCACAAAAATGGTTACTATGTCCCAACATAAAACAGATTGTTATAGTTATTTTGGTGAGTATAGGTTATCCCATCTTACCTAGAAACCATGATTGTTCAAATGAAAAGTAAAGTCTTCCCTAACATGCTAGGAGAACAAGAGCTTTGAGAAGAAAACTAAAAGAAACTGTAAGGACCAGAATTTCTAGGGTGGAGAACCTATTTGTTTTAAGAGAATCTGGGATCAGATCCCATGCATTAGTCTTTCGTGCTGTTACAAATAAGATAGATTTATATACATTTATTACTGTAATGTTAGTTGTTGACTTTAGAGTGTTTGTAGAGGAAACTAGAATGTTTCTTTGACGTCATATTCAGATAGCACTGTCCCACAGAAGTGCAGTTAATTAGCTGGATGTAACTCCCACCTCAGCATTTGAAGGAGAAATCAATTTTGCATAAATGTGAAAGAGGTAGGTTAAATCAGAAAACTTTAAACAGGTATTACTGAAACCAAATTTAGTACTCTGAGAATGATTCACCTTCTTTGTATGCAATGGCAGTTCAGCAATGCAGAATGAAAATGCAGAGGGGTCCATATCACAAAGAGATAAATCCAACAAAAAGTGGTTATGTTTTTATATCTGATTTTTCAGGGTTTAGTTGAAATACCAATAAATATTCAAGTGATAATAATTTTTGAGCGTATGCATGCAGGTACTAAAGCAAAAATAAAACTAAATGTTAATTCCAAATGAGCTACTAGGCTGCTTTTCTGAAGATTAAACTTTATTAAACTCACTGAAAATTAATTACTTTAATGTATCATACATGTCTTTAACATATCATACAAATTTGGGAATAAAGGACTGAAAAATTACTACCCCCAGGATGTGGTCATGGCCCCAAGCCTCCATGTGTTCCAGAAGCATTTGTACAGCAGACTTAGGTGTGAAGTTTAGCTTGTAGGTTGTTTGCATGGAGTCAGGAGTTGGACTCAGTGACCCTCACAAGTCCCTTCCATTTCAGGATATTCTGTGATTCTTATATTTAATAAGAAAACAACTAAGCTTTCACTTTAAAAGCTGTAGTGATTTGATATTTATGTTATACCTTAGGAATACTGTTTCCTTGAATTTCTTCTGACATAAATAACAACTAGTTCTTTCTCTAGTCATCAGCAAGCATCTGACAAGTGTTAGCAAATCAGATGCTGACAACAGAAGAAGAAACTGTAGGAATGGATTTCTCCTTTTATTGGATTATTCATATCTCAGTTAAGCTTCCTGTAAAGTAATTAAATGGTAAGACATTAATCTAGAGGATAAATCAAATGAAAAATAACAAGATGAGAACAGAAGGAGAGAAAGGAGGGGGTGAATGCCAGATAAATTGTTTGATTTTTAAAAAATTATTATTATGCATTAAGTGTTAAAAAGGATTATGGGAATGAGATGGAATAGAGATGAATGCTCTGTTCTTGTGTTGAATGACTTTCAGGACAGGACTTTCAGCAGTTAATGGAGCTGTTTATCATATTGGAAGGTTACATGAAACATGGCTTTCAGAGTACTTCAGAATAAAGTGCACTATATATGCTAAAAATAAAAACAGACCTCCACCTTCATTTATGTTTTTTTAAATTCTAATGTTGTCATTTAATGTCAAAGGAGAAATAAGCATCATGATCATGGCGGCACTACTGAAATCAGAAAGTCAAATCTTGCATTTTTCTGCAGATTAATGAGATTTTTATATAAAATAATCTTGGGGTAAAAATTAGATCAAGTGCTCTTTGGGAGGGAGAAGAACGTATGGCAAAATAACAGTATATTTCAAGTAAATTGTCAAGATTATTTTTATACTGTGACAACTAGTACAAGTAGTACTTATCCCAAAGCATTCAACATAAGACCTCTACACACCCAAAGATGGACTGCTTGGTAACATGGTAACATGTGAGACAGATCACAGTCTAATTCCTCTGTTGCCATGAGCAGGCACCCCACACCTTTTGTAGCTTCTCTGTATTGCACACCTACAATTTCCCAGCTGAGACAGAACTAAAGGGCAGAACTTCTGCCCATTCTGATTTCAGTGCTGAAGCTTCCAGCAGGAGCAACCCTGAAGCAGACAGGCTCTTACTGATCAGGTCACCTGGTCAGGAGTAACAGGGCAAAATCCACTTCATGCATCACCAAAAGTAACTTTGCACTGTGTGAACCATGCTATGTCAGTACAACAGAGCTTCTAGAAACCCATGGAGTACTCAAGAGAGATGATTGGGTCTTACACCAAGTGCACTGAGCTGATTACCAGCTCCCAAGGTGAAAGGCTGTCAGTAAAGGAGGCATACCCTTTTATTTTCTCAGCATTTTCTGAATCTCTGCCAATGCCTGCCAATACCATGGCAAATAACTTCCGGGCAGGACATGCTTAAGAAAAAGAAGTAATTACCTTAGGGTTTTGCCTTTCCCTCATGTTATTGATTCCTAACTGCAGTGTCTGCAGGTAAATTGTGTAAATTAAGATTTTTCTGCAGTTTTCTCTGGGATTGACAATACTGTGAAAAACTTGAGAGTGGGATTTGCTGGAAAGGAAATATTTTGACAAACATCCCAGACTGAACAGTTTCACTTGGGAAGAAAACATGCTGCCAGTGAATATCAAACTGTGAGTACTAGCTCTCCCTCACTGAATCATTCAGTCGGTCTTTTGTCAGAGAATCAGAACTAGTCGTTTTTTACTCACTTTTGCATGCATAAACAGTTTTGCCTACAATGAATACATAGACATCCTAAAATAAGGTATTTTTGCAGTTAAGGTGGTTTTATTTCAAAATAAATCAACTCAGTTTTGACATGCATTTAAACCTTAGAGATTTTTCCTAAGAATATTTCAATTTCTACTTTAAAAAAAACCAACCGATTGCTTTGATCTTTTCCTAGTGTACTTTCTGCTGAATGTACATGAAATTCTGCAGCTCTGTATTTGAAGACTTAAACTTATTGAACTAAAGGAAAATAACATTTTGTTGTACCTGACCTAGTGCTTTTAACAGGAAGTTGTATTTCACTGAGCTTGTCCTTGGAGGCTACCTCCTAGGGATTTTTTTTTTTAAGTATGTTAAGTAGCACTTGCAATTATCTTCATTTTTGTAACCTAACAATGTTTATCTACCTCCTCCATTCTGCAGGGGTTTTCCAAATAACAGG
Organism: Pycnonotus jocosus; assembly: GCA_013400435.1. Classification (NCBI taxonomy): domain Eukaryota; kingdom Metazoa; phylum Chordata; class Aves; order Passeriformes; family Pycnonotidae; genus Pycnonotus; species Pycnonotus jocosus. The sequence continues at coordinate 45,448 of VWYP01004234.1, read as the reverse complement.
CCATATCATGAGATGAGGAGTCAGCACACTGTGGTGAGTGTTTATGAATTTAGGGACAATATGTGTCCTGGGGTTACCCAAGCAGCAAGCTAACAAACTACAAGTCAGGAGGAGTCACAAGATTCTGGTTGTGTCCACAAGCCTCAGAAAATAACCCTTTTGCCTGCTACGTACTGTCATGTTTCAAATGCAGTTCCTTGTTAAAGGCCTAATTAGCGAAAAAAGAACAAAATAAAATAAAATAAAAAAGGAGGCAGAAAAAGAACCATTAACCCCTTAGGCCTTTACTAACTTCTTCACCTCTTATTTTAGCTGAAATATTATCCCTTTCTAAGTCACTTAATGATGGACCCTTATTATACCACCTCTGATATTGCTCAACAAGTGCCTTGGAGAAAGGTTAGGAGAATGACACATAGTTAGTCCCATAGGAAAAGAGAGAAAACTTTCACCTTAAAAGCCAGCATGTAATATTTACTATTTCCTCAATCTTTGGGCTGATCAGCAATAAAATTTAGTTCTGTTGTTCAGTCCAAATATATTTTCATAAAAGGTCTTCTCAAAGAAAGATGTTTTTATCTTTCTTCTATAAACAGCAACCTGCCCTCTTTCTGTGCATTCAGCTGTCTTAGGTACTGCTCAAGTCAGCCCCCATCAGACATGATTTCCTTTAATTAATGTTGCTTTATAATATAGCCAGTACTTTAAATCTAGCCAATACAGTAAAAAGTAACTTCTCTTCCTTGAAAGCATAAGGTTTATTATTATATTTAAAAGTTCATAGAACAAGCCAGGGAGAAAGGGGTTTTAATTATTTTTAAGTGTTGATGGGCACTCAACCAGAGGTAATCCATTCTTATTTTAATAACATCAGCTTTTGTGTACATCTGCCAAATTTTGAAGTAAATATTTTATTTTCTAGGAAATTCCACAATACTTTTAAGTGTAAGATAAGAAGTGCAAAGCACGTTACACTGCCACAGGGCTCAGATGATTCATTTCAAGACTGCATTCCCACCTAAGAAAACTGGCCTTTGAACACCAGACTGCTATGCTGGGGCTATGTCAGAGTAGTTGTGACACTTAACTTTTAGCAAAGGAAACTAGGCCCTCCTTTGAGGCATAGTAACATCTATCTTCTTTTCCAATAGGCCCTATGCCCATGCAAAAAGCCAGCTGCAACATGTGGAATTTTCACAATGAAGGGACAAGAAATAATCCATGTTTTCATGGGATTTCCTGTTTTGAGGGGGCTGTTTCCCAGAGGAACACCTTCAGAAATTCCATACAAAGTTTACGGTACATGGAGTATCATCTAACATTGAATGACTTGAACACTGTCAAGAAAATTTATTCATATATTCATAATGAAATTCATAGAAGGATAGAATGATTTGTGTTGAAAGGTGTCACAATAGGACACGAAAGAAAGATCCTTGATTCCAGTCAGCAGGTAGAAGAAAATCAGACAGCTTTATTATGTAATGCCTGACACCTTTTATAAGGTGTTCTGATACAGACTAACAGGATTGGTGGATAGGAGCGACACCTTCCCATTGCCATTGGTTAAACTAAAGAAATGACAAAACACCACTCCCAGAAGGTTGTTTTGAGAACCTGCTGGTTGTTTTTCCAAATTTGTTTTGAGAGTGTCTTTTTGTTGACAGCTTTTCCATTGGGAAAATTCAGCAGCTGCCTAGCAGGCAAAAGTCTCTTAGAAAATCATGTCCACAGAAAGAGACCTTAAAAATCATCTTGTTCCAATCCTACCATGATTGGCAGGGATGTGACCTATTAGATTATGTTGCTCAAAGACCAGTCCAACTTGGCCTTGAACAGTTCCCAGGAACAGGGCAGCCACAACTCCTCTGGGAATCTTCTTCCCATGTCTCACCACTGCAGAGTAAAGAATTTTCTCCTAAGATCTAATCTAAATCTCTCCTCTTTTAGTTTAAAACCTTTACTCTGCTGTTGTATCATTCTGCTTGTTATTTTAAAAGCCCCTATTGATACTAGAAAGCCTCAGTGTGGTCTCCCTAGAGCCCTCTCTCATCCAGGCTGAACAATCCCAATTCTCTCAACATGTCTTTATGGGAGAGGTGCTCCAACCCTTCGATCATCGTCATGGCTCTGCTCTGGACTTGTTCCAACAGATACACATCCTTCTTGAGTTGGGCACCCCAAAGTTGGATGCAGTACTCATTGCTTTTGATGCAGTTCAGGATATGGTTGGTTTTCTGGGCTGTGAACACAGACTCTTACTGAATTCCCTCTTCTTTTAAGAAAGCAGTGTTTCCTTCCTATCATTCCTGTTACAGATATCCCCCACCTTATATTTTGCACAATAAAATTTAAATTCCTTTTTCATTTTTAACTGCTACCATTGTATGAAGAATTTCATTAGGAAATTTTTTCCTATATTACACAAGGATGAGTTTCTATGATGTTACTATATTTTATTGATTGAGCAATTATTTTTAATCACAGAAAAATTAGGGAAAATCAAAGGCAGAAACCCCAGAGCATTAACACATACAGGAAATTATAGGTAGGTAATGTTTTAGAGCCAAGGACTGTGCATCCCCTCAACACCTCTGGAAACCTTCCCAGTCCTCGTTGACCTCAGTCTGATTCCTGTTTTCTGATTCCATCTACAGCATAACTGTCTCAGGGTGAAACTGTGACAGCTTTGTGTCTGACACTGAGCCTGCTGTGCTAGAAGCAGCCTCAGAACCTCTCAAGAACCTGGAGGTTCTGGGTTCTGAACCTGCCAGAACACCTTCAGCATTTCTTCTCCATAGTGAAAAATCCAGGGCAGCTGCAGTGACCCAATTCTGCAACCCCAGACTGGAATGAAAGCATAATACGCTGAACCAGGTAAGGAACAGCTGGTACTCAGAGGCCTTGCTATGCCTGTACTGGTGCTCTATCAGGGCCATGACAGAATGGCTTTGCTAACAATGTTTCTTCTCTGTAACTACCTAACATTTATGTCTATTCGACCTCAACAGAACCCAATTTCTGTCTTAATTACAAGTGTCTTATGAAAGCCTAGCACCTCCAGGCTGTAATAGCTGGCTGGAAAGGACATCATCTGTAGCAGTTTCCACATTTCTCACAGAAAGGCCAGACTTCCATCTGAAACTCCATTTTGTGCACAGTTTAATTCAACAAGTAGCTGTATTTCTGCTGTGTGTTTTCTGACCCTCATTGCTATGTTGTTTGTTTCCAGGCTCAATTGTTTTTATTGATTTTGTGTTGTTTTGTCTAGTGAATTTTCTTTCAAACCCCACTGAATATGATTTATCACCCATATTCTCTGCTGTTAATTCAGTTGCAGGATGCTTACTCTACCAATAGATCAATTATTCTAAACATCAGGTAAAAGGATCTTCTCAGCAAATTTCTTCATCACACTTTAGAGGTGTCCTCTGCCTTTTCTTCCTCCTGTCACTGTCTATTCAACACCTTTATGTCTTGCTGTGCACACACTGACCTTTGGAACATACTTTTTAGCAATGGACTTTGAGGATAAGATATGTGGAGGGATTCCACTAGGCTACTTCTTCTAGCATTTACTGTGTAGTTGACGTAATTTGCTTATATATAGCCCTGATAGCCCTGATATGGCCCACAAATGCCATCTGTGGATAGTTTAAGCCATTAAACCCTTCAGAAAGGGTTGTCAGTCTGGTTTGTTTTACTGTCTACATACCTAGAAACAAAGGAACAATCAAAACACTGACAAAAACTTGGCTTGAACAGTCATCTCCCTCATGAGCCCATTAAACTCAGGCTACAATCCAGTTTATATTGTTTCTGTCATCTAAAACTGCAGAGATTTTTAAATTGTCTTGAAATCAGCAATCAAATAATTCATCTTTTCATTTGATCTTCCCAAGTTTTAGAGCTAAAATGTCCAATCAGTAATCTGTGTTGAAGACAAAAAAAATTTTTGTTGCTTTAGTCCAGGGAAGCTCTCATTTGTGACTTCTGTGTTAAGAGATAACAGCAAAGAAAAGAATCCTGATGCTTCCTGGTAATGACATATGACTGCATGAAACAACAAACCTTATGGTACACTAAAACTTTATGACGCACTAAAACCTTATGACACACTAAAAATAATTTTTCCTCCCCTTTTTATATTAGCGAGCCCTAAGAAGAAAATATAACATAAGGCAGAAAAAACTGGTACCTTTTTTCTTTAGTTTAATCACCAATTCTAAGCTGATTTTTGGTCTAAAACCTCTGCTCAGAATAAAATATCATATTTAAGTCAGATTACACAACAGAATTAGCCAGGTATTTTCATCATTATTCAACTTCAAAGAGTGTGTATTAAAAACTAACAATCAGGAAAAACATTAACCACAAGATTTAATCAAGACTTACCTATTTTAATGGTGTAAGTCATAGTGGAGTAGAAGAGATTTTCATAGTGTATCAGAACAAAGACAGGTAAATCTTATTTCCCATTAGTTTGATGAAGCAGAGGTGTTTAGGGAATACTAGATAAAAAGTATTTCACTAAAATAATCTGACAACACTTGCCTGCAAGATGCTGCCATTATGGCGGACCATTTTCTATAAATCTAACACTGACAATTGCCTCAGTTTTTTCACTGTTTATACCTGAGAACCAAATAAAGATGATGGACTCAAAAGCATGTGAGCAGTAATTTCAATATAGCTGCATCCAACTGACACAATTCCTGGTTGCAAGAATTACTTTGTCAGTCAGTTTTATATGCTGCATGGCATATGTTCCAGAAACAGATGAGGGCACAATCATGAATTTCCTTTATTTCTCTGTGTGTGGATGGATTTCTTGTCCTCTGTTCAATAACTTTGTTGCAAGTGGCTGGTGCATAGCACAGTGGCTGGAATGTGCCCATGCACTGCATACTTAGGTTTCTTTCTTTCTGAAGCGGGCACAACATAACGCTGCCCTTGGACTCCTCAGGAAGGACAACATGATAGACAACACCAAGGAGCCCACTGAACCCCAGCCTGATATGTCATTTATAATTACATGAAAACTTTGCTTGCACTTGTCTATAGAAGAAAAAAGTATTTTGTTTGCATCTAGGTTTAAGTGGTTAATTAGTTCAGATAGGCATTTTAGCTGTGTTTTCTGCTTCATGTTGACACACCCTGGCAAGCTGAAGAGCACACATACCATATGAGTCATTTTCACAGAAACATTTTTGCTATTCCTCGTATTTTTTCAGGTCTTAACTCCAAAACAGTTATTTGATTTTGCATTCCTCTATCTGCTGATAGATAACCTCACACTGTTCTCACAAGAAAAAAAAAAAAAAAAGTCTGGTGTTTAACTCATGAGCATACAATGTAAAGTGAATGATCTATTCACAAGAAGTACTCAATTGTTCACTGTCTCCTGTGTGCAGCTGTATAGTATAACTTCACAGCTGCTTTGTCAAAAGAAAATTTTTGCTGATACAAAATGATTTCATGTGAGAATAGTTGAAGGAATAAAAATAATAAAAAAGTACATTCAAGATCCTTCATTCATTGCATTCAAGCAAAATATCACGTGGTTTTGATCAGCACATGATCTAATCCTAGTCTCAGCGATGTTATATCAAACCGTAGCCTATAGAGACAGGAACAAGCTTCATAGATTGACAGTGTAATTTGTGTTTACTGTGTTCTTAAGGAAAAGAGGGGTTAATGCTAATGTATTACTTAATTAGCCCTAGTAGGTGTTAATAAAACCTTATCTGTGTAATTTTTCAGAATTATTTTAGGTCTCAAATACAAAAGATTGGATAAACTTCTCATAATCTCCCTGAACTAACTGAAGAGTTTTCTCTCATTCAAAATCCCAGTATAGAGGATGAATTTTGCTTACATCATGTTCCTTTCTGCAATCCTCAGTTATGATGGTTAAAAAAATACTGTAGCATTGGTTGCATTACATGAGTAATAACTCTAGCAGATTAATTATTTTTTAATAATAATCGCTTGGGTCAAACACATGTCTTCAAGAGTAGGGAAGCAAAGGTCTTTTCCCAACTATACCCTTGCTTTCTTTGCATAGTGTTTCTCTGTGTATGGCAGATGGAGGCATGTGCCTGGTTCTTTTGAAGAAATGATGCACAACTTTTTAAGATAGTTTCCCCTAGAAGCTGTCCAGCTGCATCTCACAGAGTAGGCAAGAGTGTCTGTCTACTGGTGTCTGTCTTACTCCCACCTCACCTCACTATTTATGTCAGGCTTCACCAAAAGATTATACAGAGCAGTTTGACTGGGAAGGCCCTTGCATGTAATAGCAGAAGAGCACTAAAGCTGTGTCCCCAGGAAAGCAAGTCCTACAGACACCTCCACTATAGACTTTTGTAAACTGCATTAGCCTATCCCTAATTCTGACCACACACCTGTGCCACCAGGCTCACACAATTGCTCTGGGAGAATACCACATGGCCATGCCACCCTCACCCCAGCCAGACTTCACATTTCTGGCAGGCTGCAGCCTGAGAATCACAGAAACTCCAGCGCTAAAGTTTGGCATCTCATTTGCACAGAGATGCAAGCTATTAGAAAGTTATCCATCAATACCTAGTACATCAAGAAGGTGTATAGATTGAGTAATCTTACATGAAGTAGATCTTCAGCATGATAGGAGACCAATACAAGAAGCAAATGGAAAAAAAAGGGGACCTGTTTTGAGAGCCAAGTACTTTAATTTCCAAATTGATAAGGCTGTGAAATCATTAGCATTAACTACTACTAAGAGGAAACCCTTTCTCTTTAGAGACTGTGTCTTTCTTACCCACAATAAAGCAAAAATAAATTAACAGTACTAAATTGATGTATTTATAATAGGTGAATTATCACCTCACCTGCAACTACAATTCCCTACAGTATTCCAGTACAATGCTTCTTACTGATTTACTGTGTGATACATCGGTTTTAAACATTAATCTGCTAATACCCTTGAAGCATCCCAATCTCTGCTTAGTAAAGTATGGCCAGATCAAGAGAAACAGCATGCATCATTGCAAGATTACAAGCACTTTTAAGTCTGTCATACTGATGTTCCAGCAGTGAGCTTAAAAATAGCTGAAAAATGAATTTTCAGTGACTAGATTGATTGCAATTGAAATTTAATTGTCCCTGGTGTTTGTGTGACTAAGAACCTCACCTTGTCAGTGCAATGGTTTTGACTTAGCACCAATAAACAGAGTGCTTTTTCAGCTTTGACAGTTACATCTGGGAGCAAGGATTGAAAATGAACTAGTTAAAAGAACCAAATATATTAGCTTCTGTTTAGAAAAAGAGAACTATTTGATATTTCTTACACAGATGTATGTTCCAGGATGTGCAGTTTATTTGTTTCCAGCACTTCTAGGATATTGAAAATACAGTAACTAATTCATGAACCAAACTAGCACTAAATTTGCGTTAAACACTGCTGCGCGCTGTTGCCTTGGCCCCTCAAAACCAATAACTGTTAGTGAACAGTTATTGCACTGTTAGTGAACAGTGTCTGCACTGACACACATTGCTTAGTTCTTCAGTCTAAAACATATTGACACTTCAAAAATCTGATGAAGTTAAATTATCAATTTATTAATTCAATTCATTCCATGAAAAAATTTGAAGTCAGCAACAGATTCACTCCATCTTTAAAAATAAAGCTGGAAATCCTGAGAGAGCATCCTTGTAAAAAGTACTTTGAGAAGATGCACTACATGTTATCTTCTTTTGCTTTTTCATATTAAAGCAAAATTTCTGTCTTAAATTTTGCTAATAGTTCATTTTAATTTCAGTTAATAACTTAAGGCCAACATTATAAAACATAACTTCATGATTTCCTGACAATGACAATTAGAAAAAGAGGAGTAGGAGGTTTTAGAAAACTAATTACATTGAGAGGTATGGCATTTTATAGTGTCACACATGAACTGCACAAAGAACAAATTTAAAGCTAAAGACTATCAATTTAATGAAATCCAAGTATGGTGAATCTTTCTTGCAATTTATGAAGTGTTGGAACAGGCCTGGAAGAACTGAAAATACTTCCACAGCAGAAAGAATCTTTAAGCTAGAAGTAACTTGCTGACTAATGCTCACAGGAGAATGAAGGTGAACTCCTAGAGCACATAGAAAGAGGGCCCTGAAAAGAGGGCCCTGCCTCCTTCTAGATTCACTTTGTCAGGCAGAAAAATGAGTGGAATTTTAATGGAAGGAGATGTGAGGGAGAGAACAATTCTTTCTACAGAAGGATTTTAAGAAGACTGGGTTTTGTCACAATTTCTGTTCCCACACCCTCCCAGAGTGTTTGTTTCAGCTAAATGAAAAATCTCACTGTGAAAGACATTATTACATTACTGCTTTTTTAAAGAACTTTTCAATTTATAAATCAAGATTTTAAACACCCCCCCNTTTTTCCTAGACTAGACACACAGCAACAATACTTGTTTGGAACTCAGAAAAATATAGTAAGTATTGCTGGAATTCTTCACAGTGTTGCAGATAATCCCTTTGTCCCTACATGCAAAAGCAATTTTGGGAAGTCTGGAAAGCTGTGAGTTTGTTTCCTGCTATTGCAGATCATTTCGGGGATTAGTAGAAATGCATTCTATAATGGATACAACAGGAAAGCTCATGAATCTAGATGTGCTTAGCACACAAATATCCTGAATTTAATAGTCATCTACTGACTCCTATCTAATTTCAGCTGAAGAAACTACTTATAATTTTAAAAAGAAGAAAGATATCATGGATTGATTTCAAACACTACCACTCCTTAAGGAAACTGAGAAAGAAAACAACACACTTTTTTCACAAAATCCAACCCATATCTCCAAAACTACCAGTGAAGTACAGACAGAAGCGCACTATTCAATTAAACCTTATACCCTTTCTAACACATGTATCTAAAGCCTGGAAGAAAATGAGAGAACTAGAAAGAAAGTTGTTGCAATGAGGTCCAGTGGTGACTCACTGCAACCTTCCAAAAGCGTCTCCATGAGGAAGGCGTTCAGGCTGACACACAGCAATCACACATCCACACATACCACAAGTAAAACTTGCTGACTACAGAGGATGGGAAGAGTCTTTGTGTTGAATTCCAGTGGGATTTATTGCGGCCATACACTGAAGGGGTCCAGAGGCAAAGACAATGACAGAGGGTCCAGGCTTATATAGGGGCATGAGGGGGTGGAGCCAACAGTTGCAACCAGTTACCGAGAGGTGTGAGTGGGTGTCTTGGGTTGCAATATGTAACCAAAAATGTGTATTCTATTTGCCATCTGTTGAATGGTTGGGGAGGTGTTTTCTTTATCTCTTGTATAACCCATTCCTCATAACTCCTGGGGAAAGGAGGTGGCTGTCTGCTGTTAATGGGCCAGCTGTTAAAACCAGGCAGGGCAGAGTCCTTTATCTCTTCCAGGACCCATCCTCCCTCCAGGAGGATATCTTCTGTTAATGGGCCATTAAGGCTCACCCCATGACTGATGAAATGACATCATTCCATTGTGCAATGCTCCACCCAGTGGGAGGAGCCAAACATTCCTACCTGGATAAAAACCTGCAAGTCAGAACTGCAAGACAGCCTGTTTTTCCACTGGATTTCCCAGAGGAAGCCTGGACCCGTCTCAATAGCAGTGGACCTTTCTACAGGATCATCTCTGCTCTGACAGAACCACATCTGTTACTCCAGGAGGACTTATTTGGACTGTTACCAACACCCTGACTGACAGGGTGTCAAGTTGTATTCTGACTCTGTCAGTGTTTCTAGGATTTTTTGTTTGGTTGGTTGTTTTTTTGTACTACTCTATTTGTATTTTTAATATTCCTAGTAAAGAACTGTTATTCCTATATCTTTGCCTGAAAGCCCCCTTAATTGCAAAATTATAATAATTAGGAGGGAGGCAGTTTACCTTCTCCGTTCCAAGAGAAGCTCTGGCTTTCCCTGGCAGACACCTGTCTTTCCAAACCAAGAGTGGGAAAAAGGAGTACACTGACCAGCAGGGAGACACGAAGGTAAACAGACAGGGATGCAAGACTTTGGGGTTAGAAAGAACAGGGAAACTGCTAGAAACCTGACCATACAAGGTCAGCCGGGGGTGTAGAGGTCAACGGGCCAAGAGGGGGGTGTGGCACTGGGGTTAATTGACAACCTGTCTGTTAAACAGGGGGTCCATAGAAGAGGTTAAAGTCTAGGGGACGTTCTTAGAAGGCATAGCCCCAGGAAGTCCCTAGAAGGCCTACAGGCCTTCAGAGGCAGTCTTGACTATCTTTGGGAATCTACTAGAAGAAGCTCCTAGCAGGCAGAAGGCTTACACAGAATGAAAAAAAATTAAAACCAGTAGAGACCAGATAATGAGTGTTATGGGGTTCACCAGCATTCTGGTGAAAGCATTCCTGTGAAACATCTCTCTTTCTGTTCCCAGCCTCTGTAGGTGATTTTTTAGGGCTATAAAAGTGCCAATGCATGAACAACTATCAAGTATCTTTGAGAGTTGAATTCACTGGTTTTGGTTGGGTTTTTTTCCTTAAAAATAGAAGAAAGAAGGTCCAGTTATACTGCTGTTATCACAGCTGTCACGTGACATTCAAATTTTGTAACAAGTTCCTGACCTCTGTAGTTTTTTTGGCTCCCCGTCAATTACAACACACCACAAAACAGAGAGTGAAGGCAAAACCCCAGATAGAATGGTTTTCTCGTCTTTCATAAAAATCCTAATAATATTCCATGGAGCCTTTTCTTTATGCCCCTCAGGTGCCTGTTAAGTAGAGCCAAAGCTCTTTGGAGTAATAAACTTTCTAAGACATCATCTCATTTATATGATAGAAACCTTTAACCTAGAATTTCAGCAGTGCTTGTCTGATGGAGAAAGGCACCCAGATCCATTGCCGTTTTAAGTGACATCACCTGAACAAGCTAAGCCAGAAATCCCCAGCTGTAGCAGAAACACAGCAGAGAGTAACAGGAAAACTTTCTAAATCACTCACAAACACATCACCCAGACAAACCCATGAAATATTTTTTCAATGTAAGAGGTGTGTCTACAAAATTTTCCATTCATAATTGCATTTCTTTAGGAGCATGACTTTAGCCTGGAAAAAAGAAATGCCTTCTGATCGATAGTTTTTTGATCTAGTATTAAGAATCATGGAACAACATAAACTAAAGCAATGTGAAATGGGGATTATGCATTTATACAAAGACATGTCAATAATTCCACTGAGATAAAAAAATAAATTAAGTACTACCTAAAATGTATTTATATTTTTTCCAGAGTTATACCAGATTTGACATTTTAAATTATGAAATCATAATAATTTATTCAAAAAACTCCAGAATTAAATAAGGAACTTCAATCACAAAACTACTAATGCTTTATGTCTTTTCATATTCCAAACTTAATCCAAACCTCCCAATGTTATTAGCATAAGCCGATCTGCAGAGGGGCTTGCTTCTATAGTAAACCCATGAGTATGGAGTATGAGATAAGAGTTATTAATAAAAGCTCAGAATTGCAGTTTGTCCATCCTTCCCCATACAAGAACACTGATTCAAGATCACATTTCACTAACGAAAATTCCAGATTTGGTCCCAAGTTAATGGTCCTAATTGTAAAGCAGTTCTCATTTTTTGCTGTCAGTCACTAAAACCTGTGCTTGTATACCATGTTTGGGCATGCAGTGTCCACCTCCACCAGCAACACAGCATCTGCCATGTTGCAAGCACTCCTAGAGGCCAGAATCCATCACCCAAGAACCTCTCTCCACTTCAAATCACAAAAAATGTATGCTGGGCTATCATGATTGCCTTAGCATGCATTGAAAGCTATCTCTTGCTTCCCCTTGGCGCTTCAGCCGTGCCTCTGACAGATCACCAATAGTCTTTGTGAGAACACACAGTCATCCAGGTCAATAAAGAGAATACTAAGCCTTAAAAGAAAGAAAAAAGAAAAGTCACATATGTGACTTTTCACATTATCAGTTTGCTGTATTTTAATTTAACCAGTTCCTCATACACATTTCTAAGTAGAAGTGGAGGTAAGACAAACACAAAAAAATTCCTTGTCACAGCTCCTGAGTCTCAGTTAGATCTTGATTTACAACACACTGCTTTTATACAACCACATAATAAAGCATCTAACAATTAAACAAATTCTAATTAAACAAAATGCCCTTTACACTGTAATGCATAAAAGGAGATTGTTTGGGATTAAAGCAACTTTACTTATACGATATTAGAACTTAATTGTGTAGGTTTAACTTGAATTGAAAACTTAGCCTCGGCTCAAAATTTGGCACAGTTAAACTTCAAATGAACTCTGTTAGCACGAATGGCTGAGTAGGGGAGAAAACAAAAGTTTACCTTTCAGATAAGGCTGGAGACCCTGGAGGGCCCAAAGCCTTTCCCAAACTGAAAGATAAGAACAATTAATGGCCTGCCCATGTGAACATGGAGGAGGAATCCAGTGAGGTGTTAGAAGACTGTGACCATTAATCTGGCCCATTGGACCAAGAGGTGCATGCAGGGCATGCGTAGAGCATGAAAATCAGGTGCAGAGACTGCAGAGGCATAAAGACCCATGCATTTCCTTGTTCAGGGTCCCCCTCAGGAGGCACCCACGTCAAGCTGTAATAAAACTGACTCTGCCTCATGATTTAGGGCCCAGAATCTTCTTTGACAAATTGCAGTAATTAAGAACAATTGTCCCTATTTGGCATACACAGACAATGCTTTTGTACAGGGAGAATCATTGGTAAGCATATCTTATATTTAAAAAACCAAAAGAACTAAAGAATACGATTTAAAATTATAAGAAATGTTTCTTAAATGTGAAACTAATTGTTGAAAATCAGAAATAAGTACAAAACAATAAGTAACCATAAAGATGCATTTTTTACTGCAAATTGCACCAAGAAAACTGTAACATAGAAGAGAATCAGAGGACTAATCCTCACACATTTTCGGCATATAAACATTGACATGCATATGTACAATGAACCTTTAAATGTCTACTTGACAAAACAAAAGACAAACTCCTCATTTTAATCTACTGCTCTGAATGCTGACAGAAATTTTGCTGTCAGTGTAGATGTGTCAGGTTTCTGATCTACAGTGGATTGTATTCTACTTTGTTTTAAGGAAAACCTGTCTCTCTTTTCCACTTCCATAAGGTAATATTAAATCCATTTATCTTATTTTCATTATATTTTTGCATAGTTGGCTCGAATCAGATTTTTTTCTTGCCAATGTTTACCTTTTATCAAACTGTATTAGGTTTCCATATAAATAACCAAAGGACAATTTTAAATCTGTTACCTAGGAACCTCAGATGAAACAGATTGAGTGGTAAAATTTATGTTTTGCATAAAATTAATCATCTTAAAATTAAAACTAAGCCTTGCCCTATTTATTACCTTTGGTGATAGTTCAGGGATACTATTAAAATAACTTTTATATCTAGGGCTATAACCATTAAACTATCTGTTCTCTTATTTTTCATTTCTAATAAATACTTAGAGTTGGTAGTAAAGAAATTAAATAACACTCCTGTTATATATCTATATCTATATCTATATCATCTATATCATCTATATCTATCTCAAAATCACCTAGTAGAACAATTAACATATCCTCATCTCCAAATTCCTCTTGGTTTAAATATGATTACTGTTGAAAGTAGCAGAAGACAAAACAAAGAAAAAAGACAAGAAAAGATAAAACCCAAACAAACAGACACCAAAGCAAAATTCATGAAAAAGGTGATGATCATATGTGTCAATTAAACAGTTTTATTTGGTACAATTTTGCCTTTTTTAACTATTTCCCACTCAGCTCTATATGCAGCTATGGACAACAATGCTCATTATGTAAAATAAATAATACTTGATGCTGAATTTTATTTCTTACTGAGAATATAAAAGAATTGTTATCTCCATACAGTCACCAGCTTGATCTAAATTTACATATTATTTTCATTTTAAATGGCTTTGGGGTTTTTTTCTTTTTTTTATCTTTTTTCTTTGTTTCCTATTTTTTTTTCAGTTTCAAGGAGTATGATCCACTCTTCTGTGAATCACACAATATATTGGGGAATTTTGCAAAATTTGGACAGACATAATTTTCAACTTCAGAGCTTGGTCCTTGCTGCTGTTACTCACTTCAGAAATTGGCATTTTCATAATTAATTTTTTTAGGCCAACAATAGGTGCTGTGTGAAAGACAGGAAATATCAGAGTGAAGATTTCTTAAAAACATTACCACAGGGTTACTTCTCTAACCTGAGAACTACAGCTTAATGATACAGTGTCATCCATGAATTTACTTTTTTCATGTTTATGAAGACACCATTGTAGTATTATTTCAGTGTATTAACTTGAGGAATGTATTGGTGCTATCACAAGCTAGTAGTGATACGTACAAATCTGGACTACTTGTGCCTAAATTCCTTTCAGAGTATAGCATGCCCCTTCTACTTATGCCAAATGCAGTCCACTTGGATGAGAGATTTATTTGCTGCTTCATGACCACAGGAACAAAAAGGCCAAAATGAAACAAACAGTAAAAGCCCTTCATGACAGGTGTCTCTCGTGTCCTTTAAACTAAAAGCATAAAATAAAAACAGCTTGGTTTTTCTGTAATCTTGATATCTTTGTTTTCTTTTGGCATCTCTCTATTGAAATGGAGCTCCACTGCATCCCTTGCTGGAATACATCTTATCTGAAATATTGGACAACTTTCCCAGTAAGTGGGAAACTGATTCAACCGATTTAAGTGGGAAGAAGCTCTCAGAAACACAGCTTGTAGCAGAGCATCAAATGTGTAGACACACATTCAGGAAATACTGTAGCAAGATTAATCTTCAAATAGCTGCTTAAGTACTTGCTTCAACTTTAAATCAAGGTGCTCAGAGTTAAATCCTAAGCAGCTACCTTTAGGAAAAGTTAGCCTTATCAGAGATAACAACCAAATAGACTTTGTCTAGTGGAAGTGGTATTACTGATCAGAAATCCTTTATGATGCAAGATGCTTTGTCTACATTTCTCACAAGCAGCCACAAGTGCAAAATAACATGTACCATGTTTTGGCATTGAGCATTTTGTGGGATGAAAGAGAAAATGAAACTTATTCTTGCTGTTCTCCCATATCACTGCAACAGAATTGTCAGATTTTGCCCATGCTGTGCAGAAAACATTACAATATAATGCATTATATTTTCCAGCCATCTAGAGCTAGCAATGTGAAGATTTGGTATAATTCTTACACCTAACGCTCTGTGTTTTGAAGAGTATTAGATTACAGGTGTAAAAACAAGGATGTCATTGCTTATTCTGTTTAAGGGTTTCTTTATTTCAAATGTGGCCTTCTGATTGTATTCTGGCCTTCTGTTCTCCTGCCATTTCATTGGCAAAAGAATGTTTGCACTGGAAAAATACACAGGATTGAAAACGGAAAAAATTCAAAGGACTGGTAATACTCTAATTCTTCTTAAAATCCAAGGTGTCTTAACGTTCAGAATATTATGTTGCTATTAAGCTGTTAGATTTAGGTCAATGTGCTATTCCTTTTGAGATTATATAACCAGTCTGGCCTGGATTTTGATAATACAGGGATTTTCCAGAGCAGTTCCTGTAGCTAGTAAGCTGCAATGTGTTAACATGAACATGCTTCAAAGCTTTGCTTTTAGATATTAGATGGAGCTTGGGGAAGTTATGAGGAAATTATTCAAAACATGCTTTCAAACAGTATACTGTCATCCCCACCATACACAGCAGTTTACCCTAGCTGCTTCCTGTAGGAACGGGAAGACAAAATGTCACCAGCCATTACCTATTTGAGTCTCCTTTACTAAATGCATATACAAATAAGAAGAAATTTATTATAATAGTAAGGAGAAAATCAATATTGTATTATTTTAGATTAGATGCTTGACTGGTGAAGGCATCAGTACTATAATACACTACAGCCATTCTTTTATTTCATATAGACTGTGTTAAAATTCTTTCTTAAACAGAACAAAATACTTGGTCTTGGGTTTTGACCAGCTCCACTGAGCCAGGAGAGAATCTCCTTTCCTGTATTGTGGTGTGGAAACTATAATACACAAAAAATTATGAGCCAAAAATGAGAATAAGAAGGAAAGGACAAAGTCATCAAGGTTATTTGCTAGATAAGGAAGACTGCATGTTTATGTATCTATGTTTACCAAATGTGAGCTGAATATTAGAGTAAGATCTTGCTCTTATAATACATTTCTTATGGAACATTGAACACATGACTTAGGAAGAAGCTGAAAGAAAAATGGTGCAACATCCTGCGCTAAGGAAGACAGAAAAATGCCCTTCACATATGTTCACTTTTCTCATTTCACTGGGAGTGGGAAAATTTCACTGAAAACTGATGTTTGATACAGAAAAATAACTGACCCAGCATTAGAAGCCAGGATTGTCAAACCCAGCATTACATATATATTTGTGGTTCTTTTTGTTGGCTGCAAACCCAAGCTCTTATTAATTAATGGACAAGACTCTTGTCTTCATGAATCCATGAATGGCAGCTGAAGGAAGAAAACCCATCAAATGCCATGAGACTCACAATGAATTGGCCCAGGCTAGCATTACTCTAGGAGGCTCAAAACAATAGCTATAAGAATTTATAAACTTCAAAGGTTGAAGATTTTCACTAGGAAGCCAGGCAAGGGTTATACACTGCATTTATATATATTATACATACATTTGGTGAAATTACAGAAAGGAGCTGCTATTGCACTTGATCAATATTCATGAAATTGTACATAACTGATCTGTAAAAATTTGTTGTCTTGATCAATGTTATGATTATATCTGAAGAATTTGTTCCATTTTTAAAACTGAAGACTTTTTTCCACTGTAGAGATGGCATCTGCCTGAAACTTTTTCACTGTTAAATTTTATTTATTCATATGTAACACTAACCACAACAATTCAGGCAATTTTGCCTTATTTTCAGCTTTATAGGATTCCAGTATCTCTGTTACCAGGCTGTTAATACAGCCAAGTCTAACTGCAGGTATGGAAAATGACCTGATTTCATGTGCAGAAAGCAATTTCTTTTTTAAAAAGTGTGAAATTGTGCTGCTTACACTAGATGCTAAGATTCTTGAGAGTGAGTGCACTGTTTACCTGAGTATATTAGTGTCCTGTTGCAAAACCACAGTGACAGCAGGGGGAAAATTGTTTGTTTCAGAGCATTATTGCCAAATGGGCATCAAGCTGTTATATATGGGAGGCAACTCATCACAAACAGAACATAAGATATAAACTGGATTTCTAAAGGGTTAGATACTCAACAAATATGTACCAAATGTACCCTCAGCACATCTTGTACTTTCACTAGGCACTGCCTTTAAAACGCTTTGGGAGTACTCGTGGAATCTCCTGGTGTGGATGCCCCAAATACTTGGAGGGTGTAAAGGAGTAATGTGTATGGTAACTTAGTGTGACATTCCTTTGCAGAGAAGAATGACAATTAGCTTGGGACACAATTTTACTCTGAGTGGTATCCATATACAGTGCATGACTTCAGAGTAAAAAGAGTAACAGTGAAACAGAAATTGAGTATTTTGTCAAAAAAATGCTTTTTAAACTAATTTCAGAGTGTAAAGGGTTTTGGTAGCAGTGTTTGGAGGTTTTATCTGTTCTTTATGTATGGCAAAGACTATTTATTATAAATTTGTTTTTTATTTTCTGGGACTGTTTGTTGCAGTTGTTGTGCAAAGTAGGAATGAAATATCAAAATGTCATAGTGTACACCATAGACATAGCAAACAGCAATTCTTTTATCTATTTTCACTATACTCTTGCTCTAACTTACTAAGAAGTTATATCCTTCTGGATATAATACAGCCAGTCCTACATTTTAAAGAATTCTAAAAAAATCATTGCCTCAGTAACTGCTGCATTTGAAGAGACATTTCACCATTTGCTTTGCAGAACAAGGACTTAACTGTTGTATTAAGGACTCTAATGTAGTCACACAGCTTCTTCTTTTTTTTTTTCGTGATCAGGTCAGAAAAATTGTTCCTTTAATCACAGTTTTAAAATCTGCACTGCAGTGGATCACGTCTTCATTTGCTGTATGGCACTCAATCCATACAATTTTTATACAAGTCTGTATTGCAGAACATTGCAGGCATGCTATTATATTCAAAACACCAACTTCCATGGACATCATTAGCAGTCAAATATGCTTACAAAGGTTCTTTTTTTTATTTAATTCCATGGTTTTACTCTGTGACTAATAAAATTATGCAAAATCACAGTACATCAAAAGATGCAATTACCTTAAATTAAGTATTCTACCATAATACAGAAAAAAGCCAACCAGACGATGTTTCACATCAAAGCCACTTCAGAAATAAATGTGACATTTTAGGAAGGGAATTTGTAAATTAACAGCTTGGAAGCCACAGAGAAAATGGCCTTCCCAAATAAAAATCCCTGAAATCTCATCTTTCTGTC
This sequence comes from Pycnonotus jocosus, assembly GCA_013400435.1. Taxonomy (NCBI): domain Eukaryota; kingdom Metazoa; phylum Chordata; class Aves; order Passeriformes; family Pycnonotidae; genus Pycnonotus; species Pycnonotus jocosus. The sequence goes on along the minus strand of VWYP01004234.1, from coordinate 26,950 downwards.
TCCATAAGAACCTACTACAGTGATAAAATACATTCTCCTCATATGCTTTTCATTATATATAATTTCTATATTGGTTTATGTTTTGTGGTGCTTTCTAAATTTACTACCTTTGCTTTTTTTTTCTGCAGAAAAGATGAGGTATTCACAGGCATAATCCTAGTCTCTCACCTCACTTTTGACAAAATGATGAGGACAAGTAGGGCTCTCCCTGTAGACCTTTATTTTCAATAGAGGGGAAAATACAATTTGATGATATGGCACCTTTCCTTCTTTTGATTGAGTAGATAATACTGAATTTCTCATTTCAGCATGTGACGTAAAATAGTTCTGGAGATATTGTGAATAGGAATACATGGAATGTGTTTCAGCCCTGTGCTGCTGACAACGATGACTTTAAGAAAAAAGCCTAAAAGAATATGGGTTAATGGAGATTAACATCTCTAACATTTGGAAAATTACAGATACATCCAGACACTCGATGTTTATTGTAGCTGTCTTCCATTACTTTGCCTAAGTGGTATTCCAAATGTTCCTGTACTCTGTCCCTCCACAGCCTGATGACTGAAGATTTTGGCCTAGGCTTATAGGACCCATGGGGGTATACACACAATATTATCCTTCACTTAATTTTTGTCTTTTCTTTCCTAGGAAAGCTCTGAGCTCTCTTCATCCTTTTGACCAACTCTGCAACTGGTCCTAGGAGAACAGTTTATAATGGACCCATGTTTTTTTTTCTTAAAGGTAACAAGCAATTAGAGTATCTGTGAAGTGAAGATATGGTTAGTTTTACTTGAGTGCATTTATTTGCATTTATGGATACTGAATTAGGTTTGCCCTTTCATTTGTAGTCATGCAGCATAAACCAAATTTTCTTTAGCTTTTCCTGGGAGCCTTCAATGCAGCTATTTGGATAATTTTGTATTATCTCCAAAGATCTAGTATAGAAGGTATCTAGTTGTGTTTTGATAATCTCAAGTTTCTCTGCACAGGCAAAAGCCTAGACTCTGTAAGGCACTGAATTTGAGCAAGAAACCATTATAAGGGAATGAAAGACCTGAAAATGATATCTCTGAGGAATTTGTAAATCTAGGTCTGTTCTGTTCCTACTTATGCTGAAGTTACGGTGGTTTTGTCTCTGAATTCACATTTTCATTTCAAAGGGATATCTTGTGTCTTTTGTATCATACAACTTATTCTTATATTTTTAATTTTCTTGTAAGCATTATTCATAGTAAATTTCATCATTTTCATAATCATTTGCTAACAAATATGTTTTGCATTTGTGTGATGTTTGCTTTACCTTTCAATCTTCTGGATAAAAAGAATTTATAGATGAAGGATTTTCATAAATCTCAGGGAACTTCTACAGAAGTCACAGGACTTTGTTTCATTTTTTAGTTAAAAAATGGATATAAAAGCCTGCCTAGGCTTTGTCATGTCTTTTTTATCCTTCAGCAAGCCATGGTATACTTTCCATTTCTGCAACAAGGAAGGACATTGCTCAGGAAAAATCAGAGACACTGGTTAAATAAATCAGCAGTCTGGCTGGTATTTTGGTAAATCACTTCATACAAGGATGCTGTTCCTGTTTTTATTAATGTCCTAATAATTTTTTCCCTAATGTTGCTAGCAGATTTTCTGTAGAATAAGAATTTCAGTCATAATATGTTCAAGTGTTTTCATACCCAGTCACTTTTCTTCTTCAATTTAAGGTGTATTATCGATGTAAGTAGCTTTGTCAGAAGCTAGAAGATATATGAAAACACGTCTATGTGGCTCTCAGTTCCAATGCTTAAGTGGGGGATTGGGGCAGATGATCTCCAGAGGTTCCTTCCAACTTCAAACATTCTGTGATTCTGTAACATGTGTGTGTGTTTTAAGAGAAAAAACATAGATATAACAAATATATATCTATCTATCAGATTTAGTTTCCCCTGAAGGCTGTCAAGCAGGCACAGTTACCTCACTTAGGTATTACTGAATATCTTCTATACAGACACGAGAAAGATTAACTAATTTACATGAAGCAGTTTACAGGACTTACGAAACATCCTTTGCAATAATGCCAATAAGTAAAATCCAATAGTCTTGTCCTAGACAAAATGGAAAACACACCCATTTTTAATTTGTTTCACTACTTTTCCAGTAATTAGGGAGCATTGTGTGGGAAGCTCCAACAGTTTATCTGAGAAATCATCATGGCCTCTCTGCAGTGCCTGCATGTTAATGCAGGCAGAATGAGGAAGAGTAGAAGCAATTGAAGATCTGTGTGCACAGCAGGGCTACAGTCTTGCTTGCACCACAGAAACACGGTGAAAAACTCACATGGCTGGAGTGCTGTGATGGGTGGACGCAGGCCCTTTGCACAGGACTGGCTGGCACTGAGAGAAGGGGCTCTTGTGAAAGGGAAATAGCAGCAGGTACACACAGAGCATAGCACAGTTGGTCAATGTCTGGGAGTTTATGGGTCAGAATTGAAGGGCAAACCAGTGTGGGCAGCATTGTGGTGGATGTCTGCTATAAACTGATCAGTGAGAAGTGGATAAGGCTTCTTCAACCAGCAGGAAGGAGACTCACACTTGAAAGCCTTGGTTTGCATGGGGCGTTGGAAACACTCAGGTGATCTACTGCAGGAACAAGACAGCAGAAAACAAGCAGTGATAGAGGTATCTGAAGTTGATGGACTTCCTAAGACAGGTGACTGAGGAGTGGATGATGAGGTAAGGTGCTCTGTTGGATGTGATTCTTACAAACAAGGGCAATGGGGACATGAGGGCAGTATGGACTGAAGGAGCCCAGGGAGCCTGGAGTTCAGGAACCTGAGAGGAGGACATGTAAATATCAGGATTACAACCCCTCACAACAAAAGAACAATCCTGGACCTGTTCAGGGACTGGCTTAGAAGAATCCTATGGGAGCTGGTCATAGAAAACCAGAAGGTTCAGAATAACTTGTTGACTTTCAAGGACATTATCCAGGCTCAAGAAATCAAGCAAGAGTGACTGGAGGAATGAATTCCTGACTAGAATCAAACACAACAAGGAAGCATACTGAAGCTAGAAGCAGGGACAGATGACCTAGAAGATGTATCTAGATGTACACTGTCCAAGAGTGTACGGATGGTGCCAGAAAAACTAAAACTAAAGCCATTTGCACTGATCCTGCTTTAAGCAGGGAGCTGGATTAAATGATCTCCAAAGATTTCTTCCAACTTCAACCACACTGTTGTTTCTATGATGGCTGCTTTCAAGCAGTCACTTTTAAATCATCATTTTTACTTCATGTGAGTATTTTGAATAAGAACAATGTCAAGAGCAATTCCTCAAGTACAGCACATAATGCAAGAAATTTTAATAACGACAAAGACAATGCCCATAGCAGGCCCTTGACAGAAGTAAACACATATGTCAGAATGCATTATAGTCTTATAACAAAGACTAAACCACAGAACATGACTTTATGCAATATTAAACATAATCTGAAATGAAAAGAAACAGCTCATTATAGACAGTTTTCTACATTTTAAGTAAATCACAATGCATGTCCTCAGTCCTGGGATTCTGATGCTCTTCCATTTTCTGCTTATTAGAGGTGTAAACACCACCTCACATCATGATTAAAACCATAATTACATTGGTCCTCTTCATCTTTTACACTATATGTGATTCTGTGACAGTAGAATTTATTGTTCTTTGTTACACTGTAAAATGTATTGACATAAGGCCAATAGCCTGCTGAAGAGTAGCTCTTCTAAAAATAAATAAAAAGTATGCATTTATTGTTCTTTTGGGCAGATCATTATATTGCACTAAAGCAAAGCACAGCAACCAAGGTGTAAGTTATAATTTCATTCTATCTGTGCCTTTTCATTTATTTTCTCATGTCTTAATGCCTTCAGGAATACTTGTCTTTGGGACCAATGTTTCCTATGCTTGGTCTCTGTTTAAAACTTGAATGTCCTTCAACAGTATGAGCAAATATAGTTTCTTTCTGATTATATAACAGTGAAAAATATTTCTTTCCTTGTATATTCCAAACAGAAATGTCACATTCAGACAAATCCATAACTCAGAATCTGGAAAATGCAATGAAAACAAAAGTTACTTATTTCGTAGGGACAACTTACCAAGGATGTAGTATCTTCAGCGTAATAATTGTTTAAATTGTCTGCTTCACCATTGACAAAAGTTTTCCTCTGTGATTCAAGCCATTTTAAGGTCCAATGCTCACTCTTTGGGAAAGCAGGACTTGTTTTGCCTCATGGAGCAAACGCATCTGAAAATCCATAGTTTTATTGGAAGTGGAAAGACATAAGTCTACCAAGGCCTGGGAGTTTATAGCTTTTATAAATTCTTCCAGTAGAACTATGAAATCAACAAGCCATCAGCAAACAGGAGGATTATTGAAAAAAAAACCTCCACAAATAAGTTTCAAAACAAGCCACAGTGTGTTGTTTTTATCATTCGTCACTTAATTTTAAAAACCTCAGAAATGTAGTGCCCAGGAAGAATTCAAACATTACTAGTGATGTAATGTAAAGCAGTAGCTTCCGCTACAGTTTTCAGGAAAATTGTTTTAGACAAGTAGAGTGATGAGGTAGGTAAAACAAATTAATTACTGTGAGGTCAGGTATTTGGTTTCCAAAAGCATTGTAGGGAAAGAAAAACCTCCAAAGCCCCAATCCAAAACAATGGAATAATATTTAGGGAAGGAACAGTCTGACCAGTCAGTAACCTGTAGTCGACTTCCATAGCCTCAGAATTAAGGTAGATGAGCCACAGACGATGGAGATTTGTAGATACCATTCTTTACACAGGCTTAATCCAAGAGTTTGAAATTGTTTGAAGTACTACATGGAAAGAGAGAGGAGGGTATTTTCTTCCTCTCTTGAGCTAGATGGGTTTAGCCAAGACTTTCAGATGGAGCAGGATTCCTCCCTTATATAGTTCCTGGTGAATCTACAGGAAGGTTCAGAAGAAATGTCAAAGTGGGGTTTATGATTTTTAACACTCCAACTTCCTTGCTTGGCCTGATTTTATTGTTGTTAGCTTAGTTCATATCTCCCAGGTACATGAGATGTTCTCAGATATGCTTTCTGGCACACACATGGGAAACCTGTGTTTTCTGACACACATATGGGCAATCTGTCATGAAAAATTAGCAACCACAATCTGAAAGGTTAGATTTCAGAGTTTCTTAAGAGTTTGTTTACAACAAAATACCAGTGTAACATCAAGGGAAGGAAATGATTGGCTACAAACAAAAATAGGGGCAGACAACTGATTATCTGACTTAGGTCTTAGGGGGCTCAGTAGAATTTCTGAAAAGATTCCATTAGTAAGGAAAAAAAAACCCAACCCAAAATGCCTTTTTTAACATTTTGGAAGTGTTTTTGATTAAAAGTGGACGACATAGTTTGTTGTGGTGGGTGGAGGTAGAAAGGCGCTGCAACCTTCTGGAAGCATTCCTGAGTGAGGAGCCGCCAGGAGTCACAGGATCACTGACACAGTCACTCAACCCTCACACCGGACAGCTGGGATAAATCCCTCAGCAGTAAGAAGAGGAAGGGTCTTTGTATAGACTTCCACAGAGAGGTTTCATTCCATCCTCACGTGAAGGGGTCCAGGGATGAAGGCAGGGGCACGAGTGAGTGACCAGGGTTTATATATGGGGCAGAGTTAGGAACAGGAGCCAAGGGGTGAGGGAGAAAGTGATGTAGAGGCAAGGCAATATACAAGGAGAACCAGTGGGGTAACAGTGGGCAGAGGATTGCACAAAATCAGGGCCAGTGGGGCCTCAGGGAAGGGAGAACATTTGAGGGGAAGGACATATAAGGGAGAAAGGGGTGGGGAGGCAAATGGGCCAACTGGGAGAGCAGAACTGGGTTGTGTTTGAATAACAACCAAAGAACTCTGGGAGGAGGCAGCTGCTTCTCCTCCTAACGTAAAGGGACTTGTCCTGATTATGTGACATCCCTCCAAGCGAGCCGCAGATGCTCTGATTCAGGAGGTGCACTGGCCTCCACAACAGTTCATGGCTCTTTGCATTAATAGTTTTTCAGCCAGCCTCTCTTATTTGATGAAGGACTACAAAATCTGTCTGAGAGCAATTTGAAGGAATAATTATATTACTTCATCAATCAAATCTCACCACTGCTATTTCCAGCAAATTTGACAAGCAGAGAAAGCAACAGGAGCTGCACCAAATTTCCAATGAAATCTTATATTTACTTTTGGAGCACATATTTTCAGCACATTTGGTTTAACTCATTGTCACAGCTCCAAAAAGAAAAGGTGGACAACAATGGGAAGTGGACTGAAAGCTAACAAAAATTTTACCAAGATGATTTAAGACATTGTTCAAAGCAAACATAAGTATTCAATTGTTATGCAGGGTTCAGTTTTGTGTTTTAAGCCTTCTGCCATATATGAGGTTGTAAAACCCAAACTCATTGAGGTTCTAATTTACATATTTCAGAATATTGTAAGGTGATAATCCAGGCAGAGTCATGCTGAAATCAAATACATTAATGTGCAAACCTTAAGGCAGTTTTCATAGCTACAGCTGAATCACTAAGGCAGCTCAGCCACTCAGTGAAATTAAATATACTAAATTAAACGTACATGTAATTGGCTGTCTGTATTTATCACTCTTTTGCTTTTCACTGCATTTGAATATGCTCAGAGTTGATTTAATAAAATTTGCTTTGGCAGAATTTCTCTTTCCTTTCCTGTAAAAAAGATCTTTGTAATCATAAAAAACCCCAGATTACAACTGGTATTAAATGAAGTAGAGACACAAAATGGTTGTTTGGGGATTTTCAAGTCTCTGTACTATTTGTTTGCTTTGTTCTACAGGGGTCTCAGAGGACAAGAAACTGATCATTATGACCCGAACTGAGTTTCTGTATGCCTTCTCATACATTTGAGGCACTAAGTTTTTAATTTTTTTTTACTGCCTTTGTAGAAGTTGGCAATGAAAACAAATATGCACCATTTAAGGCTATCTTTCCCATAAACAGGCATTTTTTAATGTCAATAACCTGCTAAAATCTGCTGTCAGTGCTGTAATTACAATGGCATTATAAGTGCTCCTCTTCCACTTACTTCTGTCACACATATGTGTTACCAGTACAACCAATGCGCCCTTGCACTGCCCAGTTATCTCCTAAGTGGCAAGGTAAATCTTGACATAATAACTGGTTGTTGATGCAGCAAAAGCCCAGGAATAAAAAGTTCTGTTTTTCACCATTAGAATCTTCACAACTGTGGGTGATCAAGTGCAGCTACAGCCAGCCTGCCATCACAGGAATGGCTTTCCCCAAATGCTTCTCTCCATCCACTCTTTCTCAGCCAATACCAACCATTCAGAAGTGAACTCAGATGCAAACTGAGATCTGCAAAACGCCCAGTTCCAGAGATGCCTCCACCATCACCTATGCTGTGCTCTGTTCGTTTAAAAAATGGGACAGACAAAGGACTAGCAGTGCCGTATTAGTCTACTATGACATATTTCCTGCAGGGAGGAAAGTCTGCCTTAGAATTCAGGTTTGCAAGGAGCTGTTTTGGACTGCAGTGGACACCAGCTAACAGACCTGTGTGCAGTGAGGTAGTGTGTACTCCTTCCCAGCAGCTCACCTCAGTTGTAAGAAATGGTGAAGGGAAAATACTCAGGCCCTAAGAATATTTCATGTCATGATGAGCGTGACTCTGAAAGTGGACACAGCTGTAACAGGGTAGTGTAAATACAAAAATACCACCCCATCCAACAACAACAACAACAACAACAACAACAACAACAACATAATCAGACGAATGCCCTCTCACTCTTTTTTTTTTTGTACCTGCATTCGCCTAGATTTCAGGTTGTTCTGTGGCAACTCTTGAAGAAACTCAAAACACGAGGACTGAAAAACTGGTTTGTTTATTCCTGTGCTGTGTAGCAGGGAGGTGGACACTTCAGTTCCTTCTAGAAGAAGCACTTGTTAAACTCAAGAAAAAATAATTCAGTGATATGTCCATAAAATCACATGAGTCTGTCAACTGCAACATAGCCTGAGGGGTATATCCTGGACTTTATCACTCAGCATTATAAGGACAAGGCAGGACATTGAAACTTTCACTACATGGAAGTTAAGGGACAACAGCAGTATATCCTCATCTCTGCACTTCCTTGGTTGTGAACAAGTACAGAGCCCTCTCTTTCTCACCAGTTTTTAGTAGGAATACTAAAATTCCTACATTAGTTATTTCATATAACACCCCAAAACGCTGGACACCCCAAAAGGCATAACCTCCCTGCTGCAAAGCTCAAGACCTTATATGGCCAGCTATGGATACAAAATCTACCTATACTGCTGCTCAGCACTACAGTAGTTCATTGCATTTCAAGCAGAAAAGAGGACTTTAACCTCATTAACATTGGACTAATTGCTCCAAACAACCTTAACACTCTTCACAAAGAAAGGAAGCTCTTGCCATTTATGAAATAGATAGATTGAACTCATACCAAAGAGAATCAATCAACACATAAAAAGCATGCAGAAAGTAAAAGGCACACATCTAACAGATTTAAAGCCTCTTTATAAATAAGGGCTTTAATTATCTTCAGCTTGTTGGAATACCAAATGTTACAAAAAACATATTGTTTCTGACAGACTCACATTAGTTCTCCAGTATGTGGAAAAGCAGCTATTTGAAAAACAATTAGCAATTAGTTTTTTAAAAAATATACAATTCAAAGTAATTAAGACCTTATCTTCTTTTATATTGGGTGGGGAAAACAGGATGACTTCTTTTGCTTCATATTCAAATTTAACTGCAGATGTGTCAAAAATTTCTGAGAAACATGGTATATTGCAATAAACCCAAAACTTTTACCAAAAAAAAAGAGAAAATTTTAAAAGGCAATAATATAACACTATATATTGCAAATGTGTTACTAGAGTATTCTTAACCCTACGGTCCAGCAACATCTTTAAAGTGATCAGCTTAATACAGATTGGTCTAACCTGCTCTCTAACGCTTACCTCATTAACATTGGGCTAACTTAGGTACTGAGTGCCTAAACCAGCTGGTGCAAGCCAGGTTAGGTGCTGAGGGTCTCACTAAAGTTACCTCAACCTAGCAACACTGGATTTGCCCATGGAAAAATAAGGGAAACATAGCACAGAACATTCTAAGGATCAGGGTGCCCACCTGTCCAAGTACTGGAGTTGTAGACCTGGAAATAAGTAATCGGTTTTCTTTTCAGAACAGATGAACCCACAAGTGGGGGAAACAGGCTGCTAGGACAGGAATAGGTGGCTCACTCTAACACTTTCATTCCAATATTCTAAATATTTTGCTTAGTCTTACTGTAGTAATTTACAACTTTCTGGCTCTATTTTTGCACATGCAGCTTTCTCCTGTTACCTTCTGCTTTTTTTAAGTAGAGAAGGTGAAAGGATATGCTTTAAGAATTACTGAAAATGCATGGAGAAATATGGGGAGAAACTCACATAACAATGGCAGGAAGATAGCATTTCAGAGTAAGGCAGAATTGCTGAATCAATTGTATTGCCAGCTTCAATTCTCATGGTTCATAATTTCTAAGAGATTGATTTAGCAGCCTTTCCAGTATCTGGAAATATAATGAGTCAATGTTACATTTCTTATGTTGCCCTTGGGCCATCGTACAGGATGCAAAACGCTCCCTGGGCAGTCCTGGCTGACCATCAGATTGGGGTACTGCACAAATGTGTCCTGATGTGTTTCTTTTGGAAGGATAACCACATTGCTTCAGGCACCTGAACTGCCAGAGAGACTGAAACCTTGAATTATCAATGACTTTCCTCTCTTTCTCTCTTTCTCCCCCTGGTCCTCCATTCTTCAGAAGCTGCTCAGTTGACCTGACAAGATATTTCCTTTAATTCCTAGGGAAAGAAGATCTATTTTATCTTCATATGAATCTGCCAGTCTCAATTTATCTGCTTACTATAGCACAAGTAAATTGGTGCACTTGCTTTGAAGAAAGACATGAAGCTCACTTAAGTAACACATTTCCCCGGAAGGGGACAAAAGTGATGTAGAGAAAAAGCTTTCTCCCCTGCCTTTCTCTAGCAGAAGGCTTGGCTGGAGACAGGGAGAGATCATGTTAGGTTTGAGGTGGGCGCCAGATCTTCTTGGGCACATTCACTTGATTCTGAGCTAGGCCAAAACATTCAAGTCTCCTGCTCACATGGGACCATGCCTAGACCTGAAGAGGATGGTTCCACATCTACTGGCAGATCAAAGTTATCTCAACACACCAAAGTTATTGCAAAGTTACTGAAAGGAGCAACTTCTCATAAACCAGCTGTTATGACCTGTTGAAGTAAACATATTAAAGAAATTTTTTTAAGTTTTCTGCCACCTTCACTCAGGGGCAACTTGCAATAAATCTTGTCTGTATCAATTCTGTACTTGTATTTCAGACATTCCAGACCTGTATTTCAGATGTGGAAGTTACATATATCATAATATAATACATAAATATAATATACTTATACTTACTTTCAAATATTTGCAGAGGGTATTAGAAGGAAAATGTGGAAAATGGTGGGGAACAGATTTGGAGAAAGATAGAATGCAATGGAGGTTATTTTAGGAAAAATATTATACTAGAAAACCTTTATTTCAGTTGATGCATATACTATAAACCATACAGTCAGTAAATGTGAGGAAAATTACTCTGGCAAAAATAGCCATCATGCCTTTGAAACACAAACAGTTTTGAATAAGCCTATGTCTGCTGTAATTAAAAAGAAAAAAGTGGGGTTAGCTGACAGTGATGAAAGAGGCTGTGTATTTGGAATGAGCAAGGAAGTGGTTTTTTTCTTTTTTCTTTTTTTTTTTTTTTTTGGTCCAGACATTCTCAGTACGTACCTACTCTAAATTCCTTACTTCAGGAGATGATGTCACCACTCTTTCAGGATCATTTACCAAATGTTCATAGTAAAAAAGTCAAAAAGCCATGGAAATTGCTTTTTAGAATATCAAAAGCTACTACAACAACATATGAAAAATAACATTTTGTCATTTGGTGCTGAGGACTGATCTGTGAATGTGAATAATAAGAGATAATTTTGACACAGGTGTTGTAACCTCAGTTTGGTTCCACAGTCCCTATAATATTCTCATTGGGTTTGGTTTTTCATGGACACAGTTTTTTGAGGTGTCACCAGCCTTTCAGAAGTTGGTGTTTAAGGATCTTGTTCTCCAAGTTCAAAAATGGTCCACCACATCAAGTAGGAAATTAAACAAAGGTGGCAGGAGGTCTACATGAATGAGCAAAGAGCTTGTAATTGAATTTGGACATAAATAACTCTACAATAGGTGGAGTGTAGAGTTACTGTCCTGTCTTGTAGAGATGAGGATAGGAAAGTCAAGGTGAATGTGAAAGGAGCATGGGATATGAAGGGAAAGAAGAATATTGTTCAGAAGTACATGAGAATCAAAAGGAAGCCTAGGGAAAACATGGACCTGCTGCTGAATGGGGCAGGGGAGCTGGTGATAGAGAACACAATATAGGCCAGCACATTAATCTTCACTGACTCAGTCCTTATCAGTAAGGGAAGCCCTCAGTAATCCTAGGTCACTCAGACAACAGGCAAAGTCTGGAGCAAGGAAAACATGCTTCAGAGAAGGAGACTAAGTTGGAGAGAGCTTACAGAACACTGGACATACATAAATCCATGGGGCCTGAGGGAGCTGTCTGGTTTCAGTGCAAGGCCATTCTTGATAGTATTGAAATAATCCTGGTGACAGGTGCTGAGGAACATATTCAATACGGGTGGCTCAGGGTGCAGTTGCAATGAGAGCTGCAGGTTGAGCTCTGGATGGCAGGCTGAGGCAAGAGGTCAGGAGCTGCCAACCCTTGGTACAGCAAAGGGCACAGGGGCTGGACACTGAGGCACTGCAGGAGCCCATGAACCCCAGTTTCCCACTGTCAGACTATAAGGATGTAAAAGCTCAAGGTTGCCTTTGTTCAGAGTGGAGGCACTGTTATTTTATTACTTAGTTGCTGCACCAGTTTAATTCTTTTAAGAATTGGGACATCAGAGACTCTGCTGTGGGAAATATGGGGTTGAGCCAGTAAGGAACCCTGATCTGACCATGTGAGTGTGAGGTGTGTGCAAAGGGGCTTTGATGCCAGCTCAGGTGGTGCAAATGTGGAAGTGGCTTGTGGGTGGTTGGACAGAGGAGTTTCTTTAACACTGGTATTGGTGATCAAGGACTGGAACAAAACAAATGTCACACTCAGGTTAAAAAATATTCAATTTTATCTACATCAGATAATTTTAACTGTCACCATCCCTTATGCCAACCAAAATAAATTTAAGATCTTAAATCATTAATGAAGGAATTTCCAGTTTATTTATATTCACATTATAATGAAAGATTGAATAAACCGTGACAAATGATATATCAAATTAGCAGGAATACTTTTTTCTCCATAAAATGGATTTGAGTTTGGCTTTTCATTTCAACATCAACCATGTGTGTATATTGATAGTGAATAATGTCAAACACTGCCAGAAGCTTCATGGAACATACAAAGGTAATGCTTCAAGATAGACTGGTATCCTTTCTGTGAATTTTATTTCTTGCCTTTCTAAAATGGAAGTGTAATCTGCACTGGAGTTGTTGCAATCTTTTTTTGTTTAGTTTATATGGATAATTGCTTTAGCAGCAGTAGCTCTAATTGTAGCAATTAGCAAGGTCATATTTTTCCTCTTTGAAAAATATTCCAGCTGAGAGTATAGAAAGACATTATAAAAGAAATTAAATTAAAGGTAGTGAAGACTTCCCATCATAGTATATTTCATTTATGTTCTCACTGAATAGAGATCAGGATGACATCCATTTTTGAGCTTATCATGCAATCTTGAGAAAAAAGCCCCATGACCACATGAAGGAAGCATACGGACCACAAAGTATTCTTTCTTGCCTAGGAGATCATCTGTTGTACACCACAACCTTGATTTTCCATTTCATACTTGCCTTTATCCTGATGTGCTGCTTACCCAGGGGCACGTGGGTGACAACAAAAGCTTAAAGTTTAGGCAACTAAATGATCTCCTAACATCTGTGCTACATTTTGCATCCTTTCTCTTCTTGTGCCCTCACTCTAGGTTGGTAAAGTAACTGGGCAAAGAAATAGAAAGCAATTTACTTTTCAAAAGAGTGTCCTGAAATTTTTCTAGGAGTGTTATGTGCCCAGCCTATCCCAATTTCTCAAGGTGAATCACATCATCAACAACTTCATCCTCTGAGGAGGCAGGTAATGGAGGACAGAGGAGGTCTATAGCTCCTTCTCTTGACCCATCCTCCACCTCCATAAAACATGCACTAGTAGGGACCTGTAAGACCAACCTGGATTGTGATACTCCACCTCCTCTACCTCAGTGAAATGCCATGGACAGACAGTATATCACTCCCACAAAAATGTCGCTGGTCAGAGGCAGAGCACAATGGCATGGACAATTGTATGTTTCTTGCAAATCCAGTTCAAAATATTCCTCATCAATTACAGGAGCATTTTTCACTGATTCTAGGCATGCAACTGGCACCAAGTCATGCCAGCTGTATCAGCTAAACTAAGAGAGGAATATATTTTTAAAGGAAGATTAAAGACACTAGGCAGCTGTGTGGCCTTTAGAGGAATTGCTGTGATAGTCCTAATACCATTCAAAGGCTTGGGATCAGATATTATTAATATTTTAACCAGCTGCATATTTAAGCCACTTCTGCTAGCCATACCTCTCTAGCAGTCTTAAGTGAAATTTCTTCTTTTCAGCTAGCATGTAGCATATTTAATAGTCTATTATATATCCTGAGGTAGTCCAAAGTTATATACAGCGATATTTGTGAAATTCCGATTTGCAGCCCAGTATCTCTTTCCAGCACATCACATATTAACACAAGATGGCTGTTTACTTTTGAGAAGAATATTGCCAAAAGACAGAAATATGTAACTACTTGTGTTTACTGCATTAGAATGTAGAGAGTTTCGCTACATTTCTACTTTTTCCATTTATGCTCCAGCAAAAAATGCAATTAATTCTGGGTCGTTTTTCATGTACTTGTGGCAGCACTTTGCAGGAGGAAAGAAAGGAATAGTGAAGAAGTTAGGTCTCACTATAGGTTATTTCCATCAAGTGGATAGAAATATTTTCTTTGCAATAAAACAGAAGTCAGTGGCTGGAGGCCAAATCACTGTCTGGAGATAAGACAAAAGGAGGAAGGAAAGATGAAAGGGAAACAAAGCCAAGAGAAATAGGAAATTGGTATATAGTTGACAGAATTGTTGATCAGGGAAAACAACAAATTAAATAGGTATCTTCAAAAAAAACCCCACATAAATGAAGAAAAGAAGAAAATTTGAATATATATCTGCTGGATATCATCTTTGAGTGTTTTATGTTTTGGTCCTCCTTTAGAAAAGGCCTATTATCATCAAGCTTTCACATGAGAAGGTGTAAATGTAAATGAAAATCCAGTGATAAACTAGGACCTAGAAAAACTTCTGCTGAAATTGAGTTTTGACTGTGGAATTCGTACAGGATCAGGATGTGATTCAATTAGCAGATTTTTTTCTTAACCATCTGTTCCATGTCTTGAATTACTATTAGAGTCTTCCCTGGAGATGGTTTTGGAGTCTTATGTATTTCTGCTTCAAGAAAACGGTTGGAACAATGATCACTTGGGACTGTTCCTGATCAACATGAGTGATGTCCAAAAACCTTTGCTAGGGGTAGAAGCAGTAGAAGCACCCAACGATATGCCTCATCTCCAAGGCCAGTGTAGATCAGGTTGTGTAGATGCCAGGCTTGTAAAGAGAAATAAAACAGGTTATTATTGCCTTCTGATACCACAGCAAACGTAAAAAAGGAGCAGGGGAGCAGGGAGGGATAGAGAAACACATTCATTTTAATGGCTTTTTCTAGTAAAGAAGCTGTTATTATTGTTCTAGAAAAAATTCAGCTAGATGACAAAATATGATTTATTCTTTGCAACTTTTTACTTTAGGACCTTTTCAAAGAGAATAATTTTAATCAGGACAACTTGGCTCAGAGTCTCCTCTGGAGACATTCAAAACCCACCTGGTCACAATCCAGCTAACCCTGCTCTATGTGAACCTGCTTTATCAGGGGCTTTGGATTAGATGATCTCCACAGGTCCCCTCCAATCCCAGTCATCCTGTGATTCTGTGAATCCAGCTGAACTAAAATATCTAGCAGCTGAGTTCAGTTTCCTTTACAAATCATTATGGTAATTAAAGATTAAAGGGCAAGATACATAATACATCTATGCTAACAAAATATTATGCCTTGATTCCAGTCAGGACTGGGTTAATTTTTTGCTGTAATCAAGAGGGAGGATATCTAGGCCAGAGGTTATTAAATGCCACCTCACCTCACTCCTAGGGGCAAGAGGAAAGGAGTCTCTTTGGAGAGAAGAGGGTCCTGCTGGTTGACTAAATGTGGTGGAGGGAGCTTTTGGGTGATGCTGGTTCTCAACTATCATGTGTGAACTGTTCCCCTCTCTTGGGCTTTTATTACTAATATTGCTGTTACTGTTCACTTTCTTATCTCATTGCTATTTCCTCAACCCATGATTTTCACCTTTGGTGCCTCTCCAGCCACCATCAGGAGCAGAAGGGAGGACGATGGGGAAGGAGGGGAGCAAGAAAGTGACATAGAGTTTGGAGAGTCTCAGTGGGAGCACTAAACTAGGGAGTACCTTTTCTAAACCACGAGATATTAGTACAAGTTCAGATTTTCATTACCAAGTCCGTGTCATGCATTTAACTTATAAAAGATCAGCTGTTCATTTCTGTGTGTAACATCCCCTAGAGAGCTCCTCCTTGCTATGACCTTCCTGTTACACTCCAAGAGGTCTCAGTCATTCATTAAGCCCTGGCCACTGCATCCTTAGTGGAAACCATAGAAGCATAGCCTAGAGTATACCTCAGCTATGAATTTCGGTGTACTGAAACTCAGTGCCCACTTCAGGAATACTGTGGAGGTCAACAACCATTACTCCCTGTGGCAGTAACCATGGGTTTTACCTTCGTTAGAGAAGAGCTGTTATATTAGTGAGGGCCACATGGTGACATTTTCCTCCCTCATAGGAGTTTCAGTCTGCCCTAAATTTTGTAAAGTTCCTGGAGCTCTGAAGAATGATGTGAAGGTAGACAACTGTGGCATCATTTCTGTGTCTCTTCTGAAGTTTTTTCATCATATCAAGGAATTTTATTGAATGTTAAATGAATGAATACTGTGAATACCTGGCATGTTGTCCTTTTACACTTAATGAGCAATTGTACCATCTTTCCTCTGCATCACTTTATCTGAACAGTGAGTTTGCCTCTCTAAGCTCATTACTTTTGTATTTAATTTTCTGAATTGCTTCTTGGGGTCATCCTTGCCCAACAGAGAGCATGAGGAACTATTCACGGCTTAAAAGTCAGGCCTGTGAATGTTCACAGGATGCTGACTTCAGTCGGATTTTAGCTCTTTTGCAACCCAAGAGCCTTTAAGCTGCTAATGTCCACAAAATGAAACTATAGTGATAATGAGGATGTGCTGGACTTAGGTACTGAACTGGTCTAAAAACACCAGTAGTGGCTGATTTGTCTTATTTCTGTCTTTCAATATTGTACATAGTGGATTTTGCTCCTGACACTTCTTAAAAGGTAGAATTAACATTTTAACTAAGGACACTTAAGAAAGTTTGGGATTCTTTGCATATCTTTCAGTTGGTCTAAGCTTTAATATCAGACTGATTTACCTTACTGTAGACCTACAGGAGAGAACATTACAAGCACGGCATTTCTAGACACCTAGGCCAAAACTTTGTTGCAATGTGAATCTCTTCCAATAATTTTTATTCCCTCTCTTCCTTATTATTACTCATTAAATGAAACAAAGACTGCGGAAATAATTTACCTACAAGTCCTGTGACAGATCTCTGGCAAGAGCAGCTGCAAAACAAATTTTATTCATCTCAGCTTGGAATCAATTTTAATAGATTTTGAGAACTTGGGAATATAGTATCATCATAATGAGAATATCATATTATCAGTGATACCAACAAACAATCTCTTGTGTGTACCCAGAAATATATGTGACTGAATTTGCTGAGATGCTGTATTCAGAAGTATGGAATACTTCTCCAGTATTTGCTGCTCATCCTCATGGGACTCTGATTTGAATAACAAACCCTACAGAGCATTGGGGCACAAGGGCTTAAGCCAGCTATACTCCCAAGAAATATTCCTGAAGTGTAACTGGAAACACCACTTTGCAGAGATATGGCAGATATCTGAATAATCAGTTTTCTGGCACACTTTTCACACCAAGAAGCTCAAACTAAGGGATACAATAGAATCCTTGCCATCCTATTTTAATGTGTATTCAGTGAATTTCATAAGCTTGTCCTAATAAACCAGTAGATTCCAGTAGTTCCAGTAGTTCCTTTGCCATTTAACTGAATTTAAACTGAGGAAGAAAAATGCTTTAAAGCATGAAAAATTACAATTTTTAAAAAAGTCACATGAAAAGTCACATCTTTTTCATTAGTCAAAGGAAGTACAGGATCTGAACTAATCCACTTGTCAACAATTTAGCCTAAATATTTAATTATGAAGATTCTCTTGGAATTCTGAATGAACACTACTCTTCCTCCTCACATTCACAGTGGTCATTTCATAGCTATTGAACTACATGAAGACCTGATACCTGTCTGCTTGCTCCAGCAGCTAGTGCTGACTGTTGGAGTGCTTCATGGTAGTGAAATCTAGAGACTGCACAGCTTCATCTTACTGAACATTGTTTGTGACAGGGAATTTAGGGTATTGTAAGAGAATAATAAATATTTCAGAGTTTTCTTAATAAATTGACAGCACTAACAAACATGCATATATTTTGGATTAAAAGATTTCGTGTATTGCAGGAAATTATGATTATTGAAAGCTCTAGAAAGTACAAGTGATATACAGAATTAGGCCTCTGAGAAAACAGTATTATTATTTTTTTCCTGCTCTCTTTACTTAAAAAGTGACACATGGTGATGAATTCTTTAAGGAAAAGTATTGATAGGCTGTATTCAAAGGGCCTGACATTTGCCACTATACNTTTTTTTTTTTTCTTTCTGTGTACTTAAAGTAGAGATGATTTCCCTTCAATGATTTTAAAGACTCAGGCTGGTCTTTCACAAACACAAAGCTTTCAAAACTTGTCTGGAGACTTGAGAAGTGTTATTTATAAAACAATACACAATTTAATCACAGGAAGTTATGCAATCTTTGAGGAGTGAAATTAACAGTAAATTTCAATAAATGTCTTCCTTTTAAAAATATTCTGCTTTGGGATTATGAAGGTGTTTCCTAACTGTAAAGACAGAATCAGTAGCCAAGGCATAGCTTTTACATATGAGCTTATACTGGATAGAGAACTCAAACAATCAAAAGATACAGTTTTAAAATAATTATCATCACAATATTGTCATAATTTTTTTGTGTACATCTTTTATCTGGAGCTTTTATTTGCTATATTTCATTTTTTTCCTAAAACTTAACTTTAAAATAGTTTATACATGATGTAGTGTATTGTAGTATTTACAAATGAGTTTTGTTCTTTAATCAATAGCCCATGATAACTACAAAGAGAAAAGAGAGGAAGCATTGCTTCAGTTAGAGCTTTCTTGTAAACTGAGAGCACATATTGGCAAACACTTCCTTCTTTTTCCCATTTCCATTCATCTTAATGTCAAATTTTTATATAGCACAAGAAAATCTGCATGCAAGGAAAACCAATCTGTGCCACATCTCAAAGAAAAATCAGTAATCAGGCAATGCATTTCTGGGCAAATATAACAAGCCTGCAGTGACAGTGAAAGGCAAGAGAGCGTAACACAAATGGCTCAGAAATGTGCTGCTGCAGAGCCTCAGGAAATGACCTTGTACGTACAAAGATTTGCAGCAGTCAGACTTGCCCATGAGCTCAGAAGATCTTGTAATTATGAGATCATCATTAGCCAATGCAAAAGCTTCACGCCTATCTCACACCTCATGCCTATCACATACTTTACTGTGTTCCCCTACACAGAAAGTACTTTTCAACTAAGCAATGTAAAGAATTGAGAGAAAGGACAGCAAAGAGCATTTCTACAAAAGGACATCAGAGAGTTTTGTCATGAGGGCAAGCACAGATTAGTGCCACCTTGGTGTTGGGACCCCAACTACTCCTGGTGCTGAAAACCCCAAATCTGGAGTATCCCATACTTCTTCTGTGGCTGGTGAGAGTTTGTGTATGAAAATCCACCTTGACAGTTTACTTGTAAACTTCAAATAAACTTCAAATAAACTTCATAAACACAGATTTTCACTGTTTGGCCAGAGCAGTGAAAGTTAAGCATTCACCTTTATAATTTCTACATGTTCAGGGAAATCTGTTATTTGCCAAACAATAATTTTAGCATCTTCCTACTTGAAACATTGTATGGAAGATATTTTACAGGATAAGCATGAATGCCTTAGGGCTTGCACTTGTTTCCATTTGATAGAACTGATGTGACACTTGAAAAGGATCACACACTTTTTTTCTCAATGCAAAAGAATGAATATGCATTTCTCCTGAGTAATCTGAGTTCACTGAGAAAGAAATGGGTGTTCATCTGTGGTTTCTACAGTCATGTTCAATTTTCCTTGAAATTGCAATAGAAGTGTAAGTAGTTTCAAACAATATAAACACATTTGGAAAGTTGCTTCCTTTTTTAGTCACCTTTTTATCAATCTACTGGTGAATATTAATGATGAAAGTAATTTAGGATCTTCTCAGTTGGTTATATAGGATGTAGTTACAGGATGTTCTGATTGAAGATGATTTTTGCAATGAATTAGCTTCATTTTCTGATGGTGATTCAAAATAATTTCTTTCAGTCTGTGAGAATTATGTCAATTTTAATATATATGATTTCAGAGAAATTAAGAAAATTAAATATAGCATCACACTATGCTGCCGTAATTCCTGCCCAGAAATTTTATGTGTTTTAGGATGAATCTGGTCCTTGGGGAGGTTTTCTGACCAATTTCCCAACCAAACAGCCTTGATAAGAATCTAAACTTCAGGGTATTTCACATAAACTACTAATCCTTTTGAGGTCAGTCCTTCACTAATTTTTCAAAGTAGTTCTTACATGTAATTTGACCAGGAGTATGGTTTATAAGGGCTGGGGGGTTTTTGGCTTTTGGTGGTTGGGGTTTTGATGGGCTTTTTGGGTGGGGTTTGGGTTTTTTTGTTTTTTCTTTTTTTTGGTTTTGGTTTGTTTTTGGTGTTTTTTTTGGTTTGCTTTAGTTTGGTTTGGCAGGATTTTAGGGGGGATTGGTGGTGGTTTTGGTTTTTGTTGTTGTTTGGTGTTGTTGTGGGGTTTTTTTCAGTTTGGGTTTTTTTATTCTTTTTTTTGGGGTTTTTGTTGTTTTGGGGTTTTTTGTTTTATTTTTGTCAATGGAATTGCAAATAAATATAGTAAATATAGCAAATATAACAGTTGTACTGTGGTAATTTATCTAATTTTTAAGTCTGTTTATTTTTCCCCAGAATAACTCAAGCTGGGGTTTCAACTATTAAAGAATGAGTATTCATTTTGACTCACATTATCTAGATATTTTAATGTCAGAAAAATTAATCCAATAATGTTTGGTGATGTGACCACCATTTAGTTCACTAAGATTGTACTGCACATAAGCCAGAACAAAAGTATTTTTAGTTGTATTTTATCTCCAGGAAATCTAGCATTCTGGCAGTGCAATATAGTGAAAAGTGAGAGAACTGAGCCATGAATGTTACTGTAGTCACAAAAAGATGTGTCCAGATGAGTGGCTAAACCTCTTCAAGGTATTGTTCTTAAGATGGAGTGTGGATCCTAGTAACATGGGCAAGTCTGGAAGCACGTGTTTCTGTCATCCTTTGTACTCCCCACTTTAAACTGTAAGTTTTTTATCCTTTGTGTGGAAGTGCTGCATTTTTGCCAGACCTTCCTGTATGTGTTGACTGTCAAACACATTGCTCACAACAAAACAGTTGCCCAGGCTTCTTAACAGTGTTCCTGTCAAAGAAGAAGAGAGCAGGGGCATATCAATCTGGTTTGCAAATGGATGCTCTTGACTCACGTTGTTGTATTCTTATTAGGTAGAAAATGGCATATGAAAAGGCTCTAGTATAACTACATTTAGATTTTTGAAATGGAAAAAAGGTAACTTTTAATTTTGTCAGACTGTAAAAAATTCTCAGGACTTCCTGAAATTCAAGAAGACAATTACATCTCTATTTTTCCCATAGTTCACATTTCAAGGACTTCTGAACCCTCTCATCAAGCAGGTTAATCAAGGTGTCATACTGTAAATGCTGCATGCTCAGGATGGAAATTTCTGTTCACTTTGTAAGCGAAATATGTTACTGCATTACCACTTAGAATCAGCACCAGCACAAATAAGTTCAGAATTAGCTACCAAGGGGTCACAGAAAAAGTATGCTGAAGGTTTCCCCTGCTCCCTTGCCCTTCCAAGGGCCTGATTTACAGGTATGCCTAATTCTATCAGGCACTGCCAGCCAACTGACACTGAGATGTTGTAACTAGTTTTCTTTTCAGGACTCATCTCTTGTAGATACAGAGGTTGTCATATTGAAGGGGAATATGCAAAGACTAAAAATGTCAGCACTAACTACTATAGCAACTCTGAAAATTCCGATGTTAAAATTAAACATTTTGCTTATATTTGCCCTTTTCTCTGAATGGAAAAAACCCAACATCACTTGCTACATCTAATCTATAGGAAAAATACTTACATGTATGCCCTTTTTTTTTCTCCATAGAAAACCTTTAAAGCCAAATAGGAATCCCAAAATAACTGATTGTCATCTGAACTCTGTGAAAGATTGTAAATATGAAGTGAAAATACTGCACAGATAAGTTTTGTAGGTAGAACTGAAAAATGTTTGGAAAGTGGATAGAAATTGCCTTCAACTCCTGCTTATGTCAGCAGTTATTAAAATGCTTTATTTCCAAAATAGCAACTAGCAATGATCTATGTGGAGAAGTAAAAGCTTGTAAAATATCAACCATTGAAACAATCAAAGAATGTCAATGGTGCACTTGAGAGTCACAGAACATGTTCTTTGATGACTTAGAAATGAAAAATAGATTTTAAGACAGATTTATATGGGGAAGGGTGGAATAAAAATTTATAATAAAATCAAACAATGTACACTGAGATTTCCACCTTGCTATCAAGACTCCAGCTGAATCTAGTGAGGTTTCAGCTAAAACCCAGAGTTATTCTAGTATGTAAGAGAGAATTTAAAAATAAAATTAGAGAAACTTACATATTTTCATTTCTACACAATTTTGAATAGCCTTTCTTACTGCTTTAAATTAATGTGGAAGTGAAGGCTGTAAAGCATCAAGTCATGCAGGGTAGAGCAGAGGACATCAATAATGCTGCCAGCTCAGTGGAAAGGGCAGCCCTGCAGTGTTTGCTTTGCTCACACACGTAACAGCCTGAGCTGGTCACCACAAGACTGATCCATGGCTTCCTCCAGTCACTGGTAGGCGAGAGTGGAAGAACGACTACGTGCATAAATCTTGTTTGCACTGAGTTCTGGGAGGGGGCTTGAATGTCTTCCAAGAGCCTAGAGATGCATCAAAGCCCCAGGGTGTAAGTGTGAGAATCAAACATAAAATATATATTCAAGACCACTGACTTCAATAGAAATTAGTTCTGGTTAGCCTGGTCTAGATACCTGATTCAAGTCTCAAAATTATAGGTTTAGCTTTGAGACACAATCCTACCATAATCAAAAGTCTCTTTAATAGGGTCAAAGTATACACATCTTTCAAAAGAGACAGAAAAAATAAATGAGTTACAAGAAAAGAGTTTACTCATTTTTATGTAGTCAGGCATTGCTCAATGAACAGCTAAATTCAGTGCTAAAATGGTGAGAGAATTTTTGCCTTTGTTGTGTTGAAAGTAACAGCAATCAAAGCAACTATATTTTTACTGGCTTCAGAAGGCCCAGCAAGAGCAATGAGAAAGCTAGGGGGAAGTTACTGGTTCATGGGATGAAAGAAAGACACTGTATCCATCACTTTTCATAATGAAAACCCCCCAGAGTCTGTGATTGCTTACAAGCTCTGAACAACACAACAATGGTATGCTATGCTTTCTTATAGGTGCAGTCTCTCACAGCACATGGAAAACTCGTGGGAGGTAAAACGAAATTGGGACTCTCAATAGAGCAGGAAGCTGCGCTCCTTAACAGGCTTTGCCTTTCCTCTCTTACTTGGTCACAGTTGTCTTATCTCAAATTATGGAAATGCTTTCAATATGCTTATGCTTTTCTGCATTACCTGCCCTTAGTTTTACACTTGATTCTTTCATGAGTGGCTCTTAATTTTGTTAAGAGTAATTTTGTTCTGTGGTCTTTGATAAACACACACAGACTCCCTTTTTCACTCTTTCCTCCTATTGAATTGAAGGTGATGACCCCAGCAGTTGCAAATAAAGTTAATGCAGGACAAAAATAGCCCACTACACAGATGACTAGGTACCCATCATGGATCCCACTTTGTTATTTCAGGAGATAAGGCTTTGATATGAGTTTTACAAAAGTAAATATCCAGTACAGAATTACAGAACATGCTGAGCTGAAAGGGACCCACAAGGATTATCGAGTCCAACTCTTCTTGTGTAGGACACATCAAGAATCAGCAAGTGGAGGGAAAGGAGAACAAAACAGACCTCACTGAAAGTACATAATTAAAAAAAGCAAACTCTGCTTTGGATTTGCCTACTTTTTCTAATGGCTTTCGTCTTAACTCTGACTTCTACCGTGGCTTCCACTGAATTTATTCTGCTTCTTTAGTCAGAAATAAGGACATTCCCAAATGTTACCTCACACATTAGATATGTGTGCCTTTGTCAAAAAATGTGCACTTTATATGAGTTGCAATCTTTTTCATAAAACTTTAGGAAACTGCATTAAACAAAGTGGAACATGTGCTTCAATCAGTCAAAGATTACTCAAGACAGACAGATACTGTCCATAAACTATTACTGTTAAATGAAACTATTGCTGAAACTGGGAAGATTTCTGAAGGATCAGTGAATGGTGATGGTGATGATGATATTTGATCTGAAGGGTCAATGAATGGTGATGGATATGATTATGATGGCATCCTGTTTCCAGGAAAGACGTCTTGATCTCAAAGGTTTTAGAACGTTGTCAAGTTGCTTTGCTTTGATTAAACTTTGAGTTGCAAACCAATTGTTCCATTATTAAAAATATACTAGTTGACAAAGCCAGCCATGTTGGATTCCTTTGACATTTGTTTAAAAACCAATTCTGTGAATGGAAACATTTTGCACCAGCTTCAGCAAGGTGCTCTGAACAATTTTGACAGCATGGGGTCCTCAAACAGCTCCCTAGCTTCAACAACATTTTTATCCTTACCTTTTCTCATTAACAAGTTGATAACCTATTTTCCAGGGTAAGTAGCAAATTTCTTCCTGATTTTTATTACTTATTTGCATACCCATGGCATGCAGGGGGTCTGGGCATGGATCCCACAGAGGTAGTCACCTGTCATTACATTTCTCCACCTTTTCTTTGTATAACATTTGGCCATATCAAATAATCTTTTTATTCCCTAGGTAAAGGAAGGTGCACAAAATCTTTACAGCAGTTATTTCTCTCTATCACCATTTGTTCCTTCCAGATCTCCTGTATTTCTTACTAGGCTTGGAAGCACAACTTGCCTATTTGCAAATGTAGTGCCATAGTTGCCTGTGGGGTATCATCAGCACAAGAAGTGACTGTAGGGTAATTTCCTGTGACCCAAGTGCTGGCATAAATTAGAACAGTTGTAGGATAGCTGCTATGTGTACTCACCAGCTGTGTGAGACTAGCATAGCAGTTCTCTTGTCAGTGTCTCCACAGGGTTTTGCTAGCTCCATGCCATTCAGAAGAAATGAAGATATGCCCTAACAGCCTCTGACAGCCCCACAGTGGTCTGTTAGGAACCACTGTTCCTATTCTCTTGCTCTACAGACACTCCAGAGGCAAGGCACTGTCAGCCTTGCTGCTTTCTCTAAGCCTTTTAGATGTGGATTGTAGTCCCAGTAACAAAGCTTACTAAGTGGATAGTTCACAGTCCTCCTCTTACAACAGCTGCAGAAATCCTGCTGCCTGCAAACTTGTTCAGTTCAAGCAATCTGCCATCCTTCCCCTGAGGCTAGGAGCAGCCTTTTATAACCTCAGCAATCACCACCCCCTTACCAGGGCTGAAGTTTTATGAAGACCTCATAAAAGCATATAAGAAAATTGGCTTTAATTTTTTTAAAAAAATTTCAGTATAATTATGCCCAGTAAGCCAATCCTTTGTATTCAAAATCAACTTCCTCCTAGATGAAGATTTTTATACCTTTTTTTATACCTTTTTTTTCAAAAGTTGGTCTTACCCATGCCCCAACAGCAAAGACATTGCAAAGCTTTTGAGAAAATTTAGGCATTTCAATTGATCTCTAGTGTACCTTTAATCATCCAAATAATGTCATCCAAATGACATTCATCCCTTATTCTATTCCACTTTCCTGCAGATTTCAATTTTAATAAAAAACTCCCTACAGAAAATCTTTAAAATCTTTATTAAAGCCTTCTGTAAAGATGAGTTCATCTATAAATGGCCCATGAAATAATAAAAATTCCTTCAGTTTTACTCTCAAAATGAGGGCAGATGAAGAGGCAACTGTGATTCACTTACATGGCTGAATGACAGTGGTACAGATTTCAGAAATCCTTTCTAAAAGTTAGGGAGTTTGGGGTTTTTAAAAATATTTATTGCAAAGGTATGGTTTATGTATAGTATGGCCTACTGCAGTCTGTCTTATCAATCTGATTTATGAATCCTATTTACAGCAATGAGCACTTTCTAAATCACTTCATTTTGATAGAGACCTTTGTTGTGGGTTGACTATCAGTGGCCAGTTTTCTGATTGGCATGTAGTTTTGACCACTCAAGAACGAAATGTAACTCTTTGGCGATACCCATATAAAAATCTCAGCCTGAGTTCTGTTCCTCCCTCTTTTCTCCTGACTGGCCATGAGGTAGCATCGTGGGGTGGCAGGGGTGGCCGGGCCGGGCCCGGCGGAAGCTGCTGCCCACTAGATAAGGGCAGCCCGGCTGGCTGAGCCCCCTCTCCTGCCCTGCTGCCGGCGGGGGAGGGGAGCGAGGCTGCCCCTCGCTGGTCGCGGCCGCATGGCTGGGCTGCGGCGGAGCCGGGCCGAGCTCTGGCGCTGGCTGACTCTGAGCGCTTAGGAGCACCCCTGAGTTCAGCCACCCCCAGATTGGGATGGAGGGGTGGAAAAACAAAACAACTCTGTTCCTGAACTTGGCACCATGGCTTTGAGGAGTTGACACCACGCGACCACCGCAGGCCCGGGCAAGTTTAACTCTTTCCTGACACAGATTGGGACTTTTATTAACTTTTCTCTGGGACAGAAAAAAAAAGAAAAAAAAAAAAAAGCAAGCCAAAGAAGGATAATTAAAG
>VWYP01004233.1:32532-166842 GCA_013400435.1 Pycnonotus jocosus | reverse complement strand
AAAAAA
Source organism: Pycnonotus jocosus (assembly GCA_013400435.1). NCBI lineage: Eukaryota > Metazoa > Chordata > Aves > Passeriformes > Pycnonotidae > Pycnonotus > Pycnonotus jocosus. The sequence goes on along the minus strand of VWYP01004233.1, from coordinate 166,836 downwards.
AGAGTTGTTGGTTTTTTTTGCAAATTCAGTAAATTCAAGTGAATTCAGAATATTAAAGTCAATTATGTATGTTCAGATTACCTGTAAATAAAGTGTTTTATTTCCCCCATACATAGTTGCTGTGATTGCAGGAGATTTCATCTGCCTATATATAAAACATTTAAAAACAAACAAATAAAACAGAAACCAAGCAATCAGGTTAAAAATACATTTAGAAATTACCTTTTTTAAGCACTAAACTAACAAATTATCAAATTAGTCAGAATGGTTTCAACTTACAATGAAGCATTATTTGTCAAGTAATCCAGGATCTCCTGCAATTTAGCTGATGGGGAAATGTCTATGTTTTGAGGAAGCTGGCTGCAGGCTGGACAATTCTCCTACCACAAAACAGCACAAGAATACACATTATGTTAAAGATGATTTTAGAAATGCTGCTAAGTAAGGTCTCAGAAGTGTTTGAGTAGTGGGTTTTTTAAGTTTTAGCTCTATAAGTATTAATAGTTGCAAATATTAATGACAAACCCCATTTCCTTCTGAAGTCTGTCACTGATTGACTCCCAATAACACTTAAGTATTTATGAATGACAATTTTCATCTGACATTAAATCCAGTACTACAAACTTTCAGATCAATTTTTGCCATAACCTCTTTTTGAGAAGATCTGCCCATGAGTCATCTTAGGTTTGAGGATCTTATTCTGTAGTTCTACTCTTCAGAAGTAGCAGAACACTGATGTGTAGTTTCCACTTTTAAAACTTCAGAAATATTATTATTCAATGCTCAAGGCCAATTGATTCAATACTGAGGTTCAGAAATACACAGTGCATAAATACAAACCAAGGAAACAACCCTTCAAGCCCTTTAAAGGCACTAACCTTTCTTTCAGCTTCAAAACTGTATGTATATAATCCATCCACATCATTGAACACCAAGTAGTTGTTAAGAGGAACATATGCACTGTAATGACAAATATGTCAGTGTTTGACACATGGCACATGGCATTCTGCTGGAAATCATGTCTGTTATTAATAAGAAATTAAATACCTTGTGGCTATTTTAAAAACTTCCGTGGCGCAAACAGCTGGAATGAGAAAAAAAAAAAATCATCTAGCTCCACCAGACATGCAGACATCACACAGTTGTACCAAAAGTGACAAAAAAATCAACTATAACAACCTATAAAGAGAAAAATAAACATCTGAAGGCAGCTAGTAGTTCTGTACATTAACACCATAGATATGGCACTAATCTGAGACGTGTCAAGCCTATGTACTGTGTTTTTCAATTTTTCTCCCCAGTCTTAAGTGCTTTTGCTGTCTCTCACAGTTGTAACATTTATCCAGTCACATACAGTTTCTCTATGGAAAACAGAAATGAGACTCTAAGAATAAATCAGAGACATTCAAAAATTACTATTATCCTCTCCAAGTTCTCAATTCCAAATTGCTGTCCCAAAACTCTCAAATCAATAAGGCAAAGGTGAAATGAGCTCTTTCAGCATACCTGCAATTACTGCATTTGTAGAAGCTACTGCTGGAATAATTCGTTTAACCACCCCTGTAAAAAACAAACATACAGCTCTGGGTTTTCCAAGAAATTCTATTGAGGGACTACTTTTAGACAGAATACTTTGAAAGGGTGAATCCAAAGGTATTTTCAAGTGTCCAGGAATTTCTGTAACAACAGGTATAATGCCATGCTGCTGCAGTACCTGGGCACTTTTTTTTTATTTTAGGAATGGATCAAGCACATTGAAAAAAAAGCAGATATCAAACAAAGAGAACTACTGAACAAACTCTGAAAGCAAGTATTCTGGATTTAGCACTGGAAATTAAAACTCTGTTCTACTCTATTTAACTGGAGAAATGCAGAAAGGAAAGACAGTTGAGTTTTCTATTTGGTTAGTGTTTAAAATGCTGATTAAATGAGTGTCATCAGCATACTGCACTTGCATGTGAACAGAGGCAGGGACAGCAGAGAGGAACAGATGCTATAGACTTAACCAGCCACAACTGGCACAAAATGTTGCTATTGCTAAAAAACACAATCAAGTCCTTTTGTTTCTAATCTTTGACCCAGCAAGAGTGGTCACTGTGTAATGTAAACTGTGGAGCTGCTCCAAGTTAAAAATAAAATGGCAAAAAAAATGTTCAGTTTTATCCCAGATAAGTTCCTCTGATTCATCATGAATGCCTGAACATCTGATTTGTCATAAAAATATTTGTGCTGGCACAGGAAACAAGCTGCTTGTTTCTGTTTTAAGGGTGAGGAGAACTATCTCAGCACAGCTGCCAGCTTAGTCATAACAAATACAAAGAATGCCAATCCAGCCTAGGTGCAAATGCCACAACTTGGTGAAATGCCATTCCCTTACCTTGGGTGAGTCTGTAGGTAACACCTTTAATATTAAATTGTGATGCTCTTTCTAATGACTTCTGGTAAATCCACTGTATATGTTCAGGGTCATCTCCATCCAATGCAATACCTTCTACAGTAAAGAATTTACAGATAAATTGCAATTATAAAAGTTCTTCAGAAACAGCACTCTTTTTGTCTAAAAAAATCCCTGTTTTAATTTAAAATGAACACTCCATGAAGCTATTGAAACTTGACATTTTAAATAACCAAAGTATTAGTTTTACAAACATTTTTAGTTTTAACACATCCTATACACAAACTATCATTACTGCACAATTTATAGAGCTGTTACAGGTTACATTTTAATTCAGGAAAGACACTGTGCAGTGTGAGAAACTTTAGCAAATGCAGAACTGGAGAGTGAGCTCAAGAAGAGAACATCCATCTCCAGCTGGAAGGAGACTTAGATTCAATATGACAATGTATCACACAAGGTTAAGAGGCAGGATTGTTTTATTAAGTATACACTCAACTGAAGTTAATTAAAAGGAGAAATGTTCATTTAGTACCAGTAGAATATATTAATTACCTCCAAAAGGCTGTTCCTTTGGCCACTGCAATATCCTGACATACTCAATGCAATGCTCTGGCAGTCTGGGCATGGATGCAATGGTGCACATGGGAAAATTGACCTGGTTGGGCAGGGGAGGAAAACCAGAAAGAAATCATGATAGATTGAGTGTAGTACTAAGAAAAGAACCCAGCAAAGCAGAGGAATATGAAAAAGTGGCAATGCCACTGGCTGAATTACCTGTGGTGGGTAAAGAGCAAGCGTGCATTCAATACACGCTGTCATCCCAGGAATAATCACACGAACATTGCCTTTGAACCCTTCTGTCCCTCCATCTATCAGAGGTATGATGGAACTGGGATCCAGGACACCATCCTCATAATGCAAAAATGACATCTAACAAATAAAGGAGGGTGTTGGTTTGTGTTTGGTTTGGGTTTTTAAACAAGTTGCAAGAAGAAAAAAATCCTAACATTTTATTCTTAAGAGTTCATCCAACTATTGAGTGCTCAATATACAGTTTATTTTGAGGGTATATAAAATACTACTTATTTGTCAGTGCACGAGACTTTATCAATCACTTTCACCCTCTACCTCCTCCCCTTACCAAATGCTATTATTTGCTACATATTTTCTTATAGTTCATCAGAACAAAGGATTGGTTGGTTGGTTGGTTGGTTGGTTAGTTAAAGGTTTGATTCTTGATTTGTTGTTTTGCTTTTGTATTTTTTTTTTTTTTTTAATATTGGTAGATACTCCAGATCATTGTTTGATAAACAAATTCAAAATGATTAAACTACCAGCTTTCTGGTCACTGAATTCTGTATCAGTGCAGGAAAATGCAAGTAATGGCATTTTCAAGTTGCAGCATGCTAAATACTGTTTGGGCAATGAAGAAAAAATTCACACCCTGAGCAACTCTGGAGCTTTCTTGATTTTCAAACGCTGACTACAGAAAGCCAAAAGCAACATAACCTAACTTTGAAATTATCCCTGCAGGACACTGCACAAATGTTGGCTAACACTTCTCAAGAAAAGGGTAGGTAAGAGAGCCTGCATTTCGTCCAGCTCACAGAAAGAAAACAGAAATAGGTACAGAAAGCTGTGAGTTTCAACAGCCCTCATTCATTTCCATGACACATTCTACACAAGTATGTTTCATTTTAGTCATCTAAACTCAAGCAATAATCAGACATTAAGAAGATTGAAAACTTTACCAGCATGCCATTTATCCATCTTCTTGCAATTATAGAGTCCAGCCCACAAACAATAATATGAAACTCTAGGGAGAAAAAACATTCTTCAAAATCTCTATTAATGCAGACTTCCTAAGACAAGCAAAGTATTCTGTCCATAACAGGGAGTGACTGTAGCTTAGCTATCTCCCCAGATTACCTGTATCACACATGTATTTAAATTTTGCCTACATGTTACTTCTCCTTCTAGTATACTGTGGAAGACTAAAGTAATTAGCAAGCAAACTACCAGGAAAAACAGTGAGCAGCAATATCTCTAAGGTCCTCCTAAAGCACCAGTGAGTGTTTGTCAGGCAAATAAATTTCACTTACGTCGATAGAAGCTTTCATCCATGTCTTGAATCTTTTTAAAATATCTGAATGCAAGCTCAGTAAAGGAATATATTTATAGTTAAGTTTTCTATTTGCCAACCTAAAGCCAAAATATTATCTAATTTATTACTGTAATTCTACACACACCCTCTAAAAAACTATGTGATCTGAGATTCAAATTTCCACAACTGAAGCTGTAAACATCTCACAAAACTGGTAAAGGGCACAATGGTCTAGTCTGCTCTATGTTTAAAAACTAATGCCTCCTACCAGTGCTTACTCAAAACTCTCAGGTGAGTAATTCCAATATCTCAATGAAAATCACAATATTGCACCTCAATAAAAAAGACTCAGTGGAAAAATACAAAACAATTTCTGAGCCTTTCCCATGCAGATTCCCTGTATGCTAATGGCCCGGAGAAAGAATTCTCAACTCACCAGCTGAATCAATGTGCTCTTTCTTGTATGAGAAACAGGATGGCAGCAAAATACTTTAGATACTCTCACCACCTACAGAGTTTTCTAGGATATTGAAGCCTTTAGGGCTTCTCTGTGAAAGGATACGGTACAACAGCACAGTTGGGAATGCGACTGTTCAGGAATTCTGCTGCAACTTCTGCTTTTGGTCGCCCCACATCCTTCGGTCTGGGAAAAACCCAAGCAATTCCAAATGTTTTATTTTAGCAGATTTTGTCTTTCCAATCTCTACACATTGCAATACCGAATTAAGAGTCTAATTGTTACTTTAAGACAATTTATTTCATTGGATAATATTAAGGCCTCCAACTCCAACCATTCCATGATCCCTGCAAAGCATCAGATGTGAGAGCCCCAGAGTTAACTATGGTTATCAGCACCAAAAAAATCCAATGATTTTTCACTGTACTTGGATGAAAAAGGTACCAGAAAATCTGAGATCTCAGTCTGTGTGCATTTATTCCTTGGTGTCACCTTTTCCTTTAGTCATTAGCAGTACTGGAATGGCAAGGAACATTGACTGATTTTCTTCATGCCACAGATCCCAAAATAAGAAGGAATCACTTGCAACATTTAGTTAATTCTGACTACTATTGTGACATGAAGGTCCAGTCATCTTTAATAACCTTTTGTCCAACCAAAATAATGAGTACATTAACATGTTTTATTTAGGTACATTTAAAAAGACACTAAGTTAAACTGGTAAAATATAAAATATCACTCACCGAAACAAAAACTGTCGATTAAGGTTAGAAACATCTATAGTGTCCATGTCAATAACATGGATCTGTCTGAAGCCAGACAGTGCCTGGGAAAAGACAAGGTCAGCTTCATTTAACAGGAAATTAAATACTCACAAAGCTCCAAAATTCACTCCACAGGCCAAAACAACCTTTGGAGGAACAAAAGTATTTGCTCCTCATGGCCTGTGCAGACAGGTACATGGTCATTCTTTGTTCAAAGGGGTTTTGTTGGGCTGCTGATGCTGGTATTCAGACAAATGGAATTAATAATATTCCAACAAAGACAATGCTCTCCTGAAGGCAATATTGCCTTGGCCTACCTACTGCTAACACAGGGAAGCCAATAGGAGGCTGATCTATAAGGGAAAGCTGCAGTATTCCTTCATGGCTGGACTAAATCAAAAGGGTGCATTGAGGAAAAAAAGCACAGAATTTAAACCAATACCATAAGCATGCTTGGCAGGAATGGGAAAAAACAAAGTTTAATTCCTTTAAAAGGCTTTAAAAAAAAAATCCTGTAAAGGTTTGGGACATTGACCATTTTCACAGTTGGCATAAATGAGTGTGGCACATTGACCCAGATATCACAGCTCAAAAGAATTCAATGCTGAAGCAGAAGGCAAACACAAAAATCACCTCCCTAAGAACACACTGAACCTTGACAGAAGCTCTGCCTCATCTCCATTTGCATGCAGGCCATCACTGCATCTAGCAAATAACTTTACAGTAAAATTGCCTTGAAATTGTATTGTGGGTCTGATCTGATAAAGTAGTAACATCAGTCACACACAAGGCAAATAAATGCTGTAAAACATGGGGTTTAGGGAAAAGAAATGAGNCCTAAGAACACACTGAACCTTGACAGAAGCTCTGCCTCATCTCCATTTGCATGCAGGCCATCACTGCATCTAGCAAATAACTTTACAGTAAAATTGCCTTGAAATTGTATTGTGGGTCTGATCTGATAAAGTAGTAACATCAGTCACACACAAGGCAAATAAATGCTGTAAAACATGGGGTTTAGGGAAAAGAAATGAGTTGTGATGTTCTGAAGTGACTCTAAAAAAATTGAGTCATAAAACCCCCCCATTTTTTCCTTTAAGACTCCATCTTTCTATATATGAAGACTTTGAAACTTTTCCCTTTACATTTTCTGAACAAACAGAGCTGTCCCATGCATAATAAGAGATGCACAGAAATCCTTGCTCTTAAATAGAAACATGGGGAAGTAGAGTAATAGTCCAAACTACCAAACTCAAATGGATCATAACAGTGATCCAGTGAGATAAATATGAGTTCTTCTGAGGATAAAAACCACAATAAAAGGGTAATAAAATTCTTGCATTCCAAACAACACTTCCTTGTAGCATTAGGAGCATGATTTGTCCCTAGTTCATTTCCCTAGATCTGGCAATTAGGGAAAATCACCACTATCAGACTGGATCTAAGGCTGCACATGAACTTTTGGCTACTCTTCATACAAAGCAGCCTGTTGTACCTCAAGTCAAACTTTGAGATGGCTGAATAAATACCATGCAACATATGAAAATTGCCACCTTTCAAGAGCATTCTTCACCTTTATTGTCTGTATTGACATGTATTTTACACATGTTGATTAGAACTTAAAATTCTAGTAGCTATATACAACCAAAACTGCAAAATTAGCCAATTAAAAAAGATTGTTTTGTCAAGGAAAAAAAGAAAAAGAAACAGAGAAGATTCTAAAATGAAAAGGGTTAAAACACACTAATTACCAGGTTTTTCAGGAGTTCACATCCTAATCCTCCTGCTCCAATAACTAGTACTTTACATGTGCTTAACAAAAAATCAAGGGCCTGCAGAAAACATAAAACAAAAAATTAGTACAATTTGTCCTTTGTTTCATAACCCTTATAACCATATTACCATAAATTTTCAGTGCCTAGTGAGTTACAGATAAAGCAACTTCACATTTGCAGGAGTAATTACATATTGGACTTTAATCAGTTGTTGACTTCATGCAGTTCCTACATCCCTACTTAGAGAGAATCAAGATCTTTGCTGAGTATATTACTTTTAAATTACTTTTGACCATGAAAAAAGCAAGGTCTACTTTTATTATTATTTGGTTAAGGTGATAATGCTTTCCTTCTTTAAATATTTCACTGATACATAATACAAAATAATTCTAAACAGACAGACAACATTGCTGGACAGAAAGAATTGAAAATGTTAAGTACATAAATGCTTTCTGTGAACTTTTCTATTTGACCCCAGTGTCCAAATAGTAAATAATGGAACAGTACATTAAAAAGACAACAGGAAAATACTTTCAACCATGTACAACAAAAGAAGAAAAGCAGAAGAAATACTTAAAACAGTCTACCCTGTTACATATCTTATCCAGTTCTCAAAGTACTCATATTAACACTAATTTCTTCTTTAAATACAATAAATTCCTAATAGTATCAAATTACTTTAAAAAGGAGATATAAATGCTGCTATTTTTTCAGGTGAAACTCAAAACCAGCATAATTCATACATTGCTATATATTTATATATGATGACAGCAAGCTTGAGTTGACAGTGTGCAACTTAAAAATACAGACTTATAAAAAGAACACATGTTTCTCTAGGACCATAATGTTCAATGGATTAAAACACCAACTTTTCATGCAGCTTTAGTACTCACACATTGCTGGTGGTCAATTAACGAACCTGTTTACATTAATTTGCAACACACTCTACAGATATTTGATTGAAATTAAGTCTTTCTCACTTGAGTGCCTGGCTCGAAATCGGGATGTGTGAATGGTCCAGATCGCTCCAGGAACTTCTTAACATGGTTCCAGCGACCTTCCCAGTCTCCAGAGTCCCCACACCCACCATCAACAGCCATTCTGCACAGAACACAGTAAATTCAGCTGCAAAATCAGACAGGAAAAGCCACACCTACAACTTTCTACACAAAGAGCACCTGAATTATTGACCATTCATACAAATGCATCTGCATATTCTATATGTCTCTAAGTTATGCACATGAGCATTTGCATGAGTGGGGTTTATTGGTGGAACTAGAAAGCAATAATATAAAAATGCACAGAGGGGAAAAACAACCCAGGCATTTCGAGAAACCCACTGATTTAACTGTTAGTAGTAAAAGTTGACCTGCAGTGAAAAAAGGGTCTACTCTTTTTCTACTTCCCTCAAATTTGAAGAGGACACAGAAAAAGAACTTGTTTCTTTAGATTTTGAGGGTGACGGTTTTTTCCTCAGCCAAGTCTCGTATCTTTTTCCAACAGACCTATCAGTCTGTAACTGCAATTGTGAGGCTCTGAATAAATTACAGTAATGTGCCCCAACACCATCGTCTGAATCTTCAGAGCAGCTTATTTAGACCAATACNTGAGGCTCTGAATAAATTACAGTAACGTGCCCCAACATCATCCTCTGAATCTTCAGCTTATTTAGACCAATATTTTTAAAAGACATGAATCTTGAATGTTTTCACCCTCAAGTGGTACCATGGAATTGGAACTGCCCCATTTTCAGGCATCCCCAAGCCTGTCTGCAGTAACAGTCTCACTTGAAAAAAAGGAATGTTTGCAGTTATCATCCTTTAAATTTTCAAGGCAGAATTTTACATCAAATAACAATAATTTTATCCTCACTACCCTTTTCTCCTTTTGCAGGTCACTTTTAATAAGTATAGATTTAAATTTTTAAGAGACTTACTGGAATAGTTCAAAATCAGCTCTCAAGTAATTTTCTACTGTAAGACCAACACCTACTTCCGTATTAAATAAACAGGAGTTCCAATCAATAAATATGATTATGTTCTACGTTAATATAAAACTAAGCTCGTTATAAAAGAGCTCTGTCAATCCTGAGTAGCAAAGGATCTGCCACTACTGATAAAGTGTTCTCTGCTTTCTCCTATGAAGCACTACGAAAAGCACTCGTCAAGTAACTCTTGGGTAATGTTTAGAATTTATTATAATTTCCCCATAACTCATCTCAAAATAAAAGCTAAATGTGGTGAAAACATCTAGAGTGAGTTCTTTATCTTCACAGAATTCAGAACTTGGACAACACAGTATGCTGATAGTAGTTGAACTTATAGGCAACTGATTTTGCAAAAGATTTTCAGTAACAGGGAAAAACTTCTCTAAACTGGAGGAATAAATAAATCATAATTCACCTGTGATGTCCCTGCCCATGGCAGCGGGTTGGAATGAGATCATCTTTAAGGTCCCTTCCAACTCAACCCATTCTAGGATTCTATGATAATCTGCAGACTGAACTCTCCTCATTAACTGTTGAGAGGAATTACTTACTACAGGAGCAGTTAAATAAGACCTACAAAAATTATGTTAATTCATAAGGGTCTTTTGACCTCAGATGCACTTTCCTATCTCCTCCAGTTTTTACAATAATGTGAAAATCCACATATTTCACATAATGGGAAAGGGTGTAAATAAACACAAGACCCCCTCTGCAGAACTCCTCATCTGCTGTACACCAGATTTCAGGAGGTGCATCAAGCACTGACTTAAGCAAATAAAATGGGTCAACAGACATCACAAAAACTGCTTCTATAGATATTATAGTTGTTAGCATTTCTGGAAATGAGTGTAGAAGCTTTGTTTGGTGACATTAAGTACATTTTTAAATTCTTTTATAAACAGCTAAACAGCAGCACTTCTTTTCTGTTTAGATGTGTATTTTCCTTCCTAAGTGCTAAAAATGATAAGATCTAGTTTCACTTTTGTAATTATACCAAAGTTCGTTTTTTAGAGGGTTGGACATTGTGGTGATCTGAAAAACATCCGTAATTCAACCTGAGATTTTATGTTTTATTCCAGAGACCGTTTTTTCAAGTGTTTATTTTTTGTGCTGTTACAGCATGACCAGGTATAAGAGTTCAACAACATTCTTATTTATTTCATTGAGTTATTTTCAGTTGAAATTTTGTTTGAAATATCAGAGCACCACAGTCCTTATATTGCTTCAAGCTCAGCCTTTTCCCTGCCACCTTCACATCTCCAAAGCTCCATGCTTTTGGGGGATTTGCATGCACCCCTCCCATCCCACATGCCCAGGGAATGCTGTGACCCTCATCCCGACACACATGCACTGCCAGTGCCCAGGAAGGCCAGCCTGGTGACCCTGGGGTAGAGGGATGCAAGCACATGGAATGGAACAGTTAAGGGATGGAAGCAGATGATGCTAAAGATTTCTCAACATTCGTTTTCACGGCCTTTAAGGCAAGCGCCTAGATTTTAAAGAGTTTTAATGCGCAGAGACAACCGTTCTGCAGCCTGAATTTTTAATTTTCGGCCAAAACTTAAGTCACCTGCTTCTAGCCTAGAGGCCCTCCAAGGTCCCTGACGGCAAGGCAGCTTTTCCCCCTCTCGTCACCAAGCTCTTCAGCACACCATGCCAAGCTGCGAGCCCGCAACTCCCCTCGCTCCGGGGCAGCCCCTCGCTCTTCTCCCCGGCAACTTCCTCTCCCTCTCCTCGCTGCTCAAGGGCCCTGCCCCACCTACGCCACCTTTCCTAGGGCTCCCTCCTCCCTGCCCGCGCCTCCCGCGGGCCCCGCAGCCTCCTCCCAGCCCTCAGCTCCTGCGGGGCTGCGGCTCGCCCTCACCTACCCCCGCCCCAGCAAGCGCTGCCCCTGCCCCGCTCGCCCGCAGCCCCGCACTAACCCATCCGCCAGCAGCTCCTCTAGCCTCCTTCTTTTCTTCTCCCTAAAAGAGAGAGAATAAAAGAAGGGTCAGTATCGCGCTACAGAGACCGGGGAGGAGGGAGAGGGGACCCCGGGCCCGGGGCAGGGCCGGCCGAGCACACACATACAGGGCACTTACGGTTCCTCACCATCCGCCATAGTTCCCTCTGCTTCCCACAGTGCCCCGCGAGCGGCGGGCGGGGCCGCGCCCGGCGGGATCAGTGGGGCCCGGGCAGCGGCCGGAGGGGCTGGGGAGGGACAGTGGGACAGTGGGAAAGTGGCCAGAGTGGCGATAACCGGGACGGACACACGGCGGGGACCCTCCCGGACACCCCTGATCACTGACACAGAGAATCCCTCCCGTCCTGTCTGCCCGCACCCTCATGATCACAGAGTCATGATCAGGGACCTCCCGGTGCCTGCCTCTNCCCCTGATCACTGACACAGAGAATGCCTCCCGTCCTGCCTGCCCGCACCCTCATGATCACATTCCCGGTGCCTGCCTCGCTCATGATCACAGTCATGGAATGGTTTGGCTTCCAAGGGACCTCAAAGCCCATCCTGGCCCACCCCTGCCACGGGCAGGGACACCTTCCACTACCTCAGGTTGCTCCAAGGCCCGTCCAGCCTGGCCTTGAACACTTCCAGGATGGGACAGCCATCTGGGCAATTTCTCTGGACAACCTGTGCCAGGGCCTCACCACCCTCACACGGAAGCATTTCTTCCTCATATTTAATCTAAACCTTCTGTCCATCAGTTTGAAGCCATTCCTCTTCGTCCTATCACTCCAGGCCCTTGTAAATAGTCTCTCTCCATCTCTCTTACTGCCTCCCTTCAGGTACTGGAAGGCCACAGTTAGGGCTCCTCAATGCCTCCTCTTCTTCAGGCTGAACCATTCCAATTCTGTCCTCATAGCAGAGCTGCTCCATCCCTTGAATCATCTCGGTGGCCTCCTCCAGACTCAGAACTTCCTGGGAGCCACAGAGGGGATCCTCAAGACAAAGTGTGTGGAGATCATGGTGCCTTAAAGCCTTCAGGAAGGCTGGAACCCAAATGTGATCAGGCTCGGGCTAGTCGCTGCCTGCCACAATGGCTTTTGTCTTATCAGCACACCCTGGGCAGGGACCACGCATAAACCAGAACGAGTGCAGGCCAGGAAGCAGATGAGCAGGACTAGCTTGGGCTCCCAAACTTTAGGGATGTAAATCCTTCACAGATGAAGAGCTGTGAGAAGCAAGTGCCAGCCTGCTTACATTTTGAGAAGGATTTTGATGGTCAGTGAGGTAGCGCAGCAAACCCAGGGTGGTGTGTGACGCACACACAGCCTGTGCTTGGGCCATGGTGGCTGAAGTGGGAAAGGCTGGAAACACAACTGTTCTAATACTGGCTTGCTGAAGTCAAAACACCACAGCTGTAGGCACCAACTTTTCCTTCCCAAGGCACGGTCGTCTTGTTGCCCATTTTAGGAGCTCTCAAAACACAGAGTCTGGCTTAGAAAGGAGACATTGTTTAATCGGAGCAGGTGGAAATTTCCTCAAAATAAGCACCTCAAGGGGCAAAAAGACCCATCTATTATACAGTGAAATTTACATGAACCCGCCTATATACTCTATATTCTCCGCCCTCCTAATGCATATTTATTTAGATTACGTAATCTTACGCAATGCCTGAAACCCAAAGTTGCTTTTTTTTTTTTTCATTAGGCAAATTCTGTTGCAGAAATTATCAGACGACATAAGTTACTTTGCAAAAGGTGAGAAAATTCAGCCTGAAGACAGAAAATTCAGCTTGAAGGCATCAACCCCACTAGCAGAGCCCCCCTGCCATGGGACACCCCGCAGTGCCTCCTTGACACTCCTGACACTTCTCGTGGTGCTCTCCCCACTCATCCCTCGCTTCACAGATGATGCCAAGTGGCTTCCCCACGTGAACGCTCAACGTGCATCACCACTCGCTGAAGGAACAATGAATTTACAGCGATTACTGACAGCAGCCCCTGTCAGCTGCCAGCCCTGGGCGGTGACACACGCCTGTCACTTGCGCTGCCGCTCGTTCGCTCGCGGGTTCAGCAGCTTGGAGCGGCGGGGCCGGACCGGAGCGGGGCCGGTGTCGGTGCCAGTGCCGCTGTCAGTACCCTGCCCCTGTCGGTACCACTGTGGCTGTCGGTGCCACCGTCGCTGTCGGTGCCGGAGCCGCCTCGGGGCGGTGCCCGGCTCTCCCGAGCCTGCGCGGCGGCGGCGGCGGCCATGGAGGTGCAGGTGGCCCCGCTGCGGGCCTGGGACGATTTCTTCCCCGGCTCGGACCGCTTCGCCCTGCCCGACCTCAAGGACATCTCGAAATGGAACAACCGCGTGGTCAGCAACCTGCTCTACTACCAGACCAACTACCTGATGGTGGCCGCCGCGCTCGTCTCCATCGTGGGGTCAGTGCGGCCTCGCGGTGCGGCCGGGNGGTGGGGTGGCCCCGCTCGCCGGGCTGGGGGGATCTGCGACCCGGCCCGGTGCCACGGGAAAGGGCCCGGCCGGCCCCGGGAGGGATGTGAGAGTACGGGGCGAGGGGAGCTGCCTTTTCCCTTCCTCGTTTCTCCTTTTCCCCTCATCTTCTTCCACTCCCCTTTCCCCTTGTCCCCTCTCCTTAAACCTCTGGTGTCGTTTAAAAATACGGCCCGATTCACAGCCTTCCTCGGCGGAGGGACTCGTGTTTGTGGTGTGTTGGTGGGGTGTGACGGTCCCTGTTTGTTATCTCCCTTTCTCACGGGCTGCTCCTCCAGCCCTGTGCCCCGGAGGCTGCGGACACCGCGCCGGGCGGAGGGCAGCGATGCTCGGAGTGCGGGATGTCGCTGCTCGCCGAAAGCGGAGCCGCATCCTGCGCAGCGATCTGTGCTTCCTCCCGAACCCGCCCGGCGGGGCTGCTCAGGCTGAGACACGCTCGGCTTTGAATTTTAAAAAATGCACAGATAAATTCTGCTCTCTGTTACTGTTCAGGGCAAGCCGTTCTTATTTCTGAACTAACTCATACCGAAAAAATCGCTATAAAATAAATAAGGTACCCCTTCATTTCGTTTTGGTGGGCAGGATTCAGACCTTTGAGACAGGACCATCTCCTGGTACAATGTTGTGTCACACCCAGCGTTCCTGGAGAGAACCAGGAAATAACCTTATAATGACCTTCTGAATCAAAGGCTATGTGACTGTATTTCAGGTATTGCTCTAGGATCTTTGGTCAGAAAGCTCTTTAGCAAGACATGCAGCAGAAATGATGATTAAGCTTTTAATATGGAAACTGAAATACTCCACTTTTCTCAACAAGCAACGCACAAATGCTTAAATTGGAGAACTGCCCAGCCACCAGGCCAGAGTGGCTTTGGCTGAAGTACATCTTATCTCTTATGTTGCAGAGGCTTAAAATGATTCCCCTAAATCACTTTTTTTGGGGGGTGGGGGGGTGATGAGCATTCTGCATCCTGTTAGGGCTTCTGAAGCTGTTGACCCACCATCTAAGTTGATAAAGATTCTCTGGCTCACAAGGGACTTTTACCTGTGCTTTGTGGAAAGATAGGCTCAGAATCCTGCATTTTCTTCTTGATGCACATGATGGTTTCAGGTTCTGTATAGTGGCATAGGCCTTGTTCTTGTGTGTTTTGGTGGGGATATGTTGCAGTGATCTTTACAGATTACTAAGCTGGCAAAATGAGACTTCCATGGTCTTGCTGTTCTTCTGCCCCTTGGTTCTAGGCTTGTGTGTTCATTACCCTTGTTTAGCAGCACGATGCTGTAGCCAGCTCTGGATGAACAGATAATTCACAGTGTCTCTGGAGAGCAGGGGAGCAGCTCTTCTGCCCAAGAAGATGGGAAAAGAATGTAAATAATTCCGGTATCTCCAGTCGTAAAACAAGGATTGCAGCAGCATTCACTCACCCTCCTAAATTCCTCCTTTTGAACTCTGATTGCTTTTCTTCAGCTCAAGGGAGATTTATCTCCCACTTATTTCCTACTAATCTGCTGAGGTGGGAGGTGAAGGAGGAAGAGAGCCACAGAAGATGGAAACTAATATCAGAACTGCAATTATAATATCTTAATATTGAATGCTAACCCTCTGTGTTGAAAACTTATGGATGAACAAGATCTGAAGTGGGATCTTTATCTCTATGGTTTTTTTATTGCATGTCACAGAGTCTTTGGTATATGATGAACCTGATTCTTCTAACACAGAAGTAAAATCAGATGGGAGAATTCTAAAGGAAATGGGAAATACCTCAATAGAGAAAAACTACCCATTTCTTTTAATAAAAATATTTTTTCATTTGTCCAGCTTGTGGCTTTGGGAGAAAGGTGAAGAAAGTTCTCCTGATAAATTTAGATTGATGACTAAGTTGTCTTTCACTTTGTTCTGTAATGGGCAGGAACCCCTGATAAATGATGAATCATGGCTTTTTAGGAACTCCAGGGCTGTGTCCAGGCCTAAGGGCAGGATTATTGGAACCACTAATGGAGTGGTCTTCCTGTGATCAAAACTAAACTTAGCCTATGACCAACTCTACCTGCTCATAAACCATCTAATTATATAGACAGACTTGAAATGCAAAGATAATATTTTCAGCTGTTGCAGTACTGTGGTTGTGCTGTGCTGACACAGAAATTGTAGCCTAGAGCTTTCTTGATACTGGAAATACAGTCCTCTGTGCCACAGCCTAAGTTTACTGCCCCTCCTACAGCAAAGATAACCTTTCCAGCCTTTTACCTTCTCTCCACAAGGTGTAGAATAACCTTACCACGAGCACAGTGGAATTATAATGATCTTTAGTGCATCGTGTCCCTGCCTTTCTCCCTCTGTTTGCCTTCTTCCATAGCTACTGTTACCTGAAGTTCTGTGCTTTGCAGTAATGCAGATTTTACTTTCAGCCTACAGGACTGGGTAAAAAATAATAAATTAGTGAACAAGAAACTAAAATTTGTAGATTACTGCTACTCCACAAATACAGGCTGATGGTAGCAGCCACACTCTCTCCTTGCAAATTCCTTTAATAAGGACTCTGGACTTGTCTGCTTTTTCTTTTTTTTCCCCCTCCAACTCTGTTGCAGTAGATTGCTGATAAAAACCAAGATCTTGACAGAAATCTGCCCTTTCTCCCAGTTACAGAAGAACTGGACTCCCTGTTCTTACCCTGAGCCAGGGCCCTGTCATTGTGAATCCTGTATGAATTTTTATTAAAATCAGGGCCTTCAGTGCCTCCCACATCTTGCAACTTCCCTCAAACAGTCAATTTGGTTAATAAGTGAAATTCTTCCACCTACTCCAGCAGGGCCTCTCTATCATGTAGTTCAAAGTTAACTACTTTGAATTAATGTAATTTCATCTAAGCTTTTGTTGCCATGTACTTGCTAAAAATTAGCTTCTAAATCTGACAGTTTTAAAAAGCGTGCTGAATTTTGGAGTGCTGCATCAGAGAGCTCATTCTGTCTTGGAATAATGTTCTCCTTGCAGCCTGAGGTTTGATGTCTCTGCCACTTTTTCAAGACATCTACTGTCCATCTACACAACCACAGCAGTCAACAACTGTGTCATTTTTTTCCCCATGTTTCTTCCTCAGACCACCACCTTAGCTGATGTACTTGTAGTGATTCCCTTTGATGAAACAAAGGCTCCAAGGCAGCAAGATGTTTAGCTTCTCTCATGCTGGATGGAAGATTAAGAGCGAGCAAGCAAAACACATAATTTTAAAACATGTTGCATAATAATATTGGTGCATAACTTCATAAAGGTCTGCTAGTTCTGCAGGCAGGAATCTGTCTCTTGTTCTCAAAGCTGTGCAAGTGAGCAACAGCAGGTACAGAAGCATTGCTAAATCCATGGATGCTGAGGGACAGGACAATGTCCATCCCCCAGGACAATGTGCTATTTACAGTTTTATGTGCTACCTGTAGTTACATTTGTATAACCTTAGTGAAGCTCAAAGCAGGGGGAGAGTGGAGGCAGAACTTCATCTTTCAAGCTATTTAAATTAATACAAATGAGCACATTTTAGTGCTCTAACCTGCCCACTGCTTAGGCTGTGGTGGAGCAAAAGGCCTTCCAAGAAGGAATTTTCATGCTTATTTCAGCCTAACTGAGCTGCTCTAAATAAATAAAAAATGTTCTCAATGACTGCCAGTCTCCTACTCAGGGCTTTTGTTCAGACTTGCCTGGTCACATGCAAAAGAAACAGATGTGACAGCAACTGCTGAATAATCACCCCAAGACAGTTATCTAAAATGGAGATGATATGAGGATGGAGCTTTTGCTTTTTATGGGGCCTATCCTATTTCTGGGCTTGTGCTGCTGGAGGCTACTTGCCTTACACAAAGGATGTGCCTTGCCAAGCTCTTTTTTTCCATATGCTGCAGCTGTGTGTCCTCCCCCTCTCCTGCTGTAAGGCTGCGCACAAGTGTGCAGGTATGAAACAACCTGACAAGAAGAGGTGATGTGAGAACTCACTGAAAGCAGAGCTTTTTGTGCTTTCCTGCTCCTGTGTGAGAATTCTGACCTGTTTTGTGATGCATGTAGGGCAGAGCCTAGAAATACGAATCTAGTTTAAAAAGAGAAAGTATTTCATCTTCATCTGTTTCTGCTGGCCAGGACTTCTTCCCACACAACTGCACCCCCAGCATCCCTGCTCTCCTGAGGCTGCTGCTACCAACACAAAGTGTCTCGTGGTCCTACTTGACACAGGACAATGGCCCTGTCCCTGCAGCCATCCAGGATGTTTCTTTTCATGTATTTGTTTTTCCTGTCTCTACTTTGTATCTAGGTGGATGCTGAAGGAAACTGAATCTGGGTGATGGCTTTTCCTTGTCACCTTGTCCCAGCTGTACTGGAGGTCACAGCATCCCACCAGGGTTGTACCTTGCCACCACAGAAAACAAAGGTGATCATCCAGCTGGGCTGCTCTGGGCTGTTGGCATCCCCAAATGCTGTTAGTCCTGCCACACTCACTGCTTGCAGGGTCAGAGAAGTCAGTGGGTTTTATGTCCAGCCCTAAAAGAGTTTTTCTTCCCCTAAGTCGTCTGAGCGGTATAAACTCAAGTCACTGTACCCATGCCATGCTGATAGTTCTGTGCATTACATTTTTAGGTATTTGAGGTCTCATAAATCCCGGCTAAAGGGAATTATATTTAGAAAGTATCTTGTAACATACTTAATGGCTGGTCACTTACCTTTTCTCTGCATCTCTGAAAGGTTTCCAACCTCCTTGCTTGAGCACAGATTTATCCCATTGTGTTCTGACCTCTGTATAAATAAGGCCAATATCAATGTTGGTGGTTAAACAGTAAGGTGACTTCCAGAACTGTTACACAGCTCTCTTTTCCCCCAGCCTCTGTTCTAAAATGACATATCCCTGTTTTTTCCTTTTTAGTTTTTAGCTATTGTATTATTGAGAGCATCGTGCCAACAGATCTGAGTGAAACTGGATAATGGAGTTCTGCCTTCCTGAAAACTGCCATTGTTACAGAAGAATTTTCTATATATGAATTTCTGGGATAATCTTAGATAGTGCTGTAAATTATGCTGTGGGCGAGTCAAGCAGTAAAGGGTGGCTTTGGCATGTGACACCCTATCCAGCACTGTAATCACCAGTAGTGAAGTCTCTGGACACATGGCTGATAATTTGAATACTGGTTTTCAGTGGCAACTGCAATCCCCATCTGTGTTCATGTGGCTCTGAATGCCTTCACTTGATACTTCTGTTCACTGTTCCCTTGTACACGTTGGAATGCAGCCCACTTCAGAAAACATGTGATTCAAATCACTTTCCTCAGAAAAAAAGGGATCTTCTGAATGCATTCTCCCCTCACCCCTCTTCATATCCCTTGCAGCCAGTCAGTTAAACAGAGCCTGTGCAACACCAGAAAGAAATGTAGAGCAGAGAAGACTTTGTCTCTTCCTTATAAATATGGTTCTTCACCACAAGTTTCTAAAGTTGTAATAAGAGTAATGGGAAGTGTAGGGATGGTAAGGCTTTGAGAGTATTTTCCAGGCACATGGAAAGTGTAGAGTGGAGCTCTGCCTAGATCTTTGTTGCTTCCAGGATTATCTTGTCCATGGATTTTTAACAACAAAAATAGATTGCTGTGAGTTGTATGAGTTTGGCCATTTCTGCTCCAAGACAGCTGAGGTGTGGAGGTGAATCCTACTTTAAGAATCTCTTATGTCCAGTAGTACATAAATAACCCAGGAACCAGTGTGGTCCAGTCATGAGTCACCCTCCTCCTGCTGCAGAGGAGCACAGATGAAACTTCCAGAGCAATGCTGTTCACTTTTTCCAGCCTGGAAACTTTAGATTGACAGTTCAGAGCTAAATATAGTCTGGCTGGCTACAGGGAGTGACTCAAATGCAACAAGCAAGTCTGGCCTGTCACCACTTCAGAAAGCCTGATTGGCTTTTCAGCATGAGTAGCAGAAGCAGGTGGGGAACTACTCTGAATTTTAATCTTTTTCTGTCCAGTTGTCCCGTCTCCTGTTGGCACAACTAACTTGAAGAATCAAGAGCCAGTCCTTGCTCTGAAATAATTCTTGGGGTTCTTCCTGCTCCAGGAAAATGCTCCCTTAGCACTGTAGGTAGAGTGTTGGCAGTACCAGCACAGGAGCAGATTTCTTCTGCCTGGGCCGGATGTGAAGCACAGACCACAAACCATAACATCCTCCTTGGCAGTGGGGAGGAGTGGTGACTCACTGGGCATGGTAGCTTTTGGAGCAGCAGGATGAGCTGCAAACTCTGCAAGAGTAAACCTTGAACATGTCTGGCTTTATCAGGGCAGTGTCATGCTGCTGTCATAGCTGTAATAGCCCAGAGGCCTCAGCTGCTGTGTAATCAGATTGGTGCATGCAAAAGCCAGAAAATCAGAATGAACATGAATTCACATAATTTAATGCCATATAAGTGAAATACCATAGAGCCTGGACTCTGAGTGAGTACAGAAACCAGCTCAGCAAAGTCATTGCTGAACACTTGATTCTGAACAAGCTCTAAATACTTGGGAAAGTGGTTTGAGCAGGTGACGTTCTTGCCTTTATCCAAAAAAGGGACTTGCTGTTTATAGTCCAAAGCTGGTCCACTCGATGGCTGGGTTTCCTTGGAAACTCTGATAACAATAACAGAACACAAACCTGAGCAGTCACTCTCTTGCCAGGCCTGGCTCTTCTTCCTGTAAGGCCTTTATCACGTACTCCAGTTCCTTCTGGCTCTTAGGCATGCTTGCTTGGGACTGGGCTTCCATCTGTTGTGCTTATGTGGCAAGCTCCTTTTGCAGGTTCATACAATTCTTTTGTTTGAATGTAAACCGATGAGAAGGCTTATTCAGAAATGAGAAGTAGTGAAGTAACTTCCTTTACTCAGTGTTGTACCTTTCCCATTTTGCAAACCCAGATAAGATAGCATGAAGAGCTAGTTCATCTGAAGGCCTAGCCTGAGCCTGGTTTTGGTAATGTGAAGGGAAAAGATCAGTCAATGTTGTCTCCACCTGCTGTCTGGATATGCTGACTCTTAGTGTGATATCAAATCACACAGCTGATTGCAGAGGTAGGAGGGTCCCTGGTGGGAAGTGCTTCTATGATGTTGTGCTGCAGAAACTCATCATTCTGAGCTAAGCTCAGGAAGAGAACATAAAGGCAAAGATTATCCAAATTCAATGCTAAGGGTTTCTTCTTCTGTTTTACTCTTTAGTTTATTTGTTTACTTTGATGAAGGCCTTGACAGCAGCAACTGCCTTTTCAATATCTGACCTCCCTAGTAACATTACCACTGAGCTGGCTGATGACACAAGTCATGAAGGTTCTGAAACTGAGCTCTTTTTTGTTGTTGTTCCCCTTCTCCCAGGTTCCTGAGTCCCCTGAACATGCTTATTGGTGGTACTGTGGTGGTGCTGGTTTTCCTGGGGTTTGTGTGGATGTCACACAACAAGGATATACTCCGCAAGATGAAGAAGCAGTACCCAACCACGTTTGTCGTGGCCATCATGCTGTCTAGCTACTTCTTGATCTCCTACCTGGGAGATGTCATGGTGTTCATGTTTGGGATCACGCTGCCTCTCCTCTGTAAGTATTTGTTCTCTTCTCTGGGGGGGTAGAGGTGTGTGACTTGAGCTTTCCTCTAACAAGTCTGCAGAGTGTTTAGTTGGCTGTTAACTTTGCTATCTGTGTTTAAATGGTCCCAAAGTAGAACGGGGGGAGGGGACACAAAGCAGCACAAGCCATCTTTAATGTTATTATTAAATGGATACCTGTGGTTACTTAAGCACTCACTGATGCATCCTCATCTTCCAGTGCTGTCACGGTGCTGGGATGTGTCTTAAGTGCTGCAAGAGCTGTGCATTCCTTGGGCATGGACAATTCATGAGTGTGTTTCTGTCATGCAGTGATGTTTGTCCATGCTTCCCTGAGGCTCCGGAACATACAGAACAAGCTGCAGAACAAGATGGAGGGGATAGGCTTGAAGAAGACCCCGATGGGCATCATACTGGATGCTCTAGAACAGCAAGAGGATAGCATCAACAAACTGGCTGACTACATATCTAAAGTGAAGGAGTAAGCAGCTGCAACGTGGCATTTCTGCCTGTTGCAGGGGTGTAGTTGCTATTTACTATTGTTCAAGCTTGCTTTTGGTTTATGTACAAAACAGGAAATGCATGTGGTACAGGTTAATAGTTGCAGGATACAGGTATTCCAAGGTCTTCAGGGCTCCTCTAAGAACAGCAACTTTTTTTCTATTGTATAGCAAAATGTTCTGGTGTTTACACAAATACATACTAACTTAACCATGTTTGCTTGTCTCTTCTTCTGGGGGTAGAGGAGGAAGAGGTGGAAGCCTATGGAATGCAATCTCTCGAACTGTCTTGTAGCAAATTGGTCTATTAAAGCAACATCCCTTTCATCTCAGTTCTAAAATATTGCAGTTTAGCCAGGTTATGCTGGGTAGCACCTTTCAGATGCTCAGGTGAGCTGGAATGTATCACAAGCAGGTATCTCTTGCATCCTCCAGATCTTTCCCTTGAGTGCTCTGTATTACAGAGACCATGTTACCAGCTTAACTGGCACGTGGTAAAACTGTACAGTGCTTGTACCTGGTGTACCACCTGTACCTTGTACCACCCCACAGCCCTCCTTTAGCAGCTCTGAAACAGTCTGAGTAGCTGGAAGCATGGCACTGCCTGCCAGTCCCAGTAACATCTACCTTCAGGCTCTCCAAAATCCTCATCCATAGAACTGCTCCCCTCTGTAGGAGAGCCAAACTTCCTTGTGTACCAGCTAAACCCTGGCCAAGCATGGGAGAAAAAGAGATAAGGTTGGAAGAGCTGGGTTTCTACCCCACTGATGTTTTTAAATACTGCTACTTTAGGGCTTACCTGCTTCAGTCTGCACAGGCCGTTTGTGGATGGAGGTGTATGTGTGTTCTTGAGCGTGGGTCATCTTTTTCTTTCTTCTCACCCAGAATGCAAAGATACAGGTCAAACATGCATCTGTTGACTCTCTACTTCCAACACTCCTCAAAGGAATAAACTGGATTTCAGGTTTATGAGTAAAAGCAATAAATGTCAGGATATAATTTTTGAAAACCCATTCCAAATTCATGAAGATATTTGCCTGTTAAAACTCCTGATGTTGAAAGCAGTGTGGGGGATTCTTTTATATATAGATAACTGCCAGCTCTGATGGAATCATCTTGATAACAGGAGCTTACCAACAACAGGGAAGGAAAGTTGTCCAGGTGAGACTCCATTTCAAATATTCTTGCATTTCTCTTTTCTAACCAAGTAATTAATTTAATAAAAAAGTAAGGATCCTTGAAGTTGAAGCTTTTATGTAACTTGCCATGCTGTTTTCATAGTGAACTGTGTAGAACTCTGAACATGTCATTCCATTTAAGTGTCAAGGTGATCAGTATTTATCAAAAATGTCTGTATATTCCAGCTGAAGAGTCAATGGCCTGTTCCTCACTTGTAGCGCATGGTCTTTGTTTTTCGAAAACTGTTTCCACACCTAAAGAACATAGTAGCCTATGACTTCATCATTACAGTAGCATTTTAAAAACTGCACAGTTATGAAGAAAAATAAATTCTAATGGTTGGAAACGTGATCTTGTGCCTGTGTCTTTGGCTGGGGCGGTGGGAGATCTGCTGTCACCCTGGGGCTCGTGTCACAAGCCCATGCTGGAGGTTAAGCTGCTGGCTCTGAGTACTCTGTGTCAGCTTTGGTGAGGCCTGAGGGAGTCTCTGAGCTGAAATGTTCCAGCCTTGCTCCTGCATCCTTAAAACAGTTGCTCTGCAGTGGTGGAATACTTCTGGTACTTCTTCATGCAGTTTTGGTCTCTTATATAACTCAACTCCACTTAACTGGGATTTCACATTTCTGTTAATTACCTGAGAGGGATTTCTGCTTCTAGGATTACTGGGAGCTGTGCCTGGAGCAGTATTAGTACCAGCTCTGCTGCAGTCAAACCAATGGTGTGATCTCTGTGTCTGCCTCCCTCCTCCTGTGATCGCTGAGAGGCTGCTCAGTGGGAGAACTTGGATCAGAGCAGAGTTTCACAGGTCGTGCTCTATCCACCCTGGAAATTCGTGTTTGGCAGCTTCTGGGTGTAGCAGTAATTGGTGCCTGGCAGCTTGGAGATTGTAAAGCACTATATTATATATTCATTTGTGCTTCCCTGTCCCAGCTGATGCAGTCTGAGTGCAGCAGCCTGGCCTTGAAGCCAGTCTGGAGAGCAGAGTGCTCCAAGAGCTTTCCTGTGGAGTTACTTGGTGCATATTTCACTTGCTGCTGTGCTCTGTGCAACGGCTTGGAAGCATCACGCTTCTTCCTTTCCTAATCTTCTTTACAAAAGGAAAGGGTGCAATTAAAATTATTATTTTTTTATGTCATTTCCCTGTTACGTGATACTTGCCCTCTCTTGGGCAATACAGAAACCAGCTTTCCCAAGTTTGGGCCATTACATTTGCAAACAGAAGCAGAGCTGAGAAGGAGCTTTACAAGTTTGGAAGGTGGAAATTGGAAAGAGACCAGGTGATAAGTACCAAAAAGGGCAAGAACAAATGAAAATTTGAACAAGTGATAGTAGAGAGTACCTTGGATTCAAGAGGTCCTGGATATTGCTGATACTACAGGACTATTAAATGAACATGGGAAGGGGGAGCAGGGTGGGACAGGGATTTAGCTGCCAGGGGAAGGTTGCTAAGAGTTACCACTCAGAGATTAACCCATCTGAAGGAAATCCTGCCAGGAGCTACAAAGCTGTGCCTTTGGTTCAAGCAGCCACAGGAAGGTGCATTTTAGCACAGGGAAAGCCTTTGTTCTTTCCCTGTGCCTTACAACATTAAAAAAAAAAAACAAAGAAAAAAGCCACTAAAACAATTGGTCTCTCATGGATGTATTTCATGAGAGTGTGACTTACCTACAGCTGCTTTACAAGACAGACAACAGAAGAACTTAATGTGATTGTAGAAGAGAGAGGAGAAAAAAAATCACAAAAGTATTAAGGAAAAACTAAGCTGTGTATATACAGGTTTTACCCCTTCAAATCCAGCCCTGCCAGGATGTGATATCATCCTATTCACACATCATACTAGGAAGAATGAGGAGTTTCTTAAATCCCTGGAAAAGAGATGAGGCTCATCCTCCTGCTACAAAAACAGCATGGAGAGAGGGCTAAAATGGCATTTCAGTGCTCTCCAAGATGTCTGCAATTAAGGATTGCAGTAAGACAGAGGTGAATCACAGGGAATGAACATCACACTTCTCAAAGCCGAGCATGGCATAATCTCTTAAACGCTGATCAGGTACAATATCCATTAGACATTGTTCGGAAATACAGGGAGCTTGGAAGGTGTTCCTTGTACCAGAGCAATCGTTCTCAGTGCTTTGTTAGCAATGGAAGTGCTGCACACATCTTACAGAGAGAGCTTTATTTCCTTTCTGTTTCCTTAGCCTAAAAAATGAAGCTGTATACATGGAATCCAAATACATTTCTCATGGACAAGAGAGTAATAAAGTAGCATGTGTGTGAAAAGAAAGATAAAGCACAACATGTTCCTGCAGAATCTGGCAGCAGAAGGACAACGTGGAAGCAAAATAGTTTTGCTGACAAACTAGAAAGACAAGGTTATTGATGCCTCTGAGAAAATACTCCCACAACAAACTGAAGCCTCAAATCCACTTGGCAGACAGATGGCAGCGGGATTGTTTGATACCTGATGGAAACGCTCAGCACTGATTTTTCCCATGCCAGCCGTTTTCATCACACTTGTACAAGTGTGTGCTGCAAGTTTTGTTCCCGAAGAGTTGAATACACCACCTGGGCTCTGCAGAAAACATCTGCTGAAACAGTTGTAAGCAAAATTTGAACAGTCCTTATTCCAAGTTGTTTTCTTCAGGTCAGTCTGGTCTCTCACTCCAGCTGCTTTGGCAACGGCACCTGGACAAGGACATGAAGGAGGAGGAAATTTCTCAGTCTTATTTACCAGGCCAGTTTAGCCTAATACAAACCCTCAGAAACTAAAAATACAACAGCTGGGAACTCCAAGGAGCTCTGGTTGGGAGCTCCTTTGTTTGGAAAGCCCCACTTGATGTTTGCAATTCCTAAGGTCCAGGAAATCAATTTGAAGGCATTGAGTCCCACCACAGAGAGAACAAACACCTGGCTCAGCTCAAGCAGTAAAACTCCATTTTAGAAATGAAGCTGAGGGAATTGAGGCAAAAAGGAGTCTCAAGATCCTGGAGGATGGGGTGAATAACATCCTAATGCCCCAAATCCAAGCCAAGTGGTCTGGTGACAGAGGCCAAAAAATAACCAACCAAAAAAATCCCCAATCTACCAAAACAAACCACCCCAAGCCCCCAATACATGTGTTCATCATTTCATCTTTCCATGGGCTCTTAATATAGCAATTGTTATCTGGCATATTTAGGATGCATTGTGAATTGATCCCTCTACCTTTAACCCCACAGCTCTCATGGATAAAATCCTCCCAATCATTTTGGGGGGAATGGCTGGGGTTCAGTATCACCCCTGGCACATGGCAGCACCCAGGTTTCTCAACCATTGCTGTGCAAAATAAGGGCTGTGCCTGGCAGAGAAGGAGTGCCATTGTCCTCCACCCTCCTGAGGGCTGGGAAGGCAGCAGATCCCACGGCTGTGCAGAATCAACTTCCTTCACCAGCACAATTTGTGAGCTTGCCTCAAGCAGGTCTTGTCTGGGATGTGCAACCAAAATGCAAAGCCTAGACTGGCCTAGAAAGGCCAGAAATGCCCTGAGGAGAGGCCTTGGCTGCAGCCAAGATGGACTGGCCAGAAGAAACTCAGAACCCCAAATCTTGCCTAGGGAACAGAATGTTCAGGGTAATCCTGGACCAAGATCCGAGGTCACTGCAGGACCCGCCCCTGACAAAATATCAGGACAAACTAGTCTGGCATTACTGAGGAAATAATTATTTCTTTGTAAGTATAAATGCAAGCAAAATTAGGCCCACTATATTAAAATGTCAATACTGAAAGAAAAAAATAATTACAAAATACTACTTGACTGTTTTTAATTTCAAGGGATTTTCTGTCCTCTTTCTTGAGCCTTGGCAACGCGAACAGGCATCAAGCTACAAATACATCAGCCAGCTTTTAGGATTTCTTGAATCAATGCAAGGGAATATACCAGGAGAGAAAGAGGTTAAATCTGGTGGCCAGCATTTTGAGAAGCAAAATTAATTTGGTACCCAAGTGAGAACATACCCAAGAGGCAGTTTTCAGTTTTGGACTGGCATTCTCAAAGTCTGGATGACGTTGAGCTCACTTGAGTTGACCACTGAGCCAATTTTCAGTGGCAAAGTTTTACTTGAAAACAAATATAAAATCCCCCACAGTACCACTACTTTCTTCCCATAACCTTTTTCCATCTTCACTGCTGGTGATCCGATTTCTTTTTTTTCTGTTAGCACTAGAATTTTGCAATTGATATACACAAGGACAAGCAAAAGAATGAGCAGCAAAGGATCACTAAAATACACTCCTTGTTCCTGGGTGAGGCAGGCAGGAGCAGGGCTGCAGATTGTGAGTCCAGGCTGGGTTTCAGTGTGTGCCAAGTGACAGTGCTCTCTTGTGTAAAGTGAGAGCCAAGGAAAAACACAGCTATTGAAGAGAGAAACATGGGGCTTATGGGGAGCTAATGAGAAAAATGATACATGTTGTACTCCTGAAACAGCCATCCTCTAACAGCATGTGCCTGTCATAACTAATACACCATTATGAGTATGGTAAGGTTGAGTTTCTGTGGGTTTGTTCACCTGCTGAGTGAATTTCCTTTCTTTTTTGGCTGCAGAGAGGAATGCCCAGGGCTGCAGCCTTGGTGCTTGCAGTGAGTTCCCTGAGCAAACTGTACCTCAGTGCTGCTGGAAAACAATCCCCTGCACACCAGGAGTGGCAGCCTGACACAAAATGCTGTGTGCAGGTGCATTTGCCAGCCCTGCCAATGCCCAACATTTCCAACCAGAGCTCAGGGCACAGCGGGTGACTGCCACTCCCTCCCCTCAGTGCCACCACTCTGCGCTTACCGGCTTGAGATAAGCGACGTTGCTCTGGCGGATGTCGTTGAGGAGCTGATCCCTCGGGGTTATTTCCACCAGGGGAGGGGGTCTTCTCCTGGGAACTGGTTTAAGTGTTTTGATGACATCTTTGAGGTTGGTTTTCTCAGCGGGCTCCACGTACTCTGGCACGGGGTTTTTGCGCTGGGTCTTCTTCAGCTTGACCACTTTGAAGCTGGGTTTCTCTCTGCACGGCTGCTCGGGTGCTGGTGGCCTCATGTTCTCTTGCCTTTTTTTCAGTGACACAGCTGCAGGGATGGGGGGTTTGGGGGCTTGTGGGGGCTCCTGCATCCTCAGCTGGGACAGCGGTACCCTCAGCATTTCCCACATCCCAGGAGGCAACCCAAGTCCATTCTCCAGCATCGCTATCAACTCCTTCTGCTCTTTCATTTGCTGCTGCTTTTGCCCCTCCTGCCTCTTTTGCCTCTGCTTGTCCAGGTTCCTGCTGAGCAGGTTGGTCACCACCATCCTGGGCCCCGGCAGCTCGAAGTGATAGCCCATTTTGAGCAGGGTGGTGTTGGCTTTCAGCAGCCTGGCGATCTCCATCTCTGCCTGGTGGCCCAGCAGGCCCCTCTGGTTGTGGAAGCGGAGCTCCGTCAGCGTCTCGTTGTACTGCAGGCAGCGCATGATGGCCACGATGCCTTTGCCAGAGATGAAGTTGGAATCAATGTTCAGGGTGGTGATGCTCCTGTTCTCCCTCAGCATGTTGGCCAGCGCGAACGCCACGTTGTCGTCGGCCCCCACGTTGGCCAAGCTGAAGGTTTTTATGTTCTTGTTCTTTTTCATGGCGTTGACAAAATCTATCAGCATTTCCTTGGGGACGTTTTCTATGTTGTTCAGGTTGAGCTCCTTCACGTCTGGGTTGTTTTTTCGGACTTTCTCCAAGCTGTCTTCTAAATTGGTTTGGTTTCCTGAAGGCCTGGCACTTAGCTTCATGAAGCTGGTGTCCAGCGCTAACTTCTGAGGGATGTTCAGTTTTGATATTTTCTTTTCATTTTCCTTGGGCTTTTCTTTGATTTCTCCTGGTTCTGTACCTGCCTTCTGACTTATCTGGTTGCTGTGACCATTCTCATTGGTGTAATTCTCCTTTGTTTCCAACTCAGTCTCATTTTCTTCTTCTTCCTCCTCTTCCTCCTCTTCCTCCTCTGCTTCTTCTTTCTCATCCTCCTCCACCACTCTCTCCTTATCACTTCCATCTTTCTTTGTCTCCCCAGGCTGTGTTCTTGACTCAGACACGTGCTCATTTTGGTAATGTCTCTCTTTTCCCTCTTTTCCTGGCATCCCCCTGTCAGCGACCTCGCCACTGCTGCCAGCCTCTCCTTCCATCTCCTCCGCAGCACTTCTCTGAGGAAGATAAAACCTCACAGCTGAAACAGTTGCAAAACGTCTTTGTTACAATAACTTTCTGCTCAAATAAACACCTAGCAGCTGGATTTAGATCTCTCTATGCCCATACAATAGAGAATAATCCTTAAAAGTGTCATTGCTGTACGTTCAGGCTGTACCAGCTTGCTTGGGAACACAGGAACAATTTGTTCCTAAAGAGGCTGCAAACTAGGTTCTCATCTTTGCCTACTAAATTAAGTCCTGAAAATTAAACACTGAACACATTTAATGATATGTCAAGGTGGCCTTTGAACTCTTCTGGGAGTTAAGAGTCTCTGATCCAAAGACTCTTTCTGGATTTAGTGCAATCTTTATAATTTCTTTGACAAGAGAGAAAGTTTCCTTCATATGTGTTCCTTTGGAAGTTTCTTTCCAGTGCTTTGTCCACAAAGCACTGGATATCAGTGTGAACCCCTGATGGTTTGCTCAGCCCAAGGAGAAGTGAAAAGGGCAACTTGTGACCACTCTGGAATCATCCAGCACAAGGGACAACAAGACCACCTGCTCTGTCAGTCCCAAGAGCATCACACCAAAGGCAGCACCTCACTGAAGATAAAATATTAGCTCAGTTTGGAGTCCAGAGATAAAAATCCAGCCCCTGCACAAAGCAGTTGCAGGGCAGTGAGGCTTCTACCATCCAAATAAATTAGTTGCAGATGTCTGCCAATTCCAGAAACACTCCTAGCTGAGATTTTTTTTTGTCAAGCATCTTCGTGCAAGAGGTTCGTCCATCACAGAGAAATGCTAATAAAGCACTAATAAAATCAAGCTATTTCCCTGAGATTTGCACTGCTTCAGGCAGGACAGTGTCATGGCTTGTGCTGCACCCAAAGGCAGACAAAATGGTCCCAGTCACTTCTGTCCTTTGGGCTGTGGTGGTGAATGGGTTTGGTATGGGACTGCTTGACCAGCTGTGAATGCAGCACCCAGCTCCACACCCAGATTTCAGGTTTAACCTCAGAAGTGTTTAAAAAATTGTTTCTTTGAGTTTAAGAGTGTGGCAGGAGGAGAAAAATCCCACAGATCTCCCCTGGTCTCCAAAGGCAGCCCATGAAACCTGCCCTGGGAAGTCTGGGATGTACCACACTGGTGTGTATTAGCAGACCACTGATATTTAAAACAAAAATAAAACAAATCAGTTCCCTCAAATTCACATCTAGTGAACTTCACATTCAAGTATGGATGTGTTTCATCTGGCCAAGTTTCAATTCTATTAACCTATTTTTAAGTGTAGCCCTCATCCTGAAAGATATCTAAGTATGACCTTAACTTTATTTCAAAGTCATGGGGATAATCAAATACATTTAAGCCCTGTGTTGAGTAGGGTTGGACTCATTCACAGAGTTTGCATGCTTGGTTGTTAGCGAATGTTTCACCCTGTTCAAATACAGTGGTTTGGGATTTTTCTCCACTATGTCACTAAATTCTGTCAATTAATAATTTAATTTGTATGATTAATATAATCTTCCATGGAAAAGCAACACAGTGTTCTTCCACATGCAAACTCAAACAAATTAGAGCTATATCCTCCAAAACTGATCTTGTGACAGTTTCTCAGTGATTTGCTTTACTCAAATCAGAATTAGGATTCTTTTCCATTAAAAAGCTTAAGTAAATATTTGGGAAAAGCAATTAAAAAATTACTAACCCTGACATCAGTCCAAGCT
The DNA here is from genome assembly GCA_013400435.1 of Pycnonotus jocosus. Classification (NCBI taxonomy): domain Eukaryota; kingdom Metazoa; phylum Chordata; class Aves; order Passeriformes; family Pycnonotidae; genus Pycnonotus; species Pycnonotus jocosus. The sequence continues at coordinate 135,756 of VWYP01004233.1, read as the reverse complement.
GGATTCTATCACTGATGAGGCTTTTAGGATTAATCTAAATTTGTTTGTACTCTACCTTACATAAGTGACAGAAGCAGAGGCAGGTTAAGCTATTAAAGCTATAAAACAGATCCCACTGCTGATGCATAATAAATATTTGTGATTTTTTGCTTTACCTCAGAGGGCAGGAGGGTGACAGGAACTCTCTCATCCTCGAGCATGCGTCTGGATGCCTTCTGCCAGTACAGGTAATCAACCAGGGACCTGTGGTCGAAGCTCCCCGTGGGGGGTTTCTCTGTCTGATCCCTCTGTATCATCCCAGTGGGGACTTCAGGGTCTGGGGCCATGACTTCCATCTCACTCTGCAGCTCCTTCAGCTCCTCAGGGGACAGGTTAGCCAGGATTTCATCTTCATCAATGTCCTCGGCACACACGTCTTCATCGGAGTTCTGGTCAAGTTCAGACATGTTCATTCTTCCCTCCTTCCTCTAAGACTTCTTTAAACCTAAAGAGAAAGATAAATTTCACAGGATTTTCTCTTTTTTCCCCCCTCACTAGCAGCAGCTGATCCAGTTAAATCGACAGGTTCATGTTTTGGTCATGAGCTGTGGCAGCTCCCGGGCTCAGTGCGGGACTCAGCCCGTGCAGCTAAGTCTATATTAAGCTGCACTTGGCTGGATAAAGAGAATTTATGGCAATGCTCCATTTTCAGCAACCTGTCAGCTGTGCAAACCCCTCTGACATTTCAGTGCAGCTGGTGTGTGCCCCGCTGAGGGAGGCAGGAGACGGACACGTTCCAGAGGATTCCCGGGACACTGCACCCCTCAGGGCTTCACCCCGAGCAGGATCAAGGGACATTCATGGTACCTGTGAGGTGTGCAGGTGAAATCCGGCCTCTGGGAAGAATCAGAAAGGTCTCTGCATCCATAACATCCCCAATCTATCTCCAAAGGGTCAAAATCCACAGGCCTTGCACTGCCTTTGGCCGGGTCTAAGCCCTGACTGACCATCACAGAGGGTTTTGGTGTGAGTGCAGCCACCTCCAGGTGGGGACCTCTCCCAAGCCTCACATCCTGGGGAAAGTCCTCCAAGATGGGAAAAGGTGGGTAGAGCTGGTACAAATGGGGGACAGAGGTCCATGCAAGGACAGGCATCACCCTTTGCAGCAGCCTAAGTGTTCCCAGGGATGCATTTCCCATGGCACATCCCTGCTCCCATCCAGGGGCAATGCCAGTGCCTGCTTCTTGACTGGCCTGTTCCTACCATGAACATCATCTGCACCCTCAGCTCTTCTTGCCTGATAGTTCATCTCAGGCTCATCCTTCTAATTTTTACCACTTTTTTCCAGAATTAATAAGCAACTACAAAGATTTACTTTGTTGTATTTGTAGACCTGATGTAACTCCCCAAACTGCTTTTTTTTTGTTAGGTGTCCATTTAATCTAAGTGCCTCCTTCTTCAGAATATTTCATAGGCTGCTAAATTCACACAGTAAGCCAGAAATCCACATCTCCAACATCACTCTGTGCATTGTTTCTTTGTAATAGCAGAGTACCAAGGGTGGCTAATTTTGCTACTCACAGTTTGGGCTGTTCATTGGATTAGGAAAAATTCTTCTCATAATTTCAAATTTTCTTTGCAGGGGTGTCAAATCAAATCTTCATCTTGCAAATGCAGCTTCCATAGGAGCAAAGCCATGGAGGAGAGGCTGTGAAACCATGCCCTGCCAATTTTTAAGCCATATTTCTCATCACAGTCTCAACCATGCTCTGCTGGAGCCTGCCAGCAGCAAAATAGGCTCTGCATGATGATGATGATGATGTCTCTTTGCTGTGTTTTGTAACATGAAACATGGAGTTCTAAACCCTGTTAACCTCTGTTAAAACTCCATTATCCAAAGGTCCTCATTTGATTCATGCTGTCACACAGCAGGGAAGAGGGCAAAAATTTAAGAACAGAGTAAGTGGCAAAGGAAAAGATAATAAAAACCCAAGCCAAGAATGCAATGGCTCCATCTGCCCCCTTGGCATTTCAGGGACATCCTTATCCTTGTTTTATATTATGCAGTAGCAAGCACAACAGCAGACCCACCCATCAATCTCTGTGCCCCAGCAGCTCCCACCCCCAGCCAGTGCTGCCCATAAGAGAGCCCATAAATGGTTTCCTGATGTTATCAAATAAATCAATGCTCTTCAGTAGCCGGTATGCCACTCTCCCAGACGATGCAGTTTGGGCCACAGAAGCTGTCTGTTCAGTGCTTTACTTCTCACTTGCTAATTTCTTGACTGTAAATAAAGCCCCATGCCACCTTCTTGGGTTTCCATGATCTTCAGCCATGCCACCCTGGGCCATGGTCTTATCAGATCATCTAAGTTAAGCAGGGTCAAACCCATGAAGTCCTCTTGAGAAGGAAAACAGGAGTACTGAGAACACTATCAGGTGTTTGAAAACCACTTTTTCTCTTAAGCAGAAACATATCACTTGTCAATGCCACGATTAGGAACACCCCATACTGGGAATGATGCCTTGCCCATCAGATGCAGAGCAAGGGGCTGCCTGGTGACACCTCTCCTGGTGACACAGGTGCTAATCCCACAGATTTCAGACGTGGGTATCATATTTTGCCTACTTTAGGTATCTCCTCCATAAATTATGCTTCCAGGATGTACTTCCTTTCCTAACACACTGCTTAGTGTTTTGGTGTTCTGGTAACAGCACATTAGAGCAATAAACAACAACCCTGAGGTGAGGACACACTCACAGTGGGTCTAAAACACTTTTCCAAGTCTAAGCTCCCATCTTCCCAAGAACATTTGTTGGTGTTGCCCTCAGAGCTTTGCAAAACACTTCTCAACCTTCATTAAGACAGGAAAGACACTTCCACTTGCTATTTCCACACCAATTTGACACTTGCTCAGGAATCCCTGCACTAAAAAGAGGTGCCCTGCTACCAGAGGGCAGAGCTGGGCTGTGCCAGAGCTGCTCTCAAACCCCAGCAGAAGACAAGAGGAACCTGCAGCAATCACAGAGCAACTCCTACAGGAAGCAGCAGCTCAAAATTCACACTAAGTAGGTACCCAACAAGCATTAAACAAAAGCACTTTAGGAACAGTGACAAAATAAGAGGTCTGTCCTTGCTAATGAACCATTCTGACTCCCTGCTCACTGCTTGTAAGGTAGGTTCTCACATGTGGATGAACTCTGGAGTGAAACCCAGCAGGATTGCTTCCATTCATTGATTTGGTTTTTTTTTTTCTCATTTACACATTCTCTTCAAAAATTCCAGCCTATCCCTCTTGAAAGACAAAAGGCTGACAAGTTCTTAACTTGAATATCAGGAAGGCCTGACCCCTGTGCCATCACTTGACACAAGGCAGCCCATGAACCCATGTTTTGGGTGCCTAAAACTGTTCTATTTTTAAAGGTAATTGATGGGACACATGCTGTGGCCAAATATTGGAGAGCAATTTTTATAATGCTGGCTTTATTTTTTTTTTCTTATAAATCCCCCTCACATTCATTCTCCTCTATTACCAATCCTTGGCATTTCCAAGTGCAACTGGAACGAGTCAGGGAATGTGCCCATGTAACATAACCTGGCATTACTTTTAAGAAACTCATAGGCTGATGGGAGAGTCTAAAATTGACAATCAGTAGCATCCACCAAGCATGCCCAGCAATGCAGTGTAACCCAATACAGGGATTATAAAGGGTCAGATGATGGGATCTTAACAATAACAACCACTAAGAAAAGGGAACAGTCATAGAGAGACACCCTGTGGGAAAAACACCAAGGGAGAAAAAAAAAAATCAACCACCACACCTCCAAACTCTTCCAGATATAAATATATCAGATTAAGCTTGTTGCTTAAATAGAGTAAGGACATCTGAGTTTGGAAGTGTTTGCCCAAGTTGCTGGGCAGGGAGCTGCAAAGTCAAACCCTGTGAGGAGCAGCAGGCACAGCAGTGGCTGGATCAGGGCAGGATGGAGCAGCAGGGATGGGGAAATGAGCCCCCACTGCTGCCCCAGCTCCACCAATCACCACATCTCACTGTGCTGAGAGCTCTCCTCATCTCCCATCATCACTGTGTTGATGTCTTGTAATTTCCTCTGCCTCGAGAGAAGATGCATCTCCTGTTTCAGTGCGACCTGGATGCTTCTAATTTAGCCCCCCCAAAAAAGAATTTGATTTATTTATTTTTTTCAGTTTCCATTTTTAGAGAAATCTGAGAGCAGCTACGGTACCTATGAAGTAGGAAACAACCTCTGTCATCATCCACCTTCTTGATTACAGGGAAAAGAAAACTTTAACAAGAGTAGGGAGAAAAAAGGGAGCATGGAGAATACTTTGGTCATGACAGAAATCAAGGACAGAACATTTCAGCCTGGGGCAGGGCACTGGCCACCCACAGTGGCCTGTCCAAAGCTACTGTAGGGAAGTGTATTGGCAAGTCAGATGTGAATGCCTTGGTTTGTATCAAAAAGGGTTAAAAAATCAGCAGATGGATTTCTAAATAATTTCAACTGTTTTAAACCATTTAAAAATATCAAAATCCCCATGATTTTGGGGTAGGAGACAGCCCCACATATGAATGTTGACACTGAGATTTTGCTGGTGGGGGTCTGGAGATGACACAAAAGGCAACTGAGCTGCTCCTGGCAGTCTGGGCTGACCCAGGATGAACTTTTGCCCCAACCAGAGCCAGAACCTGTTCCAAATCTGACCCCCAAAGACTGACTTTCTGTTCTTGCTTGCCACTGAACACCACTACATTTCCTCTGCCATCTCCCAGCTCTTTTTTTACTGACCACATTCTAAAGTGGCTGGAGCAGCACCCCCAGCACAGCCAGGGGGGCTGCTCTGCACCGTGCTCAGTTACACAGAGCACTCCTGTGGCTACAGGAGGGAGTTTCTGCTCCCAGACATCATTTATAGCACAAACATGGGCCAAATGCTGAAACACTCAGCACTAGTTTCTGCTAACTTGGTATTTTCCTTTCCCAGCTGGTTATTTATGCGACCTTGGTGAAGCACTTCGAAATACCTGAATGTTTTCATCCCTGGGTGGTGGTTTGTTACCTCCTCTTCCCAAAGCACAGTGCTAACAGCTGCCAAAAGCAGTAGAAAACCAGCCTGTGGTGAATAAAAACAGGTCTGTGAGAGACCAGGAGTAATTTTGTTATTTTATGGGCAGCAGGTAATTCATGATGTTTGTTTTCTGACCATGACTTCAGGGACTGAGCTACGGCTCTACCTGGGGCTTCTCACCAATGGGCAAACCCAAAATGTGCCCCAAGCTGCCTCAGTGTGGCTTCATCTGCTTTGGGACAGAGCTGAGGCTGGTGATGGCCATCAAAAGGGGACACTGACCCCTGCACCAGGGACTGCCAGGGGACAGAGACCCTGGGGCAGCCCTGGCTCCTGTCTGATGGGCACAGCTCACCCAGACACAAGGAAAACACAGTGCTGGATCTCACACAACCCATGGGCATTAACCCAAATGTTTACTGCTGTTAACAGAGGGCTTGTTATTGCAAATCTGTGTGCAAAACAGGCTCAGAGATTCAATACTTGCATCAGAAATGCAAGCTCAGATCTTGAGAGAAGACATTAATCTCCTTGAAAGCTGTGTAAGAACCCATCTGTGACAGCATGTGCAATTCAGCAATTATTTACTGCTAACTCTACCTTTATTTTTATGATTTATCTGTGCTCTGGGTTTGCAGGGCAGAGCCCCAGGAGTGACAAAAGCCTCATGCTAAAACCAGTGGCTAGAATTAAATATTAAAATGTACCCTCTCGGTTTTTAGGCTAAATCTATAGTTTCCTTCCCAGTGCTGCCCAGCAGCACCATTAAATCAGAACTGCAGTAACACCATGTCAAAGACTCTCCAAGAAACAACACCAAAACCTTTGCAAGGTGCAATCACCTCCACATTTATATGAAACACTGAATTCAGCACAAGCAAATCAGATGAGAAAAAGTCATCCTAGGAAATAATATCACCCTTCAAATTGAAATCAGCTGTATCTTTCTTTTGCAGCATCCAAACCTATCAGAGCCCCTCACCTCATATCCTCCTGCCACCAAAACATGTCCACAGGCAGTGATGCTGCAAAGGCCACATGGCCACCACCTCCTTCTGCACACATGGGACACGTCCTTCCCTAACCCCAGCCTGTCAACAGGTGCAAGGATTTCTTCTAGAGTTTCTCCAGCAGAGCCCTGGCTGGCTGCAAACCCTTCTCCATCTGCAGCTCTTTGATGGCACTCTAATGATGAAATAGAAATTGAGACTCCTTCCTGCTGTGCTGGAGCAGGGCAGGAGATGCCCAGGGAGGCAGAGCACATCACTCTGCAGGGACTTGCTGAAGGATTTATGGAGATTCCCTTCATCATAAGAGACAGACAGGGATAACAAAGTTGGATGGAGGGCAAGGAGCTGCTTCTTGTTAAAAGTCTTGTTTCTCTCTCACTAAGGCCCTGACCTTTGTGCCATGTGTCCTCCTGGGCTGCCAGCATTGATCACAACTCACACTGCCCTTTCTTCCAAGGAGGAAATGGCACCTCAGGCTTCATTTGCTCCACCAGAGCACAGAGTAAAAAGCTTTGATGATAAATCCTGCCCTCAGAGAGATTTCACTGAGAGAAATTTCACTACTTGTGTGAGACCCTGCTGTAGCTGAGACTGTCAATTTTATACCTTAGAAATTTATTAAATATGACAGAAAAGCACAAAGGAGATGGAAGAATAGCGTAGAATGCAGAAATCTTCCTAAGAGCAGTGTGAACGTATCCAGACAGTGCCAGGCAAGCCCAAGGAGCTTCTCCCCAGGCTCAGGAGCAGCTCTCCTGCAATGATCCCAAAGCCCAGAAGATGGAGCAAACCTTCAGTTTATATAGGATTTCCTACACACATTTTGGGACGGGCTGGGTCACGGTGGAGGCTTCTCTCAGGAGCTGCAAACGTTGCTGCTGCACTCTTCACACTTCAGCTGAGCAAGCCCAAGATCATAAATGAGAAGTCAGCAGAAACCTGCCAGAGTCACATACTGAGTCACCTTGGCCAAAAAGTTTCACATTAGTCAGGTGAATTTTGAAGATTACTGATCTTAAAAGATTTTCCTGTGTTGGGGAAGGGGCTCCTGGCCTGAGCCTCATCCCTCCTGGTCCCTGCACTGGAGGAATGTCCAACACCAGCCTCCCACGGGGCTCATGGCAACTCCCAGCAGTGTTTGTCCTCCCGTATCTCAGAGTATTTTTGTTCGAAACAGCAGAGAAAAAGCAGACAGCAATTAAAAATATCAGGCATGGCTTATCTTAGCTCAGTGCCCAAATTCCTTTTTAAGGGTTCCTGGCAAGGAGTGGGTCTTCTTTTTAACTGAAAGCACTCAGAAACACTCCACTACATACAGATTTAAGTGGGGTTTTATTTCCCCTCCACACTCCCATCTGCAGCATCCACCTTCTGAAGAGGGAGATGTTTGTAAAATCAAACCCTGTGGATCTGGTGCTTCACCTTGTTCACCTCTTGGCTTTGTTATGATATTACCAAATAAGAATTTCTAGATATGTCTTCATATTGGAAGGGTCAGGAAGGATTCCAGAGAAGCACAAGAAGCAGGAAGGTTCCTCTCTTCAACTCTGCTGTCAGACACTAGATGTCCTCAGTTATCCTGTGAGGCAGGCTGTGGTTAAACAGCAACACAGATGAGATAGGAACTCAAACAAAGCACAGGCAATTTGTATTTCAGCTGTGAGCAAATAAGATAATGATTACAAGTATGTCTTTATTACCTCCTCAGCTGCATGATACAGACTGGTCTCTGTGAACAGTTGTATATCTGCATCTCCAGAAACACAACAAAGCAAGCTGGAAACCTGCAAAGGGCAAAGTTAAACAACTGGCAACAACTGGGTGCAGCAGCAGCTCCCTTGATAGGCAGGAGATGCCACAGGGACATCATGGTCTCCCTTTCCCTCCCCCGTGCCACCCAAGACTGACCCCAAGCAACATCTGAGAGAAACTGGATATTCTTATTCTCTTCTTCTGGGCCTCCCTCTTCACTCTGTACTTCCACCCTTCATAGGAGTTCCGAAAAACAAAACCCTTGCAGAGCCAGGCATGTGGAGAATGACAAGAGGGGCTCAAGAGCTACAGCTCCACCACCCCACTGCAATTTCCACTGCCTCTGCTCAGCTCTTCCCAACTGGAAACTGCAACCAGGCTCTGAACTCTGGCCCTAAAGGGTTTTATACATAATACCCCCAAATACAGCAAACCATCCTCAACCCAAACCCACCTCAAATTCCCTTCTTCTCAACAGCTTCATCCAACCCCTGGTTCTGTCCCAGCAAGCTGGGAGGCCAGGCTGAGAGCCAGCATTGTGCCAATATGGATGGGCTGAGCTAAATCCTGAAAGCTGATGGAAAAGCCAATACAAAACTCCATGGCTACAGCATTAAAATAAAGGAATTAAAATAAAGGTATAAAATAAAGTTTTAAAGGGGGCACAGGCCTTGTCACACATCTCATTTCCTTTTTGTAGGAAAAGCTTTGAGTGCCAATTTCACGAGCTCTGGGTAAGAAACTGGACTTGGGACCACTCAGCTTCCTGCTCCAAGCACTGGTGGTTTGTAGCAGTGGGGAGCAGTCAATGTATGAAGAACTTGACAGCAGACAAACCTCAAATGCTGCTTGGAGAATTGCAAAAGTACAGTGTCATGGGGGGTCATTTAATGGGCACACCTGCAGGGGTTTCCTTTAACACCTATTTTTGCCAGCAACTTGGAAATAAGAACAAAATTCAGTGGTGGTTGTGAAGTTTATGGACACCACAGAAGGTAGATAATGACAAGTATCTCTGAAGAGAGCAAGACTGAATAATCTCAACTACTGGGTGATCAGGTTGCAGAAGCTGTTGTGCATCTGAAACCCAAGGCACTCTTACAGATAGGTGGGTGTCTCAGGGGGCACAAACTCCAAAGAGGACCCAGCACATGAGCAACACAAACCCTTAAAGTTCCAAATGGGAAAGGCTGTGGCAATTCCTAGGTGCAAGGAGAGATGAGCAAGAAGCATTTTCAACAACACAAGGACACCTCTGTGTCTGTATCACTGGAGGGATGCAGAGTGAGCCCAGCTTGGCTCCCTCAGTACAGCTGATGGAAAAGCAGAAATTCTGACCTGATGTTCTGATGTTTTGAGATCTCTCATCTGCCTGGGGCCAATCTTCCTTCAGATGAGGCCACTGACCCTCTGCACTCCACCCAACAGAGCAGGTCAAAAGAAATCAGACCACAGTGATTTACTTCAAAGCCCTGAAATAACACACACTGCACTTTCCCAAGCACTCAAGGAGAAACAGGAGGAATGCTCAAGTGGTTTTGGTAGCACACTTTTTAGTTTATTGACCTATACAAAATAATAGGTCTAAAAAATTCAGGAGTAGTAAAAGAATAAGCAAAAAGAGCTTTCGCATTTCTAGAAGGCTATACAAATATGCAAAACCAAGGAAATAAGTTATTTTTTATTTCATTTTTGTTCGTTTAATTCCAAATCGCGACTCTAATAATACAAACAACTAAGTACCAGCTTAACAAGTGTGTCCTTCTTGTATATATTACATGCTCTGGAATACTGGTAAAAAACGTCAAAAAAGTTTATCAGAAACCTTTCTATTCACAATATGAACAAGGAGTAACTAATCTTTTGTATAAAAGAACAAAAGAGCACCATTTCTGGAATCCTGAAGCACAGTACAGCTGAGAAACGAGAGAGATTTTACCGTTTGCAGACGAGTCATCAGGAATCAGGCAGGATAACCCCCTGCCCATTTGTTCCTACAGATGGATGACCTGAGGTAGGTTTATCCCTCTTAAATCAAGACTGCAGTTGCATGGGGTTTTTTTCCTACACAAATGGTTTTGTGAAAACGCTGTTCTGTCACTCAGTGACTTTGCAATGCACCTGGCAGTTCAGGTGACTGGCGGTACAATCCTAATGCCCCTCATTTTAAGGCACCCACTTGGCTGTTTTTGTGTTTGCATCCACCTTAGAATACTGGCCATTGCTACCAAATTGTTCCCTGGGGCTCCCCACTGTGGATCCTCGACCCACTGTGGCACAGCAGCGTGGCACTGTCACCCAATGAACAGGGGTCACCGTGCAGCCACGGGGAAAACTTGCCTCCTCCTCCACACAGTGAAGTTGTACCATGGAAAGGTCATTAAATGGGCCATTGTTAATTATGTTTTATCATGGGAAAAAAAGAGTTCCAAGTTTGCTGCTTCTGTTTCCAAATCCATGACTACCTGTAGTTTTACATGACGTATGATGCGTCAGTGAATTTTTTTCTTTCCAGAACTTGCTTGTGGTGCTAACAAACACTCTTAACAACACCCCAAAAACTGGACAGACTCATTCAAACCTCCATAATAAAAAAACTCCAGCCTTCCTTCAAGTAATGTCCCAATACTGATTCAGTCACCCTTTGCCTCACTCACACACACAGTATCTATCCTTCATAAGCCTATGAAACCTCTTCCAGGTCCTCATAAGCCATGGCAGAATAAATTTTCATTTTTTCTTCTTCTTTCAGACATCAGACTTGTGCTCCTAGAATTCCTGGTTTTTCCACAAGAGTCTCCTTTTCACATTTTATTTTTTTCTCTGAGGTTTGCCTTCAACACCTTCCAATCTTCCCAAAAAGTGCTTGCTAAATATAAATACTTCAACCAAGTGCTGCATCCGGTTGTAGATGAACTGTGGCTTGCCCTGGCTCCTGTGGGCTGTAGGGATTCACAAAGAAAATCCATTCGTGGTAAGACTCTGTCAGCTTGCTACAGTCCCTCTTAATGCTGAATTCAACCTTTCCCAGCAAAACCAGCCTGCTTCCTCCTCTTTTTGTTCCTTTTTGCAAGTTCCACCCGAGGTCCACCTCGGCGTTTTGTGCAAGGCACGCAGGGGTAGGAGTGAGGGGCTGCACGGGGGCTACACCAGTGTCCCAGGCTTGGAGTCCTCGTGCCAGTACAGCCTCTGCTCACTGCTGGGCAGCTCTTCCTCCACGCCATCCTCCTCCTCACCGCCCAGCTGGCTCGGCTCTGCGTACGTCCTGCAACACAGACACGGCACCAGGGTCAGCTCAGGATCCTCCCCAGGCCCCTAAATTCATGCACCCCCCACTCAGGCTCAAAGCTATGCTGGTTATTTTGAGTCTGCCTCCAAAGACAAACCTGTTTCTTGTGCTGTAATCAGGAAAATTGTGTGCAAGAGCAATCTCAGCTGCTCAAAACTGTCACAGTATCACAGACTGGTTTGGCTTGGTGAGATCTTAAAGCTCATTTTGTTCCAACATCCCCACCCTGGGCAGGGACACTTTCCACTACACCAGGCTGCTCCAAGCCTCACCCAACCTGGCCTTGAGCTCTGTCAAAACTGTTGGGTGTATTGATTGCTTGTTTGCCATGATCGCATTAAAGCAGAAAACAGAGCAGATGAACAATCAGACAAGTGATTCAGAATACAGAAAATTAATAGCTAATGAAGCTCATTTAGATAAAGCTGCTAATACAAGCAGAATTTTCAAAGCTCAATTATAGGAAATTAAAAAATTAGTAGAAACGGTATTTTTAAACACTGTTGCCATAGATATTTTAAATTACTTCAGTAAAACAGCCCATAGCACTTAGCTTAGAAAAAAAAAAAGCTTAGCAGCAGCTTTTATGTATTCCCTTACACTTTCATTTATTTTAAAACAAACAAAATTAAAAATTCAGTATTTTCACACAAGTCGGTCTGGCAGCAAGCACAAACTGCAACCCACAAAGCAGGAGGCACACGTGGGGTACTTATTACACTGAGCATAAGTGTATTGAAATGTGATGGCATTTGTGGGGGCAGAGTCATTCCCCAGGGCAGCAGCTTCCTGTCCTCACAGCCAAACATTCTGCAGTGCAGGGGGGGTACACATCAGAAATGCCACGCAGAAGCAAAGAGAGCTGCAGGATTTCCTGCAAGGACCAAGCAGACTCTGGGCTCTCTGCAGCCCTTGGGAGAGCCCCCACGAGCAGGGGGTGTCTGCAAACAGCAGCACAGCCCCCCTGGCTCCCAGGTTCAGCTCTGCCAAGGGAGATGCACCTGGCAGAGGTGGTACCACCCCACACATGAGGGTAAAGAGACAAGTTTCCTTTCCTTGTTTTTCCAAAAGTTTATCAGCACAAGCACTACAGCTTGAGAAACCCAACAGGAGTGTGTCCTGTGAAACTGCTGATGGGGTTCAGGAGAGACCCCCCCATCAGAGGGACTGTGAGCTCTGCCTGCAACACTGCCCACAGCATCACAGCTACCAGGGAGTGCAGGAGGTTTGACTGTCCAGCACCAGCCACAGGAAAAAGCTGTGCAACCAACGAGTTCATCCTTCACTGACTGCTCCCCTTTCCTTCAGTGCTGGGGTACAGTCAGTGCTGGTGCAGCTCCACAAAGAAAACTTGCTCTCACAACATCAATTTCATAAATACACTTCATCCTGGCTATTTGAAATCAAGCTGATTTGCTCAGAAGTTTTTTAAGAGCCTGTGACAGGCAGGAGGAAGGGCAGAAAATCTTGATATATTCTACTGACCTGCTCTGCAAAGGAAGGTTGCCATAAACATTCCCGTAACAGCTGGCGTAGGAGGAATGAGACAACGTATCATAGTCTGAAAGTCCCAGTGCAAGGGGGTTTCTCCAGTTCCCAGCAGTGTTTGTGGAAGATGCTGGAATTTAAAAAAAGGATTACAGCAAATTAGACCTTTCTTCAGCTAAATCAGCTGAGGCAAACAAGACAATTCTCCTCAACGATCTCTGTGGAGTTTTGCAGGACAGAGGCAGACAATGCAAACACAAAATATGATTTACAAGCCCTGTGGGGAGGCAAGCACTGTACAGGTGGTATTCTGGAGCTTTTAAAGTGCTTTCTGACACATTCAGTGATGCTCACTGGACTGTATTTTGGAAGCCATGGCAGCCACTGCATTTACATGGCACGAAGCTTTGTACACTGCTTTTAGTTGCTAAATACACCTGGTCTGAAATTTAAATGCTCTTTGTCCTTCTCTGGGTTACTGTGCTTACACAAAGAGCAGAAGGAGAAGATTTCTTTTACCCTTAGGAGAAGACAACAAGCAAACCTTTCCTTCCAAGAACAGAACAAGACCCTACTTGGTTCCTCATCCACCTTTCAGGACAGAGCTCTGGCCTGGCTTCCAGAGGCAGTGACAGGGAGCAAAACGAAAGCACAGCAGGCACTTAGGAAAACAATGAGCACAGATGAAACCAGACATTACCTGAAGAGAAAGACGACACCCGACTGCTGGGCGAGCACGGCGTCTGCAGCCCAGCAAAGCCCAAACTCCTCTGAGATCCTCTGTCAGGCTCAAAGCCCGCCGGCAGGCTGTGACCCTGCTCCTTCTGGCTGGAGGCACGCTGGTACCAGCCACGGAGGTGCTCCGCTACTAAGGCTTTGTGGATGTTTTTGGTGATGTGCTCCGTTTTAGCCACCTGCTTCCTGGGGAGCCTCAGGGTGGCGTAGGGGTTGTGTGGAACCCTGTCCACCTCGTGGTCCTCGTGGTAGGAGCGGAATTCCCGGTACCGCTCATATCCATAATGCGCCGAGGAGCGGTAGGAGGGGTTCACGCTGTACTGCCCCTCCGTGTCGCTCTCATAAACGTACCCCCCGTTGTAATAAACGTCAGGTTCAGTGTAGGGGGAGTATCCAGAGATGTAATAGTTAGAGGAAGGCTGCTCCTGATTTTTGTGGAAGACGCCGCTGCGGGCGTCCTTGTGGGCCAGGTTTGGCATGCTCCCTGAACTGGCTGCAGAAATGTTGTGCTTCTTGGACCGCCTGCGACCCCTGGTCCTGTTGTCGAGCGTCTGGGTGGTGTAGTAAGGATTGGGGGTGGGTGTCACGCAGTAATACTCCGTGCTTGACTGGCTGGTGTAGGATGATCCATCATCCAGGATCTCCGTGCTGCTGCTCCGCTGGGATTTGGAGAGGGAGAAGGCTGTCTGCTCAGCAGGAGCCTCGGACAGCAGGTGGGTCTGGGATTCCAAACTTCCGCTGCGCTGCCGGCAGTGCTGGGGGGAAACATCTGGCCTGGAACAACACAGATGTTGGTTGGTTAGAGGCAGTCTAACACAAACACACACACAGAGCTGGGGAGAGCACAGGTGGACAGGCCAGCCCCTGTCCAAGCACGACACAAATCCCGCCTTATCTTTCCACACAGAGTATTTGCAATGCACAGAACTCGATTTGGTTGAATTTTGTATTGGCTGCAACAGCAGGAGATCTCCCACAAATTAATCTGTTAGAGTGAGCAAGGTTAATCTGTGACAGGGACACACAGAGCTAAGGTCACAAATGCACATTTGGTAATTATTTGTGGGAACGCTCCCTCAGCTTTTGGAAAGGTAAAGCCTGCACAAGCAAGGAGCTTGGAGCAGAACATGGAAAAGATGAGTTTCCTTTGGATCTGCCTCTCAAGGCTGCACTACCCCAACCAACCAAACCTTCAGCTCTGGATAACACTTCAAGACTCTTAGCATCTCTCCTTCTCCAGCATGGCTTGTCAGCTGTCTAACAGTACAGGTGAGCTCATATTACACCTGGCTTCCCACAGCAATGGCTCTAACCAACACTTTGAGATCCCGACCCCGCTATGGGAAAACCACACAGCAAACCACCCTCTGCCCTCCCAACACCATCTGCTCTTATTCCTGTGCTTCCCCAGCTGTAAAGCAGCCCAGTAAAGGTCCCTTACTGCAGGTGGCTGCTGCTGTAGGCGTTGCGTGTGAGCACGGGGGTGGTGGGCATGCTCCTCCCGCCGCGGGGCTGCGCCGGCCGCTCCAGCGTCCGGAACGGGCTGCTGTGCGTGGAGAGCACGTCCCTGCAGCACAGGAGACAAGCACAGAGAGGTTAAACTGAGGTTAAACACCGCACAAGGCACAGCACACCACGGGTACAGGCACCCAAAGTCTTGGAGAAACAAAAGGAAGGGTGGAACAAATGTAGATGGATGTGTGAAGAACAAGAGTTGTTAAATAGGAAGAAGAATTCGAGCCCTTCCTGTGGTTCAAGAGGACTTCACAGTGTGATCAGCTGCTGCCAAAGGACAGAACCATCAAGGAGAGACAGAGAAGATAACAGATAAGGTTACTAAGCAAACTAATTAGGTTTTCAAATAAAGCCCATCACAGCTGAATACAGCTGTAATTTGACTTCTGAACTTCATGTGGAGGAGTGTTTTGCTTATCTTGAGGGACAGATGAGAAAAAAGCAAAAATATGGCATTCCTCAAAACTCTAAAACGTTCTTAAGTGTGTCTTTAACAGCCTGCTCACACAAGACAAGACAAGAACTCTCAGGATCAGTGGGAATCCCTATGCTGGGAACAACTGCTACACCACATCTGACATGATCACACATGACATAATCACACAATCATCTGCAAACCTACTGCTACTGATGTGCTCCATGGAGCTGTCCTAGCTCAGAAAGTGCCCAAATCCCATAGGTACACACAGCTGGCACTAATGATGGAACTGGCTGAATCCCAGTAGCTCTGCTTGTAAACAGAGAATTCTCCATCAGGCCTTACATGAATTATGTCTGTTTTGACAATGCACCTGCTGAAATAACGATACCATCAGGAGGGATGGGCAGGGTTTGGTGCTGCCTGAATCCACTAAGCACAGTCATCAGGGAAATGACAAGTTGTTAAATTAACACTGAAAAAAATCCAGAAACTGACACAAAGAATGACAGCAGTGGTAGGCAGGAGCAACTCCTTAAATACAGCCCTTGCTATTAAATTTCTCACCCATCTCAAATCTCTTCACAAAAACTACACTAATGTTTGGTTTGAGATACTGTGCCAACTACTTATACACATTGTTGTTCCTAGCCAGGAAATTCAGCTCCCATCACCAAATCCTGTAAGCCCAGAAGAGCACGGAGGCAGTGGGCTCTGCTGGAATGCTGAGCAGGGGCAGCATGGAACTCACACCAGCAGCTGCAGTGAGATGCACCTACCTGGAGTGTCTGCTTTCCAAGAGCTGCTCGTTTATGGATGACTTCCTGAGATGAATTCTCTCCACCCCAAGGGACTTTGGTGGAGGAAGTCTTGGAGAAAGCTGTGCAGAGCTGGGTCTCTGTGCTGCTGTAGGAAGTGATTCACTGACTGTCAGAAAGGAATATGCATTTTGTTAGAGCAGAATCTGTGATATTTTTGCCCTGTGTGCAAACCTGTGGCCCCTGAGGAGAAGCACTTTGCAGTACACGGACAATGACAGGAGCTGTGGATCCAGACAATGATTTCCTGCCTGCACTGAGCTTTCTCCACACAGACAGGACATCATGGATGCTCCTCCAGATCCCAGGAGCACTGACTCCTGTGGAGACTACACCCAGCTTGGGGCTGTGCCAGATCACAGAATGGAGCTTCCTGGGAAAACATCTGTTTGCAGAGCAATCCCTTGCAGAGCCAAGCAGGCAAGCTCAGCCTCTGCAAAGGCCAGCTCCTCTCCCTCACCTTCCAGCTCTTGAAAATGACATTTTAAGAATTAGTTTTGAAATACAACCTAAAAGGGACTGACTTCAAAAGCGACTGAATGAGCAAAGACAGCTGACAGACACATTTGGCTGAAGGCAATTGGGAAGATGCTGGTTTGATCCTTGCTCTCACTTTGCTTAGGGCACAACCAGGTCCCGACAGAGCCAACAGGAAACTCCAACACACACATATAAATGCAGGATGAGCATCACAGAGAACATGTTCACAAGCCTGGCTCCACTTCTGCTTGTACAAGCAGCAATCAGGTGTAAATCCATTTTATAGCACCACCTGGTTTGTACAAGTCTAAAACTGGGACAAAGTGAGATCAGAATCAGGCCTGAACTGAAAGGTGAGTAATAATTTGGATAATGTTTGTCCCCAAATGACGATTATCCAGTTAAGGGAGAGGCAGGCCAAGTCCTTTCCACCTTGTGGAACAGGGTGTGAGTGTGTCTGTGGGTGTGTGTGTGAAATGAGTAAGCTGAGCAAACACCAACCCATGCAAGATGCAAGCTCACTAGGGAACAGATAAACGTAAATAGAGCATTAGTATCTGTGACTATTCCACCTTTCTCTAAGTTTTATGGTGGCTGTGAGGACAGAAGGGCTGGGCTAATTCTCTCAATTTCTAAGTCCTTCAGTTCTAGGCCAGGCCCTAGGGACAAGGTATTTGACACCCTGAGTGTCCTCAGCTTGCAGGTTGGTCATGTTAAACCCAACTTCCTCCTCTAAAGATGACTCAGGTGAGCTCACAGAGCAGAAACTTTCAATAACTAACCCATTAAGAAGAAAGACATTCCTGAGCAGCTATTTCTTCCTCTGCTATAAAGTAATTTGTCATCAAAAGCCACCAAAATTACAGAATCATATAATGACTTGTTATTGGAAGGGACCTTAAGACTCATCTCATTCCAACTCCCTCTTCCTCTAAAAGGTTTTGCTCAAAGCCCTGTCCAGCCTGGCCTTGAGCACACCCAGGGATGGGACATGCCAAAGGACATTAAGTCAAAGAAATCTCTCTGAATGGACAAACTTCTTGGGGAAAAAAAGGATAAACATCATACCATCATCATAGGTGGTTGTGTCTGACAGGGAGCTGCTCTCGGATGGAATTATATCATCTGTGAATAAAAGCAAACACCTTAAGCATAAAACAGCCAACATCAACTTACAAATATCTTAACACAGTTTCTTTTCCAGAGTTTCAGAGCCAGCTGATACATGTAACACTGCAATCCATATTCTTTAGCCCCCACAGCCTGAAGACACTCCTGGTACATCATCACTCTGTGTGTTCACTGCAGTTCAGCAAGCGACCCAAGTAATTATCAAAGGAGATTTTTATTTTTTTAATTTAATCTGCAGCAGGAATCAGGCCAAGATTTGCAAAGGTGTTTTCCACCCCACTTCCAACAGATCTCACAGGGTGTTTTGGTGCTTCAGTAGGAGTCAGGAGCCTACACAGACATGTAGATCTTGGCTGTTAGCAGATAATCTCCTCTAGGTACACCTGAAACCCCACCAGGGAGGTACAAAAAGCCTTTTGAAATTTGGCATTCACTTCTGAATGTTTCATCAGCATAGAGATCCTGTTTCAATTAAATAAAGATCAATCTAGAATAATTCCACTGATTTCCATCAAGATATTGCAAATTCCAACAACACAGAAAACAGGAACTGTTGCATGGGCATACAAATTTTTTGCTTCTTCTACATTTTGTTATTTATTCACAGCACTTCACTGTGCCTGTCTCACCTTGATGCTACACTGAAAAACAGCCTGTCCTCACCCAGGTTTGGAACACAACACCAGCAGCAGAGAAATGAGGCTGGGCTAGAGATAATTAACCCACGGTCAGCTCACTCCCTAGGCTGCTTCTGGCAAGATATGGCATTGGTGGGGTAAAAAATCTCCATGAATCTTCAAGAATGAGAGAAAGGAAGCAACAAAAAATGACAGCGGCAGCCACTTTGTGTGTGACACCTGCTTGTGCCCTCAGCCACCATGAGCACGTGCAATGCACTCTGCTCCTGCTGTCACAGTTTGCTGCCAGGAAAGGTCTGGTTACAAGAATGTACTGAAGAGAGCAGCTGTTCCAGAACAGTAAAAATCAGGGCTGGCCCCTGCCCTGGGGGAACTTGTCAGACCACCGAGGATGGGCTGCAGCTCTGCTTGCAACCTGACACTGGGAAAAAGCTCCAGGGGAGCTGATTCATGTGGATTTGACCACGGGGTGGTAAAAGGTGGAACTGGGCCCAATGCGGGGAGGAACAAAGCCTGCTGAGGAAAAGAAAAAAAGCCAGCCTAAAGCTACAGTGCTGGATTCAGGGGGGTGTGCAATGCTGACACATTCAGATATGGTGACATGTCTGAATTTAAATCCCAGGTCTGTGCAAATCCCTGCAGAGGAAGAAATTCTGGGCTAGAGAGGGAGAAAAGGAAAAGAGAAGGTGGAACATGGAAAGCAGTCCAATATGTCCTTCACCTCCTGTCCCTTGGAGCTGGGATGGAAATGGCTGTGGTTTGATTCAATAAATCAATGGGACTATTTAACAGATTACTTTCAACAAGTCATTCATTCCCTGAATTCACAGACACAAGTGACTCATCACTGCTCAGCCTCCTGAAACCCAGACCTGGAACTCGAGAGCATCGCTGGTGATAGTGACAAGGTCACCCATAAAATCAATTATGAGCAGGTGACAGCTCTGCCTCAGGTAAACAAATACACACTGCAGGCTGAGAGCCTGGGACTGGAAGGGAATACAGCTGCTTATGGCTGGCTTGGACAACAGGGCAAGAAACTGCCAGCAACAAACAACAGCACCCATGGATGGGTGGATGGATGGATGGATGGATGGATCTCTGCTCACCAGCCTTCCTGGCCATTAGCACACACCAGGTGCCCCAGGTAAGACAGGACCTTCCACAATCAGTATCCAGACTGGTGAGCAAGAGACTGGAAAAACAGATGTTTCCCTCCCTTCTGTCAATCAGGAACAAGCTGGGCCACATTAAATACCGATCATCAGCCTTTCAGAATAATCACTCTGTGATGATGGATGGCTCAGTGATGCTGTGGTGTGTCAGGGCTAAGGATCCAAAACTCCTTCAGCTGGCTTGGATCCTAACAGGTTTTCAGATATTATCCTACAGAGCAGCAAGAATCTTACTTCCCTTAGGAGAATCACACTCTCAGAACAGAGGGGCCAAGAGTATCTGCTTTCACTGTGCTCATCAGTGCCAAATGGATTCAGTCAAAAACCTGTTTGCTACTAATTGCATTCATAAACTCCTGACTTCACTTGTGACTTCCTGGAAATCAGGGATTTTGAATCAGGAAGCAATGTCTTTCATCCTCATTTCCTCAATCCTGCAGGAAAACCTGCCTGCTCTATTTCTGCAGGAACTGAAGCACCATGGGAGGGACAGGGGAGAGATGCTGCATGTGGCACCTCAGATGTACAACTGCACCCAACACACCAGGAATTCAGGCACCTGAAAAGCTTCATCCCAGGTGTTGCTGCCAGCCTTTTTGTGCACAGCACCTTCAGCCCATATCTGGTGCTGGAACATGTCTGTGCTTGCTCCTAAAGCTGCAGCCTACTCTGCCCCCAGCCTAAAGCAGTGTGGGGACTGTATCAGATGCAGCAGTTTAATCTATTTTTTCTTATTTAACTGCCTTGGAGAAGATAAAAACCACACAGAGAAGATGTAAACGAAGTTTTTAAGTAAGCCAAACTGCTCTTTTTCCCTCCTCTTTGCATCAGAACATGGGAAATTCTCTCACCTGGTAGAGCCAAAGTTGATTTCTGGGTTGGTTTTTTGCCACACTTGATTCTATACTCATTTATGGAGTTTTCTATCTCTTGCAGCTTTTTTACAGCATCAGCATACTCCTGCTTTCTTTTCTTCTTCACGTTTTTGCAGAGGTCTGGCTCGCTGGCAAGTTTCTTTGCAGCTTCCACCAGCTTTTGGTGTATGATAAAATTGCTCTCCAAGTCCTGCAAGGTAGGATCCTGAAAATTCATGAGATGAGTTATTTGCTTGTACTTCAGAGAAAAATTATCAATGAAAGTCATTAAAAAGAAGAATTGTTTTTGTGGTGATGAAGTGAAATCTTGAGTATAAACCAGAGAAATACCAAAGTTCATACACAAGACAATCTCAGCATATGAAAGTCTCAGATCTTATTTCTGGCTAGGGTACAATTTTGAGATCTCCTGGGCAAGGTCCAAAGTTCTGAAGCCCAGGTGACATAACACAGGCTCTTAAATTCAGGTTTAGGCTGCTAAACCTCCTGCTATGAGTCCAACCCTGAAAACCTCTGTTCAAAATCTCTCTCTACTTCAGAGAAAATAAAAATGGAAATTGGTATCACCATACCTACGTAAGAGGGAGTTTCAGGCTTTAATTAATTGTTTGTAAACTACTTTGAGAAGCTCAGATGAAAGGCACTGCAGAAGTGCTAAGCAACACGTTATTAAATCTGGTCAGCAGGATTTTGGTTTAATAGCTTTTAAGCAGTCCACAAAATCACTTTGCTGCAGACAAGGTGCACACCAGCCCTGTGAGGCAGGGCAGTGAGTTTCTGGTGAAAGACAGATGCCAAGTGCCCAACACCTATTTACTTGGATGATACAGCCTGTTAACAAATCTCACAAGGAATGAGGGGGAATGGAGTGTGTCCAGAAACTGCAAACATCTGAATTACCGTATCTCTCCAGTCAGTCTCTGCCAGCAAAGTTCATTTTAGCTTCTTGAGCAATGAAGGGAGGTTTTACTCAGGTGGAACCTTCATTAAGGCACAGGTAAAACTCCTCCTCCTGTCACCTGTCACCCAACTATGCTCACAGACAGCTGATTTTGCAAGGGGGACAGCGCACACCCCTGCCACATTCTGGGTTCAGACACCATCCCAACATGATGCAAGTCAATGGTCCAGAAAAGCTCAGAGCCATGGGCTGCCAAATGGCATTATGCACCTGATCTTCTCTAATTAGCAGCAAAATGTCCATTAAAATTCATGCAAATCAGGGGTTCAGGTCAGGTGAAACAGCCAATTTCCTGGCTTGTTCAAAGCATGGCCGAAAGAAGGGCAGAACCCATCAAAATTTCCCACTCCACGCAAGCAACTATTCCAACTGCCTGCTCTTCAAGCACACAGGAAAGATCTGGATTATCTACAAGTGGCTTTGGCCACTGGCTTGGCCACCCCAGCCCTGCTGTGCCACCAAGCTGCCACGCTCACCTCCTCACTGGGGAGCAGGTTGTCGTCCAGCTTGAACGCCGTGCCCACACGCCTCCTCACCTGGGGAGGCTCCTCTCCAGCACCCAGAGGATACTCCTTGGGCATCTTGCCTGTCAGCTCCTGGGGAACACAGAGGGCTCCAGGTAAGGCCCAGTGGGAGGAAAGGGCTCCCACCTGCCCGACCCCAGTGTAAGGTGCAGCTCTCACCGCCTCTCGCAGGCAGATTTTCTTCAGCTCCTCAACCTTCTGAAGCAGCTTTTCCTGAAGGAGTTTCTCTTTCTTCTTTAGTTCCATGATTTTCTCCTTCTTTTGTTCTTCACTGACTTCTGAATCCTGAGAGCCTGGAAGACACACTCTGTATCAGAGGATTTCAAGGTCAAGGCCATTTTTATTGCCATTTCCCTTTTAACAAACACAAGCCCCATTATACTTGGCTGCTTCACGTTTATGTGCAATATTACCTGATGAGATCAAACTGCCATTGCTGGCCATAATAAGCTGGTTCTTGGCCTCCAAAGTCACCAGCTTTGATACTTTTGGTGTTCCCATCTCCGTCAAATCCATGGCAATATCATCCAAACTTCTGGCTGATGGAATTTTTGCCTGAAGGAGTTTAAAAAAAAAAAAAAATCCAGCCTCATTGAGTTACCTCTAATTAACTTCAGAACACATCACAAGATGACATTTCACACCTCATCTCCCACAAAATTAAGGGCTAAAGCAATAGCATCACACAGGTGGTTGTGGTATACAAGGGCTGTTTGGCATTCCTTTCCCCTCTCCCCCAAAACCTGAACCATCTCCCAGCTCAAAATCTCTGCAGCTTTCAAAACAAACACAGGAAAGCAGACAATAGGAAAGGCAGATTAGACAGACATGGGAATTCCCTCTTCTGTGATCACACTTCCATAGGCCTTAACTGCAGGCAGGCTAAAATAGATAGAATAACAATACTGCCACTCATAGACTGCTCAAAAAGCTGACAAAAACAATTTGTAGTTTTTCTCTGGGGAGCAGTTCATCCGTGGAAAAACATACGCTGAAGGATATACAGGAAAGGTGTTGAAACCCATGCTTGCAGTAAAACGCCTCATAACTTACTTTGCTTTGCTTCCTGTCCAAGTAGAACTGGTGCTGACTGATTGCCATCACCCAGATGGACTTGATCAGGGAAGTGTTTGCATACCAGGTCTGCACCACCAGCCCACTCTGACCAAAGGTCCTTCTTGACACTGAAATTCTGAGGGAATAAAAAGAAATGCAATTTCAAGACAGGTCTTTGAGGTTTAAAGTTCACAACGCCTCTCTCTTGATGAAGTGAAGCTCAGCCTTTGTTTTAGGCATGCAAAAACTAAGATTTCCTTCATCCCATCACCCAGTGCTGCTGCAGATTTGGCCAGGACAAATAGTCCTCCCCCTGCTCCAAGAATTCCCTGAATGGACACAGAGGGAATCTGAGAGGCCACCCAGAGCTGTGACAGCCCCAGTCTGCCCCGCCAAACACTGCATCAGGATCAGCCCCAAAGCCCAGAGTAAACTCAGGTGTCAGCTCTGAGGCACCTCCCAGCCCATCCACTAACACGTGATGATGAGTTCCCACTCTGGGTAAAGATTAACCCCAAAGACAGAGCTGCCTCCTCCAGCCTCACCTGCGGGGATCGTGTACTTCCACAGCAAATTTCTTCTCACGGAAATAGAGATTTTCCAGCTGTTTCCATTGAAATAGCTAGGAGAATTGGGAGAGACAAGCAGAACATGGTCACTAAATCACCAGTCCTTCTCACCCCAAGGTGATACAATTTCAGCAAATTACAATTCCTGTGTATCTTCAGCTATGGCATGGACTGAGCAATAACTACATTCATAACATCAATTAAAAGAAGCACATAAATATAGGATGCCCCCTCAGTAATTTCACACTCTTACAGACAATGTGTTGCAAATTGAGGATTTTGCCAGTGACAACATCTGCCTCCATCAACAGCACATTTAATTTCACTGCTGGAAGTTCCCAGCGATCTTGGCAGGGCAGCTAAAGTCATTTTCTCTCTGATTAAACACAAAAATCTCTTTACGAAGTAATTGTATAGACAACTACAGTCTACTTCCCTGAGTCAGAACGTCCCCAGGGACATTTCCAAGCAGCAGCTTGGAAAAAATCAAGACCTTTCTCTTGTGAAGACACTGTGTGAGACATCCAGTGTGACATTTTGGAGTAGAGGTACAGCATGTACAGAACAACAGCAGCTACAGGAGGAAGCCACCCTCAGCACATCCTCCTGCTAAAACCCCACATATTTCCTGCAAAGTGCCAGCTGGGAGAAGAGATCAAAGTCAGTCAGGGCTTGGCAGCTGCACCCGTGGGATCAGAATTTCATATGAATTCGCTCTCCTTTTCCAGCAGCATCAGTCACCCCCTGGGGATAAGCCATCAGGGGCTGCATCTTCCCAGCCCAGGTTTCAGCAGCACAACCTCCTGCCCCCTTCTCCAACAGTGCCAGGGTGTCTGGATGCACATGGGGACCCACAGGGTGTCCCCAGGGATGTCCCTCTGACCATGATGGGCAGCAGCACGCTGGAGTTTACACCAGCTGCTTTCCAGAGCTGGAGGTGCTTCCATGCAGCTGGGCAGGCAGGGACAGGGTTCAGTGAGAGATCAGCCTCCGACACCAAGGATCCAGCTGAGACACCCAGGCCAGCACAGCAACTCCCTCCTTTCCCCACTGGAGTTTTTCCAAAGCCTCCAAGGGTGCAGCCACCACACCAGAACCCCCCAGGACACACAACATTCCCGCTGGCCTCTGCCAAAACCTGACGTGCCATGCTACCTCCCACTACAGAAGCACTCCAAGTTTTGTAAAAAATGACACATTATGCTGTGATGCATCTGAAACTTTTATAATACAATGAAATACAGCACAGCTCATCTGTGTTTCGGGGAAAATGTGGCTCTTTCAGCAGCCTTTCCCTCTGTTTAATTAAAACTTCCCTAGGACTACAACCAACTATTAGAACCTGCTATAGAAAAAGTGAAGCCAGGTGGAAATGCAATTTACTCGAATTAATAAATTATTTTCCAGACGATTGTGGAAGTTTCCCTCTGCTGCTTAAGTAAGTTTACGTTTGTCTCACAGCTCTCCTCCCCAGTCACACCGCTGCCAGAAGTGCCTCTTTACAACTCTGAACTTCGAAAACAAATTTTTATAAAAACTTTTTATAAAAAACCTTTATAAAAACGCAAAAGGAAACAACCCAGGCAGGCAGGCAGGATATTGAGCAATAGGTGCCCGTGGGTGCTCCAGCAGCGATCCGGGCCGGGATCCCGGCACAGCCCCGGCTGCCTCCCCGAGTCCCGCACTCACCTCGCCGCAGCCCCGATCCCGATCCCGGCTCCCCCGGGCAGTGCCAGGGGTGGCATGGGCAGGGCAGAGCCGAGGTGGCCCTGCCGTCCCTCCGTCGTTCTGCTCGGCTGTGGCAGCTTCGCCTCCCACTGCTGACACACGCCTGACATCACCACCCACCCGCTCCCCTGCGACGCCTCCCACACCCCTTTCCCCAGATAAAGGGAAAACCCAGCAGCGCAGCGAACCAGGAGGATTCCACCGAGGAGCTGCGCCCCTTGCAGCACCCCGGGTGCCTGTGGGGTGCCAGGGAAGTGGCATGGGGGCTGCCCGAGGCCCCCGCGGTGCCGGGTCCCGGGTCCCGGCCCCGCCAGCCTTGACTCACACCCAGAGGCAGCAGGTTCAACCAGAAGCATCATCCCGGCGTGCCCGCTCCCACGCTCGTAAAAACCATGGGCGTGCTTCAAATATGACCTCTGGAAAAAAACCACACCGCCTTGCTGTGCCTCTGATGGTGGCGGGTGATGAATCCCCTTTATCACTTCCCTTGGGTTTTCCCCCTCCGGACGCGCTCGGCATTCCTGAGGGCTGCGGGAGAAGGGGGCACCTGTCCCCAAGGTGAGGAGGGTCGCGTTTGGCAGGAGGACAAAATGCAGCAGCGCCTCCTGCCCAGGCAGAGGGACATGGGGGTCTGTGCAAATCCGACACCAGGATCGTTTGCAGTGCCGAGAAAGGAAAAAAATAATAAAAAGGCGTTTGCATTTTTAAGAAAACCTGCATGGAATTGCCTCGGGATGTGGGTAGAGCTTTGCCCTATTTCCTCCCCACCCTGTGAGATCCATCCCAGCCCAAAAGGAGCTGATGGGCGCCCCAAGCATTTGCAGCTGGGTACATCACAAAGACAGCTCTGCCTCCTTGCCCAAGGTCTGGGACAACTCCAGCTCCCCGCTCTGCTGTTCCACAGCAGGAGAGACGGGAATTGGTGTTGTACCCAAGACACATCTTTGCTCTCGAGGACTGAAAAGTGCCCTGTCCTCAAACTATCTCACTGAAAAACAATATAAGCTCCTTAGCCATCACCTCATCTGACAAACCCTCCTAACTCAGATCCTTGTAAAAAAGGCTGGTGATTAAATGAACATCTTCAGAATAAGTTGTGAGCTAATAATATTTATGCAGATGCACATAAAAATAATCCCGAATTAAAGTGTTACAAGTTTCTGCCTAACACGCTTGGATTCACGACGACAAGAGGGGAAAAAATGGACTCACTACAAACAAGGACAAAGCAATAAAGCAATAACTTTGTTTAACTGAAATTTTTCTAACTGGTGGTCAAAAGGCAACTCTCAGGAAACCATCACTGCTCTAGAGATATCCTGCTCCCTTCAAATACTCCCGACCCTGCACAGACATGTTCCTAAATAATTCCTAATTCCAATCTTACCTAAACTACATGCATATTTAAAGACAAAAGAGTGGCAAAAAAAAAAAAATCTGGAAATCTGGAACTGGTTTTTGAGGGCTGGAAGAACAATTAGGAATAATTAAAATGTTTTTGTGCAAGTTTTGCAATGTATGTTCCCTTTAACCAGATGATTAAGTCCACCTGAGCTAATTAATGTTTTCTTAATAGCCTTCCCATCCATGTAGGCTGTCAGATCCTTAAATGCTCCTGAAAACTACTGAGCATCCCAGGGGCTGCCTGTCTGACTCTTGAGTAAAACTTGGCCTGGTCAAGGTTGTTTTTCTGATTTTTTGTTTTGTTTTTTGTAGAAGGTGGAGGTGCAGCTCTGCTCACATCTCATTACCCAGGCACTTCTGTGCACCAGCCAGGCTCCTTCCACCCAGCTGCTGCTTTTCCACCCCACGAGTTCAGCCTTCTCTGCATTTCTACTGTGATTTAATTCCAGAAACCAGGGAGCACTGAACCAAAAAGAATCCCTCTCCTTCCTGCACAAAAAGAACAGTAATAGTCTAAGGCAGCCCAAAGAGACATGGCATGCCTAAATGTTGAAACACCTTAAAAGAAGCAGCTGGTGTTGGTGGCTTTTTTTTTTTTTAACCTGGCTGATCTTGCATCCAGTTTTGAATAAAATGCAAGTTTGTCCTGGCCTGACAGTGGGAGCAAACTGGCTCAGAAAAACAGCCCAGTCAAGATTGCAGGCAGGAGCTGGAAGAGACCCTGCCCAAAGAGACGTGCAGGAGAGCTGCTCAGGGGCTCCTGGCTCAATACTGCTGTGAGCCTGAGGGATTTTGTTTAAAAAAAAATTGTAGTATTTTTTTTCAAAGGATTATTTTTTTGCAAGGAGGTGAAAATGTGGAGAGCAGCTGAGTGCAGGGGCTGTGTGGCTGCTGCCCCAGCCCACGTGCCAGAATTGCACCTGGGATATTTCCAAGGTTACTGACAAATTCTGAACCAAGAGCTAAATAAATTATGCAGATCTCTGGCTTTCCACCCAAGGAGTCTTTGGGTAAGGTCAGCATGGAAGTGCTGGAAGCATGGAAGCCATGCCCCAGTGTCTGCAGCAGCCCTTCCCTCGGGAAGCACTTCCAAAGCACCTCATGGAACGTGCAGTGCCTGCAAGGAGGCTCAGCAAGCAGCACCTCGGGAACTGGCTGGGAACAGCAATCTGCAGACAAATCTGGCCATTCCGAGCAAGGAAACATAAAAGATTTCTGCCCACAGGAATGCACCCCGCCCGATGAGGGAAATTACCACCCTGGCTGCAGCGCTGGGAGCAGGGCTGTGTTTGAGCCCCTCTGCTGCACTCAGCTGTCTGGCATCCTGCCCTCAGCTGCAATCCTGTGTTTCCCTGCCCGTGGAGGGAGGCACCTGAGGAGATGGCAGGAAAGCCAAATTGCCCCACCTGCAGCAACTTCTGAGGGAAGGAGGCAGACAGCTCCCACCTGTGCCAGCTTAACTTGGCAGAGCTCACCTGCAGGCATCCTTCATCCCTTAAATATTAAGCCACTGTGTTTCAAACCTCTTCAATCGTTTTTTGTTGGTTTTTTTTTTTTTTTAATACCTTATGATCCTTTTTTGCCTGGTCCTCACTAGCACTGGCATCATAAGACTGAGAGACGTCTCAACATCAAACTGCCCCAAAACGTTTGTGTTTTGCAGCAGATGACATCCAAGCAACTTTTTGCACATCTGGAAAGAACTGAATTTCAGAGCAGTTTCGTAAAAGCTCTGTGTTTATTTTAAGTAATTATGTCAGCTTAGTATCGTCTATCTAAATCAACGGCTTGGTGAGAAATAAACACAATAAAAGAGATCTCTGCCTAATTAGAGCTGCCTGCTGAGAAGGCTGTTCCAATGCTGCTGTGTTCTGAACTATTCAGCAAAGCAGGAAGCAAATTTACATGAAGTAAATGTTCTGCAAGGGAAAACTTTCAGCATCAACTTTTAGCATATGTTGAATTAAGAAAGAAATACCATAATACCTCCTCCTCACAGATCAGGAGCAATGCATCCCAACAAAGAGAAAGTCAGGCAAAAGTGTCAGGAGGCTTCCAAGGATGAACAAAGAACTCGTGGACAAACTCAGACACAAAAAGCCTCCTACAGAAGCTGGGAGAAATACAGAGAAACTGTCTGAGCAGCCAGGAGTCTGGATTGGAAAGGTAAAGCCCTGAAAGTATTAAATCCAGCCAGGGATATTGTGAAGGGGACGAGGCCCTGGCACAGGGTGCCCAGAGCAGCTGTGGCTGCCCCTGGATCCCTGGCAGTGTCCAAGGCCAGGTTGGAGACTGGGGCTTGGAGCAGCCTGGGACAGTGGAAGGTGTCCCTGCCCATGGCAGAGGAGTTAAAATAAGATGATCTTTCAGGTTCCTTCCAGCCCACAGCATCCTGTGATAAACATTACCCCTTTCAAAATGAATATATGCTAACAAAAACACTTCTGAGAACACAAGGCAGTCAAGGCATCAAGCAGTAGAACTGATATTCTTGGACATTTGAAACAATACCATAGCAAGATTAGTTCTTCTCTTCAGATAACACAGTTAATTTGTCATGAGGGAGTCGCCCATAGAAACACAATGAAGTGGGAGAACAAGTCAAAGAGCCAGCAAGCTGCCTTCTGCAGCCCTCAGAGGATCCTCACACACTGGCTGAACGCAGAATAAACTCAACTCATGCCTTAATACACCCTCCATTAACAAGACATACATTGTTTATCTCGCCAGAGAGAAGAATGGGGTAGAGATAAAGGGAGATCTATTCTGGCTTGAAATGACTGACAAAGCCCTGGGACCTGTTTTATATTTTTCCTAATTGATTCAGAGGATACTGGGGACAGGATCTTGGCATGGCACCCCACAGCAAGCAAGAGGCACTTCTCCAAGCAGGATGTGACTCTCAATATTAAATGCAACTGAAAGAGAGTATGTTTGCAAAGCAGCAGGACTGCAGAGCTAATCCCAGCTCTGAGCTCAAATCTGAACAAGGGTTGCCAAACCCAGTCTGTTTTAATGCCCTGTGAGACTTCAGGATGATAATCAAGTGAGCTTAGTGTAACCCCCAGCCAGTGTGGAGCCACTGCTTTTATCCACAAAGATGATTTTCATAAATGACACACAAAATAATTGTCCCTTTTCAGTCTGTTAGGGAGCTGGAGCACACTGCTTCCCTCAGTGATGGGTAACACTTGGGCTCTGCTAGAAACTGCTCCTGAAGCAACACAAGCTCCCAGGAGTGACTTGGAGCAACAAAACTCCCTTGTCCAAACCATCTCAGGTCAACCAGCAAAATATTAATAGCTGGAGCCAAACCTCTCCAGCCAGCTCGACACAGCCAGGCAGCCAGGGCAGGTTCTCCAGGTCCAGCCCCCAGTCACACACCGGCCTCCCCAACACTGCTCCCCTCAGATGGTGAGGATGGAGCACTGGCAGGGCTGGCTGATGGGATCTGGAGATTGCTTCACCCAGGCCTCTCCTGCAAGCTGCTTCCTGTGAGGAGCTCTCAGCCTTGGACTTCATGCACTGCCAGTGTTGATCCAATAACAAAATCTTGGGATAACCACGGCGCTCCAAGGCTCGTATTTATGTGTCTTTGCCTGAAGACCTACTTGGATAAAGCCAAAAGATTTCACTTTTTGGAGAGGGTGGTTATATTTCTTTGGATTTAACTCCATTAATGGGTGCAGCTAATATATATTTTATTTCTATTATTAAGAGTAAAATTTTATTCTAAATGTGGACTTGGCTCTCACAAGATGCCTACGGTGAAGCAAACACATCTGACAGCACTGCAGAAAAGACATGGGGAGCAGAATAAATCTCCCTGGTGTAAATTCACTGGGGCACAGGCACCAATTCCTGTTAAAAGCCTCCCACCCAAAATGCTGCAGCTTTCCACTACAACCAATATCAGAGAGGTTTGCACATCCAGGGATCACTTGGAGCTTTAAAATTTGGAAAGGCCAGCTCGGTCTTCATTTGCTTTGGACTCATTTTTTCCCCCTTATTATTCTCTATTTATTAATCAGCTGCATGTATATTTAAACATCACCAACTGGAGAAGTAGAGCACAATGAGGATGCTCTTTCCCAGATGGCCAGGGATAAACACAACAGCAGTTTTGATCCACAGTATAAACAGCTGGGTAACACCCTCACACGGCAGTTTTGAGTTTGGCTCCATTCCCAAAAAGCAAAGCAAGAAAATTCTGCTAAATCCAGCAAAACTAGCAGCACTGCTCCAAAAGACAGGAATAGTTTACATGCTTATTCCTCTCCTGACTGCTGCTCCAGAGACTCCTGGGAGATTCAGGCAAGTTGTACATACTTTTCTCTTTCTGAAATAAATTCTGATACATTCATAAATACGAACAAACAACAATACTGATTAAAAGGAACTTCTGCCTGCTGCACCACTGGCAGCAGGGCTGTAGTTACACTGAAATAAGCAGCAGTATCTCAGCATTTTCACTCCAAACTCAAGTCTGGGTGTGGGTGCCCCTCTAGACCTGATGTCTGCTTTTCCTTCCCAAAGTGATCTGATTCCAATCACTTACCCAAGGTGCACTTTATATTTCAAACCCTAAACCATTTTTCATATAAAGAAACTGTCTGTATGTTTAGCCACTTGTTAAAGGCAGTCGTGGCTCAGGACAAGCTGTGGCTTACATAATTCTTCTCCCTTTGCACTGACACCAGACAAATCCTTAAGGATACTACAGCCATATCCATCCCCACAATTTCAATGAGCTTATTGTAATTAAACCTTCCAGATGCATTTAGGTTCCTCTCTCTCACCTTCCCTTTTAATCTCCATCCTCTGTTGTATAATTATAATTTCTGTGAAGCCAACAACAATTCTCATTTTCATTGTAATACTTCCAGTGCAGAGATGACCTCTGGTTTTTATTTTATTTTTCTTAAACACAGCTCCCACTGCATTCAAAGACAACGCCTCATAACTAACTGTAGCAGGGTGTGACTTGGTATCTGAGCCCTGCTGACCTTAAAAAATTTTCTTAATCTGCCTAGTTGATGTTGTAAACTGAAATCCCACAAGCATAAAAAGTGCTTGGCAAAGCAATGTTTCCAGCCAGGCAGGCTCCATTTTCTTGGAGAGCATTGCTGGTCACAGCTGGACATCTTGGCTGCAGAATGATCTTTTCCTGGCTGGAAAATCTTATAGATGCTGCCTAAAAATCAGGGAAGTGCTTAAGGGCAAGAAGACCTCCTTGATGCTCTCCTTTGACATTCAATGGCTTCATCGTGTTGATTTACAAAGGGTTCCTCTTGTGTTACTGTCTTCTAGTACAGGCATGGGAAGAGACACCTGAGATAAAACTCTGTATTGTACTAAACAAAGTGAAGGAAGGACATGAGAGCTCACCCTTGGACACACAGGTACATAAATACACCAAAAGAAACCAAGTCACAGCCTGCTCTGGAAAAAGAGAAGATCAAGCTGGAAGCTTGAAGGGGGGATTACTGTTTAACAAGGAAGTTTTGTTAAACTGTACTTTTTGGCACCAATACACTAAACAATATCATTTTGCAAATGTAAAAATTCCCTGGCAGGGAGCACAAATTCATGTGAACTCCTGCCCAGATCACTCCTGGGGAAAGAAGAACAGGAAACTCCCAGGTCTCCATCCCCTCATGGCTTGGATGTTTCAATGAAGACATGACCAGGAACCCCCAGCCCAGGAGCATGGTTCCAGCATGAGCAGCCCTGGCTTTCCCACCAGCCATAGGGGTTAAATGACCCTTCCAACACTTTTGGTGCTCAGTCCTGTCACAAGGACAAGTACTTGGCATTTATTCTCAATTCCCCCTTAGAATTTATGGAAACACACAGTTGCTCCAACAAGCCTTCAACTTCACACAGCTCCCCTCACATTCTGCCTTTATCAGTGGAGCCTTTTATGCTTCATGCACAAAAAAAACCCCACCTACAAAAGTGAAGTGCAAACACTGCTCAAGTACAAGGCCTTGCAGCAATACAACCACTTCATATTTCTGTAGTTATCCCTGGGGGCTGCCAAAATTCCCATCCTGAGACCACCAAACTCAAGACACACGAGCCAAAGCTCCCAAAGGGAGTTTCCACTATCTAGGAGAGGGAGAGGTTTACTGCCTCAGTGCCAGCAGAAATCTCCTTCTGCCTCCAGCCCTTGGTCTTTTGCCCACCAGTGTAATAAGCAACAGCTTAAAAGAGCATATTCTGATATTCAACACCATACCATGTTCCCCCCACAAAAAAATCAGATGCAAAAAAACCTTACTTTTCTGGGCTTAACTTTGTCTTGCAAGTCGTACTGGCCAATTCCTTTGTAACTTATTCCAAGCCACCACGGGATTCCTTGTTTATCCTGAAAAATGGATGTCTGCGTCAATCAAGAGCTACTCAAGAATGAGGCAATTCCAAGATTACAGCCCTCTTCACCCTGTGACAAGCACGAGTAGGTACAGAACAAAGATCTTCTGGCAAACACTTTGAGGTGAAGTGGATTGCTGGGGTGAACATGGAAATTTTCTCCCTCTGCCTTCTGAGGCAGAGACACAAAACCAGGTGGTGGCTGTGCAACGTGGACAGAAAAGAGACAGCAATGCTGAAACAACGGGGTGGCACTGGCTGGAGGGGTGGCTGTGAAGGGAAAGGACAGGGGACAGCAAAAAACTGTGGCCAGTGACTGCATCCACTAAATTCAGGCATGGACAGCCACAGGAGGAGACACCAGCACAAAACATCAGCTTCTCATGTACCACAGTCATGGCCACGACTCAAAAGTAAGGAGACATCATCTCTGCTGAGCTCTTCGGCACAAAGCTCTTTGGTCCCATCTCTGCTCTACAAATGGGAATAAATGGAGTATTTCCATCACACTCCAGAAGGATTTCTCAGCATTTTCCCCACTCCAAGCACGCACCACTAATCACCTGCCACTTAGGAGGAGTCTTTTCCACATTTTGTTTTTCTAATCTTGATTAATGTCTCTGGGGAAACTATTAACTGCTTCAGGTCTAGCAGTGATATCCAGTTTAATTAAGATGATAGGAATTTAGCTCCTGATAGGATTACATGAGGTTTTACAAAGATTCCTTTCTGCTTTCTGGAAACGATTTTTAAAGTACATGGAACAGGGAAAAATTACAGAGGTTGAAAAACGTGGGGTTTCATACTGATAGAAAGGCATTGAATCATCCAACTGCTCCTTTAGGAATGCAACCCCACGTAATAAGCTCAGCAATCACATTATCTATAGGCAGTTACTGACCTTTACTCCATAGTAATGAACTCCATATGTTGGCAAAGCTTCCACCACTTTCATGTACCTGCAGACAGATTTATAGTACATCAGATGATTTTCTCTGGAGGGAGTAATATCTATTAACATGGTTTTTTCACACATACATCCAGGACATGTCATTTATCATTTGCATATTTTGAAGGCCTTAATAACTGATGGCCCGTGTTTTCAGAAAAAACTTAGCATCTTGGCTTGGGGAAAGATGGGGTATTTTGGCCCAGCTAAAGCAAAAGGAAAATCTCTCATACAGCAGAACATTCAATCTCTTATCAGAAGATCACAGAACTGAAAGCAAAAATTCTGGACCGAACATGTGAGCCTTTTGGGAAACATTGGCAGTAAAGACCCGCCTATAATTATTTCATTTTGGAGCTCTGGTTACAAAGGATAGGCTCCAAATGAATGTGTTTCTGCCATTGTACAACTGTTTCATGAGGCAATTTAGAAAACCACTGAACAGACCATTTTTCCCTTGTTCCTACTGAAAAAAGACCACAGATTATTGAGACAGATTTACAGGCATTGAGGTACATGAGAAAAATTGCAAGGAGTCTGCACTGTGCAGCCATGGCCATCATCTCAAACATCTCATAACACATCCCACTGCATCTGCTTGTAGGAAGGGCAGTAAATATTAATGGTAAATGAAAAACACAATTCCACAGGCTCAGTGGGCAGCTTGGAAGACTCTGATGTTTTGAAAGCCAAATTCTAAACGTTTCAGAATTTCTTACAGGACTTAGGGTAATACACACCCTTAAGAGTTTGGAGTGGAAATTAATTGATGGCAAGCAAGGTATAGAGAAGAGCCTTCCAATAAAGTAAGATCCAAACAATTTCTCTTGTATTTGAGGTACCCAAATGACTACACAAATGCTGGACTGTAAGCCTGTGAAATGTGAGACTTCAAATAATTCCACTTTGCAATGTAACTCAATAAAAAGAGAAATCTGACAGATACAAATTACATCATCTGCAGGCAATAATGACCCAAACAGTCTGCCTTGCCACTTCTCAACAAAAAAAGAACAGGAGAAAAGTGAAAATATCATCTTCACAAATTAACAAGTGTCATACTCACTGAACAATGGCTTGTCCTCTGGTCAGGCCTTTAATTTGTGTATAATGCTCAATTACTCTGTCCTCACTGCAAACCAAGCACAAAACCCAATTTAGAGGCTCAGTGACTTTGTTCATGTGTGATGGCATCTGTGGAAGCTCAGCCACCTGCTCAGCATGCAGAGAAGGGTCCCTCTGCATGTTTCTTGCTCTGGTTTACATTCTGGTTCTTGCTGATTTCTTTCCCACCCATCATTAGGCAGCGTGGAGCTGCCTGGCTGATCCCCACCATCACATCCTGCCTTCCAGACTAATTAACGAACCACTTCGGATCAGCCTGTTCTGCTGCAGATGCTGCTGCAGAAGAATGGTGCTAATTGTGTAAATTCATCTTAATGTTCTAAAGGACCCAAACTTCAAAGGCTGGTTAATGCTCCATATGCAAGACAGAAGTTTAACTAGAGCTGTTTTCATTCCCGTGTATGTTTTCTCCGCCGCCTCGACATTTCATAGGTGAAAAAACCCACACATTTGTCAGCAATGACCTTTTTGCATTTTTCCTGTTACATATTTCAGCATTTTGTTTTGGAGGAATGTGAAATAAAATATGCATTTCTGTGTCAGACATTTGAAAGCAAAGAAAAACCCAGCAGTATGCATTCAGAGACAAACAAATAATAAACAAGCACGATATACTTGAAAATCCATCACGTACACATCAGTCCTAAAAAACCAAAACAAATGAGGGAGTTGAATTTGCACAAAAGCCATAAATTCCAAGGAAACAATATCACTGTTTCATCCTAAATGCTGCGTTCCTTTACAGCAAATTCAAGCCCCAGAAATGGAACTGTCTTTCTCTTTCCAGCCTTTCTAGATTATTTTCTTGCCCAGTTCTGTCGAGAGGAGCTGGGTGGGCAGCTGGCAGCCAGCAAAGGTCAGCCCACCACAAAGGCTCCACTGTGTCACAGATGAAGATCGAGGTGCTCTCTGCAAAGCCAGGCCTGGCTGGAGTTCAGACTTCAGCTCCTTCTACTGCAGGGTCCCCACATACTCTGATCCAGCAGCTTCTGACACAGCAGTTTAATTTAAGCAAACTTTGAAGGAGGAATTTGCATCAGATCTTGCATAATTTATCTTCTAAAAACTGGAAATGCTTGAACATAAGCAATTAACTCCCTGGGCTGAAAACTTTTAGAGGAGTTTGCAAACTGCTTAAAAGTGATCTTGTTGTTACCATTCATAGCAATGATTTGCATTTTAAATTAAACAGCTCACCAGTAAGCAAGTGATGGATGCTCCTGCAGTGTCTTGGTAGGAAAGACAGGCAGTGTCTTCAAGTCTTTTCTAGCGTTCTCATCACTGAAAAAGCAAAAATGGCCCAGAGTCAGCGCTGGTGAATCAGAGATGGACTCATCAGTTTGGGCAGAAGGAAGGGCTGTATTTGCTACTCACAAATGTGGCGTGTTGCCCCATGTCAGGCTGTCATAGCAATGTAACTCTAGAGGCCCTCTCATATGACAGTGATGGATATGGTGTCATGCAGGCTCATTATGCACACACGTGATGCTCAGGCCACCACCGTATCAATATTTATTCTGCACACCCTCACCCTATTTGCTGAGTGCAGAACGAGCCCTGAAACAGCTGCAGGAAAGCCTCTGCCCCAAAGTAAGGCTTGTAGTGCTAAATTTTGCTCTGTCTTTAGCTAAAGCCCTAACTCTAGACAATACATTTCATGAAGCAGTGTGGTATTTGTTAAATATGAGAAGTTTAACAGTCATCTTATTCAAAACAAAAGGTTTCAGCTCATATGCTTTAAAATATTTTCAGTGAAAACAGCTCTCCTGGACTGCCCATTGTATAGAAAGTTCAAATATTCTGGGGGGTTGAACTATGCGAATGTAATTTGTCATGACAAAACCCCGGCAGAGTATTTCAAAACCTATTTACAGGCATCAGTAAAATGGTTCATATTTTCTCCTCACACGGTGCATGAATTAATCAGCTGAAACCTGCACGCCCCATTTCAGCAGGATTTCTGCGTGCCTTCGCGGCAGCGCCAGCAAGCACCAACACGACTTTTCTATGCAAAGAATGCACCAGTCACGTCCATCAGCATCTGCCTCAACTTTGTCCAGGCTTTCCTTGAAGGTTTTTTTCTTCTCCCAGCCTCTCTTCTCATCAGACTGAACTATCAGAGTTTTCATCACAGCTATGTTCCCGTTTGATTCTGTCAAATCCCGCACTCTGTGCAACCCTAGGGTGGATGGAGCTCTGCACATGGAGGACACAGCAACCCCTCCTCATCTCAGGATTCCACCTCCCAGATGCCACATGGAAAGTGCAGGAGATAAAAGGTTTTTTTGTTCCTCAGGAGCACGGGCTAATATGCTCCATATGCAAGACCCCAGTCCTGACAATGAGCTCCAGCCCTGGGTAAGGGGGACCACCTCTGAGGAAACAGTTCAATCAACAGCCTATTTATTCTTCAAGGTCTTTGATGAAGCTGCCAA
The DNA here is from genome assembly GCA_013400435.1 of Pycnonotus jocosus. Taxonomy (NCBI): domain Eukaryota; kingdom Metazoa; phylum Chordata; class Aves; order Passeriformes; family Pycnonotidae; genus Pycnonotus; species Pycnonotus jocosus. The sequence continues at coordinate 98,237 of VWYP01004233.1, read as the reverse complement.
GAAGGGGTCAATTAGCACCGAGGAGTGCTGGCTGCTGCACCCTTCTGCCAGGAATATCCATTTTTCTTTGCAAGCTGGCCAGCACCCAAGTGCCACAGACAGGGACAGCTGGGTAGAAAATCAGAGTCTCTCTTTCCAGGGCTCAAATACAGCCAATGCTCACAAAAGCTGAGTTTTATTCACTCCCTTTACAAGCCTGTTTTGATGGGATCAAAAGGCTGCAGGACATCTCAGCTTGAAGAGAGAAGGTAGATTATCAGGGGTTTGTTGGCTCACATGGAAATGCAGATACAGAGCATGTTCTTCTGAGGCCTCAGAAACCAGAGCAAAGAATAATAAAAAAATCCCAAACCAAAACATACACAAAAAACCCAACCAAACAAAAAAAACCCAACAAAGACCCAAACAAGTAACAACAACAACCAAAAAAAACCCCATGCCCTGAGCAACCTGACCTGAACTCTCTCTTGGAGCCGGAGGATATGGCCAGATGACCTCCTAAACTCCTGCCCAACTTCAAGCACAGACTCACAGGACAATTTATTATTAAAACACAGCTTTCCTCCTATTTTTAAACCTGACTCATCACTGCAATGGCTGCTCTAGCAGGCAGAGTTGGCAGGGAACTACAGTGAAGAAGGAGAGGTTTTGGAAGGAAGTACTAACAAAATAGCTCATTTTTACCAAACAAAAGGGCTGTTCCTGTAAATGTAGATTCTCAGCCCCGCAGTATTCATAATCAGAGGTTTAATGGGTGGTCATTAAGCCTCTATTTAGAAACCTGGCTGTAAGGGCTGAGGCAATAAGGGGGCTGATGTGGGAGGCCAGGGCTGAGCTCTGGCAGAGGCAGCTGGGCATAGGGGACAGCTGACACCCAGCTGTCACCACTACACATGAGTGGAGAGGTCCAAAACTCTCCTTCACCAACCATTACAGGGCCAGGAGTCTCCCCATCACTGAGAGTGTGCAGAAATGACACAAATCCTGACAGCTGCATCTCCCATGCTCTGAAATGCCACCTCCTCCAACAGCATTACTCGCCTTTCTGTTTGGTTTTTGGGCCCTTCACCTCTCTGGTTTTTGGGCCCCTCGCCTCTCTAGATCTGGCTGGGTAGCAACTTTATCCTCATCAATGCCAAAACAAGGGTGCTAGTTAAGCTTGAGTGATGAGTAGCAGCTCATCAATATGAAAATGTCTACCACTGAATTTAAATCTTGAGGGCCAGCCAGCAAGCCCGCCTCTGAGCAGGGCCTGTGGGCTCTGAGCTGGGACAGGCAGTGATCAAAGGGCTGTCACCACGTCTGTGCCATGACAGGGGCCACATCCTTGCAGCACTGACCCAGAAGCAGAGCCCTGCTGCAGACTGTCAGCGGGCAGGGGCCACGGAGCTGTGACAATTTATTTACAGCATTGCTGGGCCTTCTCTCTTCTTCTGCCAGCTTACAAACCCATCCAATTTCTTGCAATAGCAGAGAATACACTGATTTTAGGAGGCAAAATACACTCCCTGGGAGTTGNATAGCAGAGAATACACTGATTTTATGAGGCAAAATTGGCCTCGGGACTTCTCTTCCTGATGGGACCCAACCTCACAACCTGAGGTTCCAACACCATGCCACCCACGTGCACTGGGAGAAATCCATCAAAATGGACTTATAAGGCCTGAAACGCTCTGAGAAGCAACATGAGGACTTTTTTCCCCCCTGCATAATTGTAAGATCAAGCATGAAGCAATCCTAGAAAAATGTAAAAGACCTGGGAGAGACAGGGCACAGCTCCTCAGACAGTGCAGTGCAGTGCACGCTGGCACGAAGCAGCCAGGATCTGCTGACTGCACGCCCCAGGATTAGCACTGGCGATGATTCACGGCTTCAGGGATAATAAAACCCTCAAATGGTCCTCCCCCCTCCTTCCACAGGGCCCATTATCACTTCATCTGCACCAAGCAAGTCTCCCCTTGACCTTCAGGATCGCTTTCCCAAGCCCTGTGAGACCCAGCCGCTCCCCAGAGGTGACAACTCCCGATAGCGGGAGCGGTGGTTTGAGTTATGACCTGTTCCTGTTTGGTTTCACAAGGACCACGAGACGATACAGCCATGGCAGGGCAGACAGCCCCGGCTCCAGAGGTCCCACCATCCCCATTATCTGCCAGCCAAACACCCCTGTCGTATCTGGCACTGGGTTCCCACCAGGAGGAGGACGCGGCTGTCGGGACGGGGAGGCTCAACTTGCATTTAATCTGACCCCTGCTACAGAGGGGGTTTCTGGACTGGTGTTTTTTGGCATAATTTCAATACATAAACTTAAAACCGCCCGGAGTCAATGGGACTGAACATTTTTTGGCAAAAGGTTTGTTTATTCCCCAGGAGGAGAATATAGGAAACTCTCATCTCAAGTATTTTTCCACTATGGAGAAGAATTAAACAAAAGCAGCAGACAGACCCTTTCCTTCCTATTCCACCCTCTAAACAGGACTTTTCTCTCTGGCAGATACAAAGCAGAACTTGGATTAACTTGGGCAATGCAAATGGAAATAATGAAAATCTGCATCAAAGCCTCCTCACGCTGAACCTCAACTTGCACTCCTGGTACTGCCCATAATTAATTCTCTGTCCCAACATGATCAAACGTTGGGCAAGATGCTGTCCCCAGCACGCCCTGCTCGTCAGTGCTAGCTCCATGGAGAGGGAAGGCAGCTTGACTCTAAAATAACCAGTAACAATACTTAATCATGTACCATGTTATCAACAGGACTTCCCACTTGAAACTATCTCCAGGAGCAAAACAGGACCGATCCCATGAGCTTCCTACAACCTGCTGATGTTACAGTGAAATTTTGGGCATCTTGCTAAAACCCCCACCAGAAATCCACAAAGGAACCAAGCCAGACCTTTGTGGCATGCTTTGCCTATAGCACATTACTGAAAATTAAAAAAGAGTTACATATTTATGCCCCTAGAAAGTACATCCTGACAGCTTGCAATGGAATGATACAACACTCCCTGCCAGGCAAAGATTTACAGAACTGTGCTAATTAGGACCATTTGTCAATACCTGGCGTTTCCCTACACCCACTGTCAAAAACCAGCTTATGCCCCTTGCTAACACAGGTAAGAGCTTAGATGGAGTAAGATGTGGTTAATGAGATTAACCAAACACGAAGAGCAAGCGACACACCCAGCAGCAAAAGCCATATATTGGACTACAGCATAGAAGCTTATCAGCCCACAGATTCTTTGTAAATATTAACAACTCGATGGGAACAGGACTTCAGACAACTTTTAACTGACTAAAGGAAGGGCAGGTGTGTCTTGCCTCTGCTGAATTGTGTTTATAACATGTTATAAGGCACAAATTTATCACTAGGGAAAGTGCTTTGTCTAGCGACTTTCCTCTGTTCTTGGAGCCTCTTGACCTCACACAAATATTTTCTCTTGTGCTGCTACAGGATCATTGAAACAAGTCACTCTCAGGTTCTCCTGAATGTCATTATCTTGTGTTCAGTTAATTCTCGAAATTAATTTTAGGCACAGCACAGGTAAGATTTAGAGTGGCCTTGCATTTCGAAAATGTCCCTCAGCCTCTCAAAATTACCCTGAAAATTATTTCATGGACACCTAAATATCAGAAAATTTGAGAATTACAGAAGAGATTCAAGGAAATGTGCAGCTGCACAGCAAAAAGATGATACACTATTACCCCACATCATGAAGATGATTCAAAACATTTCCATTTGGATTTGTCACCTCGTTCTCTTTAAGATATTTACAGCTATCAAAATAAATACTCCAAAACAGCACACAATTAGAGCAACCCTTGACAATCAAGGGTTTCAGAAGGTCAGATTGTTCAGCTAATGTCAGTAACAGTCCCTGTTTCTTCAGAATGACCACCAAATTTCTTTGCACCAAGCTGTACAAGACCATCCTCTGCTGCTGCCCACACCCCAGCCTGGTCCTAAAGTGACTTTCTCAAGTGGCCAGACTCAGGGAAACACCACCAAGGTTTCCAAGGTGCTCCCATTCCTTACACTCATGGATTAGAACCAGCAGCATGGACCATCCCATGGTAGCTGGGCTGCTCCAGCAGCAGGTGCCTGCTCTGTAGGTTTTGGGTTTGCTGTAAAATAAAGAGCACAGCAACCTCAGGCTCCCGTGGAGGCTGCTCTGCCCTTTGAGGTACCACGAGGAACAGGTGTGAGGAGCAAGCAGGGAGGCAGTGGAGGGGAAAAAAATGAGCAGGGTTAAAAGTGCAGGAGAAAAAAGGTGGGGGGGAAGGAAGAGAGAGCAGGGGAGGTACAGGGAGAGTCGATGGATTTAGCAGCTTTTGAGGATGCCAGAGCAGCAGGATCTTGGCAGCAGGACTTTTGAAATGCGCTCTCCGACAAATCCTCTTTTGTGACAAATGCCAGACATTTCCCATCATTTCCCAACCTTTCAGTTTATGGTCTGCTGGCCCACTCAGGAAAGTTATTTTTCTATTGAAGGGAGCCCAGGATGTGGAAAGGCCATGCACAAGGGGCTCCCATTGGTACAGAACCATCAGAGCCCGACCTTCCCCACAGGCAGCAGGAGCTCTGCCAGGGGCAGGGCTGCAGGGGCTGCCACTTGAACACCAGATAGCAGCCGCTGCTCAGAGAGGTATTTGAAGGGGCATTTGAGAGCCTTCCACCCCCATCTGTGAAAGGACCCTGATAAGCAGTGCAGATGGCTTTTTCAGCCCCAGCTTGTTGGATATTTAAGCTGTGGCTTTGCTGTGGGTTCCCACCTTGTGCAGCTGCAACAGCTTTTGTTCCACAGCTCAAGGGGGACCTGCACCAAAAACACAAAGTGTGGCTGGAACTGGACAACCATCCCCCATACCTGGACCAGAGCCTTGGACTCCCAGGCCTGACCTTCAGCTCCAGCCCAGTTCCCTGAGCTGGATTTCTCTGCTTCCCAAGCACTGCCCAGCTCTTTGGGGAGAGCAGCAGCACCTGTGAATCTGCTGGGGTTTGGTGATCCCATACACTGGCTTTTGGAAGATGGGCCAAGAGCACCAAGGAAAATGCAATATTTTTCCAGTCAGCTCTAAGCACACATCTCTCTACATGAGGACATGGTGAGCAGACAAATGGGAACATGAGCTGCTCCCAGAGCCACCTTGGCAGATCTGGCAGAGCTACAACTTCCAGACAAGGAACAGGGTGCCAAGGAAGCAGCTCTTAATGAGAGAAAATCTGTGACCTGGAGCTGCCCTAAATCCTTCTTTTACAGCTCTTGATGTGAAACATGAATATTCTGAAGACAAACTCTTTTGGTCCTCGGACCTACCACCTACAGTGGGTGGTGGATCCCATCCCACAGGCCTGCTATGGCATATCCACATTTAAAGAGCTGCTTGGTCACACTCACAGCACATGGCAGCAGTGCTCCCCTAACAGACCAGACAAAAGCAGAATGGCTCTGCTTTACCTGGGGATTTCCTGCCAAGCAAAAGATGGATATTCACAGCTGATCCAAGGCTTGAAGGATCCCAAGCCTTCCCTCGAAACAACAGACTGTTATTTCTAACATTCACACTTTCTTCCTGTTCACACAAAGGTCAGCTTAGCCATATTAGTTGTGGGTTTTTAGCATGTCTGAGTACAGTAGCAAAGTTTAAAGCTTGTTATCACAGCCTGGCTGATACAGAGATACATGGAACCACAAGAAAAATAAAGTGTCCAAATAATGATAAAGACCTGACAAATCTGCAAAAGCAAAAAAAGCTGAGGTTGAAAAGCTGTCGTTCCATTTCCTCAAAGCACAAAATATACCTCATGTGATAGATCTCAGCCACCATGGGAAGGAAAAGGAAAAGATTTACTTCTGTTTTTCTAGAGTGAGGATGTTGTTAGGAGTCAGACCAGAGCCCAAACTCCTGCTCACAGCTGAGGGTGCAAGACTGGAAAAAAAATCCCAAAGTTTTTCAGGTATTTGACAAAAGGGAGGTGAATACATTGCAATGCAAAACCCATGAAATGTGGTTTTTACAATAGGAAAGAACCATGTGTTTTAATACTGAACCAGTCCTTATGGGAATTTCTAGGGACAAGGGGAAAGCATCTTTTACCTCTGGCTGTGGATGTCATGATGCTTCCCCTTGTGAGAGCTTCTCCCCTGCCTGGGAGACAAGCTGGGGGATGTTGAATTTCCTGGCACCTTGCTTGCCCTGTCTCTCATCTGTTTTGGATGCAGAGCACACACAAAAGACCTCTCTAGGTGGCTGAGTTGCACTCTAGCTCTGCTCTCTGAGTTAAAAATAATTTAAAAAAGAAGAAAAACCAAAGAAAAACCAAAGAAAAACCAAAGAAAAACCAAAGAAAACAAAGTACTGTGCAGGGACTATTAAAGAGGACAAAACACAGTAACCCCTTTTCTGCCCCTCTGGAAACTGTACAAACATCATGCATATGAAATCTAAAAATCACTGTTCCTTACCAAACTGCCATAATCATGTGTGAATATTAAGAGTTACATTGCTATATACAAGTAGTAAATCCCAAGAGATCAGGTTATTAAATTACTGCAAATATCCTTTTTTTCCCCTCTTCATATAATCCTTTTTGCTCATTTCCACCCAAAGCGCTTCCACCTAATTAATCTGCTACATAATAAGCATTCTATACAAATTCCTTGAGAGTTCTTTACAGAACTGCTTTAAAATAGGAAATTGTATAAAACCATTACAATTACATCACTGCAGACTGTATATGCTTTAGTCTGCCATGAACTGGATGAATCTACAAGTAGCATGAGTAGAAAAAACCCTGTTGCTATGAAAAGTCTATCCAAGAAATGGCATCTGAATTAATTTTTTTGTTGTATTTGCATTTGGTTTACATGAAAATAAAAAAAAAAAAGCAGGAGAAAACAGTGTTTTCATCTCATAATTGCTGCCTCAGTGCTCAGGGAGATGGAGCTCAGCAGTTCCCTGAGCTCCCCTCTGCCTGCTGCCTTCCCTCAGCAAACCTGCAGGGATTCACCAAGGAAAGCAAAATTTTCACCCTGCTAGAGAAAAATTACTGCAGTCTTCCACCAGCTTTCTTTGAAGAGGGTATAAGATTCAATTAAGCTCTTAGGAAAATGGGTATCTGATACCTGTCAGTAGGGCAATCATCATCATTGTATGAAACAGATAAGAAACACGAATTTCCCTAAACTTGCTTATTTACTACCTTGGTTCATCAGATGTTCCCAAACAAACCGAAATAATTAACCCCCTTAACGAATAGGCTCTGAGTAAGCAGATCTTTACTTATCTTGTCCTAAATTAGCTATTTATCGAAAAAGAGGGAGCTGAGGAAAGCAGAGAGCTGCGTTTGACCGAGAGAGTTAATGGTTCAGAGCCAGTGCCTCTCCAGGTATTTAAAGAAAAAGTGCTGGGAGTCACAGCTGAAAGGCAAAACACACAGTGAGTCACTTGACAAACAAGGGCCAGGAGCACAAGGGGCACAAGGCAGCGCCAGTGCTGAGCACTGATTTACAGCCAGGCAGACACAGCCCAGGGAGCTGGGGGCAGCCTGGAAAAAGGCTGAGGGTGGCAGTGCATGGGCATTTAAAAAGCACACTTGCATGGAAAAGAGCATCAGAAACTAAACTATGATGCTGCTACAGGCCCCAGGTGGATGTTCTGAGAGTGAATCCTCTGGTGAGCCAGCAGCTCTGCTGTATCACCCACTGACACAGGTGTGAGGAAATACCTGGGGCTGAAACAGGACCCAGACCGGGCTTTGGCTGATAGATGAGATGTCCCCTTGTAACTCATCCCCGAAATTGTCTTCCTGCTCCCACCCCAGTCCTGGGCGTGGCCACACCTGGAATTTTGGTCACATGAACCTGGCAAAATTCCCAGAAACAGGCTGGACAAGCCACCTCCCACAGACCTCAGGTGTGTCCTGTTCCTGCGGGTACCTTAATCTTGGGGTTAGCGGTAGAGCGAGCAGGTGCTTTGCTATCAGACAATTATTAACTTCTTTCCAACAGCTATTTTCTAGCACTGCCCACGTTATCTTTCCCACATTCTTTCCTACCAAGAGATCTTCCAGTTTAGCTAGCAAAATATTCAGCTTCTCAACGAAACATTACCCAAAAATCCTACTCAGAGCACTCACTTTTAATTAGGAGCAAATTGTTAATACTACTTTCTGCACCTAGATCAAGAACTTCACTTTTTTCCTAAGCAGAATTTTAAAATTCAGGAGTTTCTGAACCAATTACTCCACAACCTCGGCTGCAGGGCTCTGTCTCACCCAAACCTTTCCCTTTTACAAGCTGCCCTTATCACCTCCCATAACGATAAACCCCGGTGCCTTGCACATGTCAGCTATCAGGAATTCATTATTTTGTCTGTGTTATGTTATACCAGTCGGGAGTTATCTCTGCAGCCCACAGGCCAGAATCAAAAACGAATGCGTCAGCTATTTAAAGAAAATAGGAGCCCTCCTCCAGCAATTTAATTAACTTCCAGGGAGCACGGCTGGGTTTCAGTCCTGGAAATGGTACTGGGGAAAACACAGTCCAAGATTATCAGTCAGAAAATAAAGTTTTTTTTCCCTCCAAGTTACTTTCCTTATATAGTCCCTGTAGCTAATCTGATTTTGATAAACATTTTTCCAATGCTAGGACACCATTTAGGACTTCTCAGTTATAAATTGTCTCTCTCATCAAGCTACAAAGGAAAATAAAAGTATATCATATTTTACAGCATTTTTGAGGGCAGATGCTTAATTTGTAAACTAAATACAGCTAAATCATTTATTTCCCAAGGAAGCCAGATTAATATGCTGCATATTTACAAGATGAATAATTACCAGACTGCCAAAACTTTAAAATTCAAATAAAATTCCTAAAATAAACAGAATATGTATGTTTTTCCGCCCAAATTGAGCCATGCCAGAAGCTGCAATTTGAATCACATTCTCTTTCTAAAACCTTTGCATAGAGTTTAAAAACCAAGATTTCATAAAACCGGGCTCGCAGATTTTTTTCTGTTTCATTTGCAAACAGGAGAGTGGAGAAACGCAATTAATTCACGCAGAGTTTCAAAACTCCAATCAGTGACTAATGCTTGCTTGGGGTTCCTATTGCAGGAGCTGGGTAAAAATTGCTGGGAACTCAGCTTAAACAGAGGAGCAGCCAGCTGGAAGCCATGGGTGAGTGGTGAAAAGCAAACACCAGCCAGTGTTACATCCTTCCTCTGGAGCAAAGCGTGCCTAGCGCTGCACAGGAAGGCAGAGAGGGGCAGGAACCTGCAGCATCCCAGCCCTCCTGGGGACAGCAGAGCTGCAGGACCGCCCTGCTCTGCTCAGGGCAGCCCTGACACCATCCCAGGTAGGGAAGGAGAGAGGGATAGCTCACTGAGCATCCCCGTGACATCCTCTTCATCACACACAGCAGGGAATTATCTTGGCTGGGATCACCAGTTGGGTAAACAGGAAAAGGAAATGGGTACATGGTGAGCTACACCATGGTCTGCTGCCACCTCTGTTCCTCATTCCTCCTGTGTCCCAAAGCCAGTCCAGGCCACCTTTGAGAATCCTGGTTGTCCAAATCAGGACATGCTGTGGGTGCAATTCTGAAGCATGCACTTAAGTTTTATAAGGAGGCCTTCAAAACCAGGGTCCTCTCCAAGTGGGACTTGGGTGGTTCGTCTCACATAAAGTCTCCTCCCAAATAATAAAGCACAACTAAATGATCTTTAAGGTCCCTTCCAACCCAAACCAGTCTACGATTCTGTGAAACCCCTGCCCTGTAAGAGCCCAGCTCAGGACCTTGGGGTCCTACTGCAAAGCACCTACAAGGGCCAAACCCCAAAATCCCTGGTGTTCCCATATTCCCAGTGCTACCAGACTGCAAAGCCCCTCCAGAGTGATCTCTGTGGTGTAGAAATCAAAAGTTTTTTACTTTCTCCAAGCACCCATGTGTCAGGTTCACTCACTGAAAAGAAACAGATTTCCGAGGAATGCACTCACCCACCCAGCATAGGGCAGGGGAGGGTGTTTCTCAGGAGGCTGCTGCTCCCTGCCATCTGGGTGTTATCTGAGAATTTGAGCAGTGGATTGGGAAAGAGTTCCTGCAGAACCACAGGAGTCTGAGTGTTCAGGCCCTGGTACAGAGCTGACGTCAGTGGAACTCTACATGGTGACCCCATCACAGGATGTGTCCCCATGGAAAAGCTGCCTATGGGATGTGTGTGAAAAATCAGACAGGAAGAGATCCCCAGCACTGCCTGGACTGGCCCAATCCTCACTTCTACAGAGCTAATCTCCAGGACTTCAGGCAATTCCTGTATTTACATGCGTTCATTCATCACTAATCCAGTATCAAAAAAATCAACCTGCACCTTCTCACGGAAGCACAGGTGGTGCAAGAGCCACATTCCAGAGGGTGACTCAAAGCAGAATGGCCAAATGACAGCAAGCAGAGAACACACTGAACTGAAGGCACTGCTGCAGGGAGGCAAATCCCAGTGCACAGGAGCACTGCTGCAGGAACACAGCCTGTGCAGCACAGCAAGCAGAGGCCAGTCCTTCGGTATCATCGTTAAGATATGCTGGTAATTAAGGCAGTGCTTTATCAGCACTGGCCCAAAGGACCACTTGTGATATGTGACGTGAAATTCCTGCACTCCTGGTGTGCTCACTGGGCCTGGGGCAGCTGGCTGTGCTCATTTGCTGTGGGGGCATAACATATGCTCAGTTTCACAGAGGAAACCATTGCTGCAGCTATTTCCATGTAGCTCTTAGGGGAAGAGCTGCATCTGGCAATCACTCTTGTAGCAGAGTGCTCTTCCCCAGAGTTTTCTTTGAATACTTCTGAAGCTACCCATGGGCAATCAACTCCTTGAAACGTGTCCAGGGAACCGTGGTAAACAACCACAGACACAGTTCTTGGGCTCGTGAAGCCATACTTACAAACCTATTTATGGCAAATGATAAGGAGGCAGCGTTAAGTTTAAACCACATAAGGGAGCTTTCCACCACTAAGGTGGTTATTAACATTAGCCCTTGCTCTTGAGAACCAAGGAAATTGTGCCACCAGTTGCTACAGCTTAACAAGTTACTTATTGTGGAGTCAGCAGAGATTTTCTGGTTATCTGTGACTAAACCGAGCTAAGCTTAGTGCGTCCCTGTAGAGATCAGGCAAGATAAGGGGTCATTCTAGAGAAAAATGCAGCATACTACAGGTATAAGCAATATACTGGGGGTCACAAAGCACGTCTACAGCATGAACAGGAACAGAAATGATCTGCACAGCCACCCCACCCAGCTGATCAAAGACATCTTTTTCTCCCTGCAGGTGTGACAGCACGCCAACAAACAGGAGGAGGAGGTTTGATGGACTTTACAGAGCGTGTCCTTCAGCAGAGAATGGACAGGCCTTTGAAGGGAAGGGGTCTGGGGATTGGCATTGGCATTTACTTGACAGCTGCCCCCTCCAGGGAAAGCAGAGTCACCCTGGCAGTCAAACGTGACTCGCTCCCTGCATTTGGGCAGACAGGTCTGTGCTGAGCGCTCTCCAAAGCTGTTGGAGGTAAAGTGTAAAACACACCTCTCCTCCCAGCAAACAGCAAGCAGTAAAATATTAACGTGACCAAAGCCAACCTCCCGAATCTCTGTTTGCTCAGCGAGCTGTTTCTAATGGAAGGTCTTTCCCCGTGGCTCCAGCAGGTCCGGGTGTGACCCCACCTGCTCCCTGCAGCCCCTCATTACAATCAGAACTGGCTAAGAAGCACCTCCAAGGGGAAGCCAGACTTGATGGTGCAGCTTTAATCAGCTCAAGCGGAGCAAGGGGGTCGCACATCAGCCACAGCACAACTGTTGGGTCAAGTGTGGGGAGGGGGAGGCCCCGGGGCAGCTGCAGGAGAACACGGCTCATTGATCCCCGGGGCAGCTGCCGGCCCCTGCACGGGCAGGGCTGTGGGCAAGGTCACCCACATGGACCCAAACACAGCTCTGCAGAGGCACAGGCAATGGTTTGCTCGGCAAAAGTTTGGCAAAGCACAGGCTTTCCAGCTGGGAAGTGTGGGAGCTTTCCCCTTCTCTCACTGGAGCACCCACATTTGGGAGGGGAGCAAAATGTGGTGCCTGAAACACAGTTTTGACTCAGAGCTTGCTCACAAAAGGCATTACTCACCCTGCAGACTCAGATTTTATCCAGCCCAGCAGCACTTTTCACTTTCTTTGGGCACTGCTCGCAGCTGGACTTTACCCCCATTTGTGATTGTTTGCAATACAATGCCAACAAGAAAAACACATCCATCAAGCACACCAGCATTAGAAAGGAAAATGTTATTACCTGGAATAGTCCCCTTTAGCTTCCTACAATTGAAAAACAGTGACAGAATTAAAACACGATCTCTTCAAAACCCTCGATTTTCCCAGCATTGTTCAGTTCCCCACTCCCACAGCCCTGTAGGCAGATCCTGACCCCCACCACACTCACTCCCTGCAAAACACGGAGCCCCCCTGCATGTGCTCAAGAGCTGGACTTGGCCCCTCGTGCTCCCTCAGCTGCAGATAATCCACCTACAGCACAAACAAAACTGCTTCCAGAACGGGGATGAATTTCACATTGCAAATCAAATGTCGCTTTCGCTGCACAAGAAGTGAAATACAATTCTCCCTCCTCTCTCATCCTGGCAAAGGGTGGCTGTACAGTCAGGTCAGCAGTTGAGGGGAATTGTGCTCACTCGAGATGAAAACAACTCTTCAGGCAGATCAAGCTGCTGCCGCAGCTTTGCTGTGGCACTTTGTCAATGACAACGCAATGGGGGAACACCCCCAATTTTTTAAAGGCAGAATTTTATTTCACAGAAAGCGGTAAATGACTGGAGTTTAAGTCTCAGTAGAACAAAACTAGATTAATGAGAGGGAAAACTGACACTGTATATTCCAGCATAACAGAGGTATCAAAACCATATGCTCGGAAGATTCACAGGCATAATATAGCTGATTTAACTACAATATTTACACTTTTCTTCCCAGATCTCTGGAATGTATTTAAATTAGGGCAAGTGATAAATTGAATGGAAACCTGCCCAGATAAATGACTTCCCTTGATAAGCTTTTTACTCTTTCAGTTTAAAACTCCCGAAATAAACATTTCCTTTACTCGCATAGGAGAAAAAAAAAAAATAACTCCTATGTGTTCCAGCTTCCCATCCGCGGAGAGCACAAACAACCCTGTATGGAGCGGGGAAAAAAACCACCGGGAAAAAGAGCTGAGCCAAACCCACCCGGGGNCCGCGGAGAGCACAAACAACCCTGCGGGGGTTTGTCCGTATGGAGCGGGGAAAAAAACACCGGGAAAAAGAGCTGAGGCAAACCCACCCGGGAGGAAAGAAACACTCACCTGGAGCACCAGGGCGGCCAACTTGAAGACGGTCTCGCTGTCCACCTCGATCTGCCCCTGTTGCGGAGAGAGCAGAGCGTGAGCGGGCAGGCGGGGAGAGGGCACCGGCAGAGGCGGTGCCGGCTCCGGCTGCCAGACCGCAGCTCCCCGCCCCGTGTCCCCCTGCTGCCACCGCGCACACAGCCCGTTCCTCCCCACCCCGAGCCCTGCCCTCCTCCTGCTCTCTTCACAAATCTCGCTGCTGTTGCGGCGTTTCGCGGATGCCGCTCCGCGGTGTCCCGCCCGAGCGCACCGGGACGCGGCCCCGCACACGCTGCCAGCCCGGGCCATGCGGCAGGGAAAGGAGTTTATAGCTCGGAGCACACACACACCCTCCTCAGGGCGAGGTGCACAGGGCTGGTTTGGGTTGCAGTCATAGCCTGGTCGGGTTTGGGACCTTAACAACCATCTCGTTCCAAGCCCCCTGCCCTGGCCAGGGACACCTTGCACCAGACCAGGGTGCTCCAAGCCCTGTCCAGCCTGGCATTCAACACTTGCAGGAACGGGGCATGGCAGATACATGGCTGGATGGCACCCAGGAGCACAGATCAGCTCGACAAGCATGAGTATTTGACAAGCTCTAAACCCCTGACACGATCTACAAGAAAAGGTATTTCCCAGCTCATTTCTGTACTCTCCACTGGGATAGAACTGTCCCAGCCAAGAGAAAAGCAAGGAACTACATCCATCTCTTGGTAAAGAGTTTTACTGCTTACAGTTTTAGGACCATTCCTTGTTTGTTGTGATTGCGGTACACAGCCCCCTGATGCTAAACCAGTCACACGGATTAATCACAAGGACAGCATAACTGAGTAATTGTCCTGCTCAGTCTGCATCCTACAGCCTTCATTTCTTCCAGCTCCACTGGAGCTCTAGAGAAATGTTCAGAAGAACTGCATGGACCCCATGCTGGAAATCTCCTGTGCCTTGAGCTCACTCCAAAACCAGCCCTGTCCTAACAGCACTTTGCACTCAGAAACTCTACAGGTGCCAAAGCATCAAAACTACATGAGGATCCTTTTTTTTTTTTTTTTTTTTCCCTCCTGCTTACAAGCTGAAGTACAAACTTCTCAGGTCAGTTTCTTACCAGGAAAAGCCCTGGCCTTGGTTCTCCTCTGAGACCAGCAGTGACACTGGAAGAGTGAAGCAAATGCACTGACAGCTGCACTCTTTATTTCTCCACCATCCTGCAAACAGCAGGTAAAGCACAAAACTGAGCCTGTGAAGCAGCCCAGGACACAGATTTTTCTTATTGACCTTCTACAAATGGAAATAGTGGACACGATGCCTGCCTCATGTCACTGAGATCCCAACACATCCTTAGTCCCCGGGATATGTTGGCTGAATGAGGAGACAAAGCAGGCTGAAAGCTGAAATAATGCCAAAACCAGGGCAGCAGGAAGATCTACAGAATTACATACAGATACAGGGAAATGACATCTCAAAATATATTAGGGCACATCTGGAGCTGAGCTAATTTACCACAGCTGCAGGTCTGGCCCACAGAGACTAAATTCAAAAGTGAACAAACAAATAATTCAATTTTCATGGAAAGGAAGTTTTTTTGCCAGCTTTGTCAATAAAACATTCCAGCAGCAGCGCTCCCCCAGGCTTCTCTGACAGGCAGACCAAGAGGAATTTCCCCTTCCCAACAGGTGTGGCACCAGCTATGCAGGAATAGCCTCCAAAGCATTCCCAGACATATTTTATTAGAAGAGGAGGGGTGCATCACAAGTTAAGAGAAAAAAAGGAAAAAAAACACCCCAGCTTGAAGTGCATCCTTCCTTCAGATCTCTTTCATGTTGGTACTTAAGAAAAGAGGCAAAATTGCAGCCCAGAAACTCTTCACGTAGGTGCAATTTTAAGGCACTTTGTTATTTCCAGGTCTGTATCAGGTTAGTCTTTGTCATGCACTTCTGAGCTGGATTTTTGAAAGCTTAAATTGCATCTGCCCAAGCAACCTCTGATACCAGCTGTGGTGGTGAGAGGATTACAGGAGATCAGGTCACTCCAGCACCACAGTGCACTGCACCAGCAGGCAGAGAACTCAGACAGAAGAAAATGCCACCACAGGGAACCTCAGCTCAGCAGGAAAGAGGAGATCTGGCTCAGCAAAGCTGGCCCTGGATCATAAAATCAGGGAAAACAGGGACAGAAGGGACCTTAAAAGCTCATCAAGACCACAGCCCTGCCCCAAGGCAGAGTCAGCTACATGCATTCATCGCCTTTTAAGCCTACAAGAAACTCAAGGAGATTTAACCCTCCAAAGCCCTCTCGATTCATGGCTGGCTCCCAGATAAGCTCAGCAGCACTCCATGAGCTGCTGCAGCATCTCTGCTGACCCACAGCAAGAGCTGCTGCTGCCCTTACAGGGGTGTTTGGGACTTAATAACCAAGCACCTCCTCACTTTTCATCTTCAAAGCACCTCTCAGCCATTAGCTAATTAGCAGTAGTAATTACAAGGCTTCTCTTCTGTGTTTATTTGCTTTTTTCCAAGGTACTGGGCCTTAAGAAACTCTGGTCACTTTACTGGCTGCTTTGGCATGGCCACAAGTGCTAACAGCGATCCCACAAACCACTTCATTTAGGGTTTTAGGAGACCAAGGAGGGCATGAAGGGGGACTGACTTCTCCAAGTGATGAAATTTCAGTCTTTGCTTTCAGGGTGAGGGATTTGCTGTGCCAGTGCCCCCAGTTTCAAACACATTTGCTTAGAAGCTGTAAAGGAGTGAACAGGTAAGAGGGTCCTCCCTAACTTGACCTCTTGAAGATGTTGCAGGTGTCTTGACCACGCAAAGGGGACAAACAGATGACCCCAGGAGCAGGGCTGCCACCATGTCTCTCCAGCTGCTGCAAACCTCAGGACAGGGTGGGCCAGCCCTGGTTATTATCCTGTGCCACCACACAGTAACAGTGGCAGGAGACTGGGGCCACTGTAAGCAAGGCTCAGGAGAAAAAAAACCCAAAAAACCCAAAGAGAAACCCACCCTTCAAAGGGACTAAAAATGACAGAAAAAAAAACGTGCAGGGAAGTGAAGGGACTGCCCTGAAGTGCTGCAGTAGCTAAGTAGCAGAGCAAGGATTTGAAGCAAAGGATGCCAAAGCCCAGTTCAGCCTGTGTTTGACAGACTAAAGCTCTCCAAGTGACAGTGTCTTGGACAATTCCCTCTGAGCCTGGAAGTATTTTTCATCATAATATAACATTATTTGCCATCTGGCTCCCCAATTGGCCATTGCTGTAATATAATCCAGCTCTGCCCTGGGCTGTCATGGAGTTTGCACAGCCCTTGGCTTGACACAAATCCAGACAGTGATATGTGTCGTTCTGGAGTGCAGGACCGTGACTCTTCCCACTCACTCAGGCAATATTTTGATTTTATAATCATCCTTCAGCTTGGAGGTTGGCAGATGGGCGTCTCTGTTCTAGTATTGCTTTATCAGCAAGGTCAGATTTCAAAAATAGATGAGGAAAATGACTGTAAGAAGATTAATTTGCAATGCCTGCCATCACCAGGGTAATTCAAGCAGAGACTTCAGTGAGCAATTGGGGACCCTGAGAGCCAGGGCAGCCAATGCTCCCACAGCCACGTGTGGAAGATGAAGGTGGAAGGTTTTCTTAGATTTATCCCAAGTGGGAACAAGGTCACCAGCATGAGGTTAAGTAGATGTATGTCATTCAGATAATGGAATCTGAGAGTTCTACTTTTGAGATGTAAATGAGTTTAAGCAGACTGGTGACTGCAGCTCCAGGGACGGGATGAAACTGATATTTTTCAATTAGAGTTTGCACAGGGGCTGATCATTTTAACCAGTGAGAGAGATTCAGCCAAAAGACCACTGGCTTATCTGAACACTGCACTTGGTCCAGCGGATTCAGGTGGTGGCTTTTGTCATCCTGATAAACATCAGAGTAATGAAAGGCTGCAGCAGGTGTCCAGACTGGTTGCAACTACTGTAGAGCAGGAGTAGGTCACTATCTCAGCATCTGGTAAAGACAAACTGAACCTTCAGTGCCCATGGGCAGAATTTAGCCCCCAGTTCAGATAGGAGCTCGAGTCTTGCTGCACAGACATAAACTTAGAATGTGATAAAAATCACAAGCTCGGTGATGAATAGAGCAGTGAACCCTCATTAGACACAGCAACAACACTAGAATTTACTGCCATAGAGATACAAGTCTGAAATCCTGATGAAAACTCAGATCAAGAGCGATGATAGTCAGATGAGCATTAACTCTGTTAAGCAAATCTTTAGGCTGGAAATTCAGATTAAAACAGATTTAAAAACATAAGCACACACAGGAACTGTCGTGTTTAACTCTTTAGAACCAGAGCAAGAAGTGAAAGCAGACATGGTTTGTTCAAACCTCCAGAGGTTAAAGGCTGACAACAAAATCATTTCACCTGAAGATCTGAGAACTGAGATACCAACACACTTGTTCCCTCAAATTAATTCCTTAAAAATTTATATTAGCCAAAGACACCCCTAAAAATGCACACACTATGACTGAATAGCCTCGAGACAGCCACAAGATTGAATGCAATTACCAGTGATTACCGAAAGGTGATTTTAAAAAAACCTGAAAGAAGGGTGCAATTAGTCAGAGGGAAAGAAAGGATGCAAACATCTACAAGACGTTCAAATTAGCTGGGTGTGGACCCAGCACAAGTAAATAAAGCCGTGCCAGCATCCCTGTGCCCTTATCCAGCACTGAGGTGACTTCCCACCAGGGATGCAGCATCCCTGCTGTGTGTCCTGGCAGCCGGAGAGATGGGCTGGCAGGTCCCAGCAGTGCAGAAAGCTTAGCAGCTTTTTGGTGTTTAAGGCTTTTTTTGACAGGCTGGGGAGGGCAGTGGGTGTTGGCCACAACCTGTTACACCACACAAGCTGTGCTGGAGGAACTGGGTCAGGCAGATCCTGTCACTCGCCCTGTCGGAGTGGCTGTGCTGGGTAATTAATTACTGCACAGAGACAAACACTGGCAGCACATGGATAACCTCCAGCTTTAAGCTGCCTGTCCCAATTACCACCGTTCACACCTAGAGCTCAGGCCTGCTGGTGTCACCTGCTGTTCACAGCGCCCTGCAATGCACTGGAGGCACCATCCCACTCCCTGCTGCATCAGCTGTGCCAGGCTTTGCTGAGCATCCCAACTGGGACTCAATTCCCAAGGACAGAAACTGCCAGCTGAGGAAAAGCACAGCAAAGTGTGTGCCTCCAACACCTCAGGGAGGGAAAGCAAAGCACAAAAGCAGCAGAATATGAGCTGCTTTGGAGCAAATGGAAGTCTGCTGACCTTCCTCAGAGGAGCACTTCAGATTTCCACTTGTGCTGCATCTCCCTCACGGGGCCCTGCAGCCTGGGTGGCTCAGATGGCCTCACAGCATTTAGATGGTGCATTATATCTTCCTTTTCATTCATGGGACCCCACAGACCTTCACAGGAGCACGGCCTGAGCCCAAACACAGCTCAGTGCATGTGCAGAAGAGGCTCTCCCCTGGCCAGACCTTNACCCCAAACCCTTCACAGGAGCACAGCCTGAGCCCAAACACAGCTTGGTGCATGTGCAGAGGCTGACACAGCTCTTCCCTGGCCAGACCTCCTGCTTCCCACCTCAGGAGCTTAAGCCAACACAGCTCAAAAATAAAAGCTGTTAGCACCTGGTGGAGCCAGGAACAGCTTCAGGTTTCCCTGTTACACCCTTTATTTTGCTGTCTCTGCCAGCCACTCTCATCCATTTCCCTTTGCCTTTTGTGCCTCAGCCAACACTTAGATGAAACTCCAGGGGCAGGAGTTTGAGACTGGCCTGCACAGTGCAACAGGAACACGTTTACTGCTGCTTTCTGCTCATTAATACAAGAGTAAAAGCAGAGAATGGGGGAAAGGCATAAAGACTTCCCTGTCTGCAAGCCTGGATACACAGCCAGTGTCATTAGCCCTAACATATAATCACAGCCTTTCGCTTTCCTAACCCCACCATCACGATGAGAGACCCAACACACACAACAGCAGAGATGGCTGAGCTGTCACAGCATCCTTGCTCTGTGGCCAGGACATCAAAGCTGCAGGACTCTTCATGGCAATTAACCCAGTCATTAGTCCCAGGAGGAGGTGACTGTATAGAGAGGGGAGGTACAAAACTCTGGCTGGAAATCAACAGAATCTTCACATGTAATGGGCCAGCCCAGCTGGGACACAACCTGCACGTCCCCAAGAGTGCCTGTGGACATCACCCTTTACAGCAGGACTTGGATCCACCTCTGCACTCTCAGAGGAGGCCCTGGACTGTCCCCACACCAGGGCCAAGGCCCTCCCCAAAGCCACCAGCACAGCCCCATGTGGGGTCTCTGGGGATAAGGAGTGGGGGGCCCCATGGAGATCTGCCAAATTACATCAAGGTGGGGTCCTGCCTCCCCCTCCTGTCACAGTTTGTTCACAGGCACAACCTCCTCAATCTGCTGACATGCTGCTATGAAGGCTGGGCTGTGGAGGTGGCTGCCATGGCAGAATCCACAGGAGAGAACAGCCCTGGAGGACCAAAATGCCACCTGGTCCTGCTGAACCTCAACCTGGGCTCTGCATGTGCTGTCTTTGGGAGCAGAACAGCCAATTCAGGCAATGGACAGGGGGTATTTAATAGCCTTGGCTAGGATCAGGCTGCACCGTGTTACAAGGCTACATGGGAGTGTTCCCCTCTCCCTAGAGGTGAGGGAGAATTCGGAAATATCCATTATAAAACTTTCGAGAGCTCTCTGATATATGACCACTCTGCTCCCCATGAGCTGGGAACCAGCCAGGCTTTATGCTCACACCAGGGGTCTGTTTCAGCAGCTCTTCTTGGTAAGCACTGGTCTTCAGGCTGCCAACTGCTCACAAGCACTGCTGTTCATGGAGCTATCACAGACTCCTCTGAAAACTTACATTTCCTTTAACTTTTCCCTTTTTTTCCCCCTTTTTTTAAACCAACTCTTACAAGTCCTTGAAACAAATGGGAATTTAAATAAACCTCCCAACACCCAGAGATACAGAGGAAAAGGGGAACACAGCCAACTTGACCAAGATCTTCGTTTACAGAACATATTTTAAGGCCTGGCAAAGACTCAACCATATTGCTGCAGAGCTATATGGAGGTTAGCCCTAATGCATAATAAACTTGACAGTGCTTTGCTGGCCAAGTAGGGTGTTATTTTTCCAAACTTGACTGTTTCAAAAGAAGAAAAGACTAATTTATCTTTCCAAATTTATCATCAGCATGTGCGTGATCAGTTCTGACCCACCTCCCCTAAAAGTATCCCAGCTATGGTCATGGGCTGTGCAATAACACACTGAACATGTTACAGAGCTCCCTGTGCAAACACATCCATTCTGAGACACCCATTTCACCTGGAACCAAGCACCAGGCTCCCACTCTCCTAAATTCCAGCTGTACAGTAGATTTCAGACAGCTATAAATCTTAACCTGGCTTCTAGAAATCAATGATGGGAGAGAAGTCTTTTAAACTGAAGTTGTCACCACTGAAGGTTTTCAGGCAGCGATACTCAAAGCCTTGGAAAAGAGAGGCACATAAGAAAATGAGAGCCCAGACGTACACAAAGCACTTCCAGCCTTTGCATTCTCCCAAAATACATGTGGATAAACGAGTTTTTAACCAAGTCACTGGAACACACTTCCACAGAGCTGGATATATAATTACCACCAGCTCCCACCTCCTGCTCGGTGGTCCAAGCTGTTCCTGGCAATGGATGTGACTTCTCCAAGCTCCAAGAGTGTGAATGCTAGAGAGAGCAGGAGCCAGGCAGCTGCTGGGACCACACAGGACCTGGGGACTGCAGCTCTAAACCAGGAGAAAGATGGGCAGAGCTTGACATGAGAGGAGGGCAGGCTGAGAGCTCTGGCAGCATTTGCTGTCTCAGCTGATGCCAAGGTTTGTGTGGTGAGGGGGCACCAGGCAAGTGCAACAGCAAATGTTGTGCTCTGTTCACATACAAAGGAGGCTTCACAAAAGTAAAAGTGAGGTCTCAGCCCTCTTGCCCCTCAAAGGGGTCTCCTGCAGCTCCCCAGCTGCTCCCAGGCAGAGGAGACTGCACAGAGAACAGCCCAGGTCACAGAGGATGCACGAGCCTGGCATGTGCCAGCAAAGGTCCCAGAGGCACAAAGGAGCTTTGACTGTAGGGAAGAGCACAGAGGTGGGAGAGTGGGTGGGGAATAGTAAGAAATGAATTTTTGGCAGCTGAGATTTTATTGTCTATCTTGTCCCTTCCTTGCCAAAATGTCTACAGAGATTGCAAAATGCACAAGCCCCAGATTCCTCCAAGTCCTGGCAGGGTAAAGCAGTGCCTGATTTGCAGAGAGGAGCAGAGAGATTTGCAAGAAGGAATGTGGGGTTGAAAGGTGAGGAAGAGAATCGTGGCTGTGCACTGCAGAACACCAAGCAAGCCTTCATCCTTTTCAGAGCTGTCATTCAGGTTTTGATTTCATTATTTATTACTCATAATCACATTTTTGTAATACATTATGTAACTAAGAATATAGTAAGATGCTATAGTATTTACCCTGTATTTTTATTCATCTGGTACAGGATGGCCCGCACACATTGCCCAGCAGTTCCAGCCTGACCCCAGGGGTGCTGGACTTCCTTAGGGGAATTCCATTCTCTTTGCTTATAGGATTTCACACACAGACATCTCAATACTGTAAATATACTTTCTGATGCAGCCTCTGAACCTTGTAAGCCAAGGATAAATCCCCTCCACACGAAGGGCTGGCACAGAGCTTTGCCACTGTTCTCACCCAAGCCCTCTTCTGGCTCTCCTGGTGTGTCCCACGTGCCAGCAGGAGCACTGGCACACCCCTGGCACAGGCAGGGCAGCATCAGCCTCTCCCCACTCTGCTCAGGAAAACATCACTGTCCTCCAAAGCCGTGGGAGCACAGGTACCCACACACTGCTGTGCTGTCAACACACGCCACCGCTCAGGAATGTCACAAAAGCACTCAAGCAATCAGGCATTTGCACCACCCTGGATCTGGGCTTCCCCTATGGGGAAAAGCTACAGTGAAAACTTTGGAAACACCTTTGTGAAAGCAAAAAAACCCCATGACTGACTTTTAAGCAATCTTATCCACACAGGTGTTAGCACAGCCCAGGTATTGCAGCATCTATCCCAAACCACATTCCTGGCCCACACTGAGCAGAGGCTTCATGCAGATATCCAGGTTAGGATACTGCCCTGGCAGGGCATCCTTTGGCACTGCCTGTGCACTGGGGAGCTCTCCTGAGCACAGGGGCTGCGTGTGGGTTCCTGCTTTTGGACACACTGGGCTTTCCTCACTCAAAGAATGAGGAATGGAACAGAACAGAAAGGAAAGGGGAAAGGGTGAAAAAAAAAAAGCAAAACCAAAAAGCCAAGCTGAGGCAGGTCTAACCTCCTGGAGTTGGATTAAGGACTGAGAAATGCCAGGGAACATTCCTGGCTGTCATCAGTGAGCATCAGCCACTTGCCTCATGGAGCTGGGGATCTGCTGCCATTCAGACACTGCTCATCCCATGGCTCCTTCCCTGCCCCACCGGGGACCCAGCAGCACCATGGGACAGGACAGGCTGTGGGAGCACATCTGAGGGGGATGCACATCTTTGTGCATCCTCCTGTCCACATCTCAGGGGCTGAGAGATGAGGGCTGGCCCCACGTGCCCTTCAGGACTCCTTGAAACCTAGAGACTGACCCGAGGTTTGTCACGTAGAACAGATTATTTTTACAAGAGTTAATTGGAAGGTTAAAAGCTCCATGAGAGTAGATGAACTGGCTCCTGCTCAAGGAGCCACAGGCCTGAGCTGGGCTGTGAAACTGCCAGCACAGAGAGGGCTGCAGGCAGAGCCAGCAGCTTTCCCTGCGTGCTGAATCACCTGGAGCTGCCCAGAGATCCTTCTCTCAGGAGGAAGTGATGCTCCTCATCCTCATCCCTCTGCTGCCCACAGAAACTGGACACAACAGAAACCTCCTGCTTCTGGCAGTTTTGCCTGCAGGAACGGGGATGCCACACTTTGGGTTGCTACAATTACAGCACACACCTTGCAAGCCATAGGGAAATAAAAGAGCCAGCCTGCCTTCAAACTTCTTTTTTTATGCTTCTCTTCTCCTTTGCTTTCTGATATGCTTTATACATATACATAAACACATATACTGGCACCCAAGGGAGTTAATATTGACTAGGGTTTGTTTCAATAGCAGTGGCATTTTCCACATTCCATCCCAAAACCAGACCCATTTTCCTGTCCCAAAATTATTTGTGCTACCTGTCTTGTTAAAGTGCTCCAGTTAAGGAGCAATTTAGGTATGGCTACAAGCTGCCAAGGCCTTTCATTTTCAGTGGCAGATATGTCAAATGGAGATTTGCTTTTTAATAGCCATAACCAATGAGGTCCCAAGTTCTTCAAGCATCTTTCAAACTTTAGTGTATTGTAAAAATGAACCAATTTCCTTTACTCTTCCAGAAAGCAATTCCTGTACAAAGCACAGCTCTGCCATTAACCACTTTCAGGTTTCTATATTCTTTCATAAAACAGTGAATACTCGGTACTGAATAAGAATCCTCCAAAATCTGAAGCATATTAAAGGTGAAAAGCTTTGTCTGGCCACACTGAGCTCCACTACCAGTACAGGATTGTTTCCCAAGAAAAGGTTGTAAGAACCAAGTGACCTTCCCAGACTGATTGAACCATGAGTGGAAACAAAAGGCACCAGAGTTTGACATTAACTGGAAAATCCCAGAAGCATCAGAGTAAAGTTCACTGAAGTGCAGCTGCGTGCAGGAGCATGGCAAAATTGGCTGTCACACCACTCTTATTCCAGAACAAGATGTACCTGCAGCAAATCAACCTTATTATTCTTTTAAGATTTGGATTATCAGGATGTGGTCATCCTGATTAAAAACATGCATTTTAGCAATCTGAGTATTTTAAGAAAGCAGTGGAAGCTTTTCAACCAGAAAGTAAATACAGAAAGTATTCCAACAGCTGGTTGTGATTGCTACTTTATAGGATTTGCTATTACTATTTTCTGTTACTGCCTCACTGAATTAAGATAGGAAATAAAGGAATTAAAATCCACAACACAGGACCTTCCTTATAGGCCTCTTCTTCTTAAGACAAGTTTGATTTGAGGTCAGTAAAGGGATGCTTGCCTTGAGTGTTTGCTATGCAGAGTGTAGGAGGACGTGCCACTGAGCAGAGCCTACCTGGGAAGTTACAACCCAGATTTCAAATAACTTAAAAGCTTTGGGAGTATTTAAGATTCACTGTAGAGCACTGAGCACACAGCAGGGCTGTGAAAGCAGGACTAGGAAACCATCATCAGCCTTATCCATTTGCATGAAGCATCAGCATTCAAGGCAAGGAGAGAGTCAGCACGCTGAGACCTTAATACTTCAATTAGTTCTAGAAATCAGACACAGTTCCTACCAAGTTCTCAGCACTGAGTATGTGGCAGAGCAGCAATAGGAGAGAGATGCACAAGAAGCTCCAAGTCTTACCTGGTGTACACAGGACTTGGCATTCAGAAAAAACAGCTCTACTGTAGTTTTGTCCTTGAGAAAGGAAATGCTTTCAATGTAGAACCTGAAAATTAAAAAAGAGAACCAAAAACATGAGTTACTCTCTTGAATAGGTTTAATCTTCCTCCCAAGACATTTTATTTCCTCGGTGTTTTGTTCTCTAGCAATAAAATAGCACAGAGGAACTATGAGCTACTGCACTTAATTTCCTGCCTTTTAGAAGGGAACAAGCAGAAATCACAGCCTGACAGCACACAGGGAACAGGGACTCCTGGTTCAATGGATCCTGGGTATCTGATGACTTTTCAAATGAGATGAAAAACCCATGGAATGCTACAGGGGTGAAGCCCATCCCTTCTCTGCAGGCAAAGTCACAGCAGTGGAAAAAGCGACTCCAAACGTGTTGCAGGTGGGGAAGCCAGTCCATCACTCTGCTGGGGGACAGGGGTTGCTGGCAGCCCTGCAGGACCACCTTCCTTCCAGGAGAGTTAATAAGAGCCATTAACTTTGCTCCAGGTCCAGAGGCTCCCATTAAATTTTAGGCAGAACAACTTTTTCACAGCCAAGCAAAGACCTGGACCAGCATTGCAGATCACCCCAGGGCTTCCCAATGTCCTGTCCTTGACAGCAGGAGGGCTGGACAACCCACACAGGGCACCCAGAACCAGACCAATCTCTGCCACAGCCCCATGGTGCTCTTGAGACTCCTGACAGCCTCAGACTCCATCCCCTGATGACCATCTTGGCATGGATGATTTGAGCAAGTCCCCAACAGCAGCACAGGGCACACAGTAGGGAGCAGTGAAGCTGGGACCTGCCACACGTGTTGGGAATGTCTGGCAGTGTTTATGCTGTGACTTCAGGAAAGTGATGCATTAAATAGTAACTGCTTTAATATTTCACATTCTTACAGCGTGTTCCATCAAATTAATTTTAAAGCACTCTCCAGAACACCTCTGCAGGTGATTTACCCATTTCACAGGCATGCAGCCTGTCCAAGGGGCAGCCCAGCAGCCTGCCCCAGACATTTGAAAAGCTGTTAGACATTTCTGTGACTCACCTTTCCTCATGAACTCTACGAACCACAGGTATTTCCACCCTCTCTCGATCTCACCTGATAGCTTTTTTTTTTTTCCCCAACAGCTTTGCTAAACTTTATTTTAAATACCCTCGAGTGTTTCTCTTCAGAAATGCAGAGCAGAGGGCAGGACCCACACTCTTCATCCTTTCCCAACCTGCTGCCAGACCAGCCCTTCCCAGAGTGGACCTTCCTCAGCCTGCTAAAGCCTTCACTGCACCAAAACGTGATTTTCCTCAGCTAATGACCTCATTTGCATGTCCAGTGTCTTTCAGCCAGGGCCAGGTGTGGCTGACTTTCCCTCAGAAGCAGGACAGTTCTGGTTCTGAAGAGAGGCAGCTCCCAGCTGGGTGAGGGCACAGGGGGGCACTGCCCCTAATCCCAGCTGTGCTCTATTTCCTCTGTGGTACAAGCTGTACCTTCTTATCCCCCCAGTACAGATGGGGAACACTGGACCACAGAGATAAGGATGTTCAGGGCATGGCAGGCACATTTGGGAACACCATAAAGTGCACATTCTGCTTCTTCTTACGATGCTGTCAGCGTTCTTGAAGCTAAAATAACACTTCTGAAAGTCCTCAATCTGCATCACAGAGCCCTTCAGCTGAGTTTACCATCCAAAAACCTCTGTGACTGGATTGAGTTCATGCCAGCTGGCAACAATTAAAATCTCAAAGGATCATCACATGTTTCCTTACTGAACAGCAAAAGCTCAGGGATGAGAAGTGATGAAGAAAAAACAGGAATTTGGAGATTCCTCCATTTCCAGTGAATCAGCTGGAAACTGCAGGTTTTGAAGTGGCTTTTCTGCTGGAATATCTATTTTCTGTGGATCAGGCAGTTTCTGCAGTGCTAATTATTTCTGTATCTTCCTCCTCCTGCTCTGCATCTCACTGGCCACCTCCTTGCTTACCTGCCTTGGATCTCATGACCTCAGAGTAGTCAGGCTTAACATTCCCTTCTAAAAGTTGATCTTTCCAGGCCCACTCCTCACACTTTAACTCTTGCCCAAGGCTCTGCACACCCTGTCCTGTTGAGGACCATCTTGCAACAGAGAGGGCTAAAAATGAGCACCAAGAGTAAACAGCATAAATCCCAACCAAAAGAATGCTCAGGTTACAGGATTGCCTTCACAGCTTTCTTGGGCAGCCATGGGCTTTGGCCTCCCAGATCCTGATCAAACATCATAAATACAGTGAAGAGTCCATCATCTCTGTGTAAATAGAGCTTTTTCTTTCTGCTAAGTGTGGAAGAGGAGCTCTGGGCACCATCACACATCAGCATGTGTTCAGCCAGAACAAAGTGCCACTTGTTTGTCCCATTCCCCTGATGACCAAAGGGGAGACATGGGGAGGCACTGGTGCCAACAGACCCAGCTACACAAGAGGCTCTGCCTTGGAAGTGCTACAAATAATTAAGCACACAAGGCATAAATTTACCCAGATCTGAAAAGCAAATGAGGTCAGTCTGCTCTCACATTCCCTCGCAGACTGCAAGGAAAACAAAAACTCCAACAATATTAAGAATATGATGCTTGATCTTTTCTGCCAGCACAGCTCTGTTTCGTAGGACGTGGGTTTTTTCCAGGCTTTTAACCAGCAGAGCTTTGCCAGCAATAGCCCTAAAGTAATGCAATTACATTGGCCAAAATCATCATTTTGCCAGGGATTTTATTCTTTCCTGGGGACTGGTTAAGCTGTGAGCAAAAGAGCCATCAGCAATCCCTTTAAAGTACAGACAACCCTTAAGTAAACAGAAGGAAAAAAAGTAACTAAAGTTGTTTGGACAAGCTGTATTGCAATTTAGCACACTCAAAGACAAGTCAGGCAAAGAAGATATTTAAAATATGAGGTTTTGAACAAAACAAACAAACAAAAAAAAAACCAACAAAAACCCAAAACCCAAACCTACCCTAGGAATAATGTCCTAGTAACAGTTTAAAAAGTAGCAGGTTCCAACCTACTTTATTTCATAGTTAAATACAAAAGAGAGCAGCACTTAGCCAGGGCCTAATCTCCTTCTAAAAATACCACATTGCTTGGGCATTTATTTCCTTTATCAAATCAGTAATCAGTTCCTTTAAACAAAGCCCCCTGGTGATGAATAAACCCAAGTGGTAATGTTTGCTTGGTGGAAACAATTACTCACCTAACAGCAAAGTACAAAGTTGCTGGCCCTGGTTTCTTGGGCAAGTCATGGTCCAGGACACGGTGATCCAGCTGCAGCCACACACTCTGACCTCTATGGAAACAGGTTGGGGAGAAGGTTAAAAACTGGGGTGGAAAATACAGAAATTGGTTCTTTTCAGTGCCCCTGTTTGCTCCAAGTGTTACTTCAAAAAGTTCAAGACTCAGCTGCAAGGCAGGCAAACATCTCATCAAATTACTTCTTTTTTTTTTTTTTTTCCACCTAACCCTTTACCCTGCAAGGCTGAGCCATGGGTGCCCTCCAGAGGCCACACAGTCACTCCAAGCACCCAGCCCTGTGCATACACCAAGGCAGGCTCTGGAATCCCACTGGAGTTTCTGGGGAAGCCAACAGCTTTTAGATAATCCTCCTGGCAGCACTTTAAACCCCACCATGACTCAGTGCCAGCAACCAAAAACAGCCAGAAGAATTTCATGGCAACTCTTCTGGGGGGGATAATAAGCCAAGTGCAAACAGCATCCTCAAGGGATTTACAGAAGAGCTGGGGGAAAAGTATTTTCCAGCAAGTAAAAGGACAAGGATGTGGAAAAAATATTCTAGGGATAGCCCAAGCTGTGAGTGGCTGGTAAAAATAACACAATGCTGGGGTCAGGGCCTCAGAGGGAGCAGATTCCAGCAGCTCCACGAACTCCAGGGTGTCCCCAGGGCCAGTCCTGCCCATGGGATGTGCCTCAGCAGGGTGGCCCACAGCTCTGTAGGTGAAGGATTCCATCCAGCACTGCATAAAAAGTGGCAATGGAGAGCAGCAGGAATTAATGTTATTCCCAGTAGACAAGAGGTTTATTTAGGGGCTGTATCAGTGCACAACTCCATGTCCCCACTGCCCTAAGCTCCTCTGCTCCAGCTTTTCTGGAGGAGCTGAAGGGAGCTCTCCTCTGGAGATGCTGTTCCTGCAGCCAGCAGATGTGAGGAAGCATTTCAGTGCCCTGCTGAGAGATGAGCCTGAGCACCAGGGGAGATTGCAATTAACCCAGCTAACTCTGGGTTAATGCCATGGAACAGATCTCCCACAGCTCTCCAGAGCATGGGCAGAGCATCACACCCAGGCTCAGCCAGAGGAAAGTGGTTCCTGGGCAGGACTAACCTCACAGCTCACTCTGCTCGGGAAATTTGGGGTTCAAAGGCTCAATAATACACTTGAGATTCAGGTGCAAAGCAGTAAGATCAATTCATTTTGGAAATAAAGGCAAAACCTTTTTGCTGTTATTAAAAGTGCAGAGGAGGAAAGCTGAGGGTGTTCACATGGGAAATGATCACTGAATCAGTGTTTTCACTGAGTCAAATATGAAATGTGGAATCATCAGGAAAATATTTTACAAGGATTCTCTGGTTTGTGCCCAGAAGATATTTTCCAAATATTTTCTGTTTTGTGCCTTCCCCTTTCCCCAGCCCAGCAGCACAAGCACAAGGTAAGAAACTCTTTCTTCTTTGAAAGAAAAAGTCATTTTTCCATCATGCCAAGCTGCCATGGTATCAGAGATAAAGTTTTACATTGCAATAATGACACAGCTGTTTAAACTGAATAAACACACTCACGTATCATCGATAAATGTTATCCCAAAATATTCCTTTTCTTTCAGGTTGAAGTGTGAGGCCACCAGATCCAATAACTCCCGAGACAAAAGTTTGGGCTATTGAAAGAATAAAAATAATTTTATTCATTTCAGTCCAGGCTTTTAATAAAAAAAAAAAATTAAAAATTGGCATTTGAGTACATATGGCCCTCCTAAAACCCTGTTGTACAACTGAATACAGAAGTGACATATCAGACTCAGGGTGTCTCAGTGGATCTGTGTGGGATGTGTGGAGCATGGAGAGGCAATTCTGTGCTTAATCCATGACATCAAGCTGAAGGGCAAAGAGTGAGTGCTGCTTTCCTTTTTCTGGGGGAAAAGGCAGCATCCCAGCCTTTCCTGTACTTAAGGCAGGAAGGATTTTTTTGATTAAGAAAATATTGTGGAGCATCTCATGATTTGAGTTCTGTTACAGGAATAAAACATCCTCCAAACCACAGAGTTTTCTTCCCATCTAAATGACAAAAGCCCACCACCACCACAAGGGTGTTTGACATCCTTTATGAATTTTGGTGAAAGCAAAAACTGAATGCAGAACTGATGGCAGATATTTTGCCTGCAATGCACAAGGAAATCCTTCAGCTAATCCAGGTGTCAGGAGAAGCACATACTGCCTCAGCACACTTATTCCACTCCTGTGAGGTTTTCTAGTAGGAGGTTTTCTAATAAGAGGTATAACTTTTCTTTAACCCTCACTTCAGCCCCCAAAGGAAAGCAAGCAAAGTCTGGCAGTGGCTGCCAGTCCCCAGAAAAGAGAGGTGTGTACCTGAACCAGCAGCTCCAAGTTCCTGTCATCGAGGAGATGCACCTGGCAGTGCCGGCCCTCGGTCATCTGCAAAGACACCAACACAGCCTTGTCAGGAAGGATAGCATTCCTGGCTTTCTTTCCTGGCTTGCAGCAGAGCACCTGAGGCTTGGGGACAAGGGCAGTGAGAAGCAAAGTGTCTGATTTTGATGGATAAGGGAATTGACTCCGTACCCAAGCTGAGAGTCCTTCTCCAAGGACTCCATCTGGGGAGCTACCTCAGCACTCTCAGTTAGCAGCACTCAGGATCAGATAAAAAACCCCATAAATGCTGTGAGAATTCAGTGTGAGGATGAGCCATCCTGGCCAGTGCCACAGCCACAGGCTTTGCTCTGGTGAGGAGGGGATGACCAGGGAATCCAGATCCACCCAACCCTCCCTGCAGATGGGTCAGCCCAGATCTGATCCACTGATCTGTGTCTAGAAGAGATGGAGTCTCTCTCTACCAGCACAGTGCCATTTTCACTTGGGCAGCTCCTGAAAGTCATCACCTCCATGGGATTCTTATTTGGGAGCTGCACACATCAAGAAGGTGCTTGAACCT
The DNA here is from genome assembly GCA_013400435.1 of Pycnonotus jocosus. Classification (NCBI taxonomy): domain Eukaryota; kingdom Metazoa; phylum Chordata; class Aves; order Passeriformes; family Pycnonotidae; genus Pycnonotus; species Pycnonotus jocosus. The sequence goes on along the minus strand of VWYP01004233.1, from coordinate 67,062 downwards.
CACGACTAAGAATGGGATGAGCTTTGCAACCTCCAATGCTATATCTGAAGCACCTCTTTCATGTCACATTTATCTCCTGCAAACTAAGTCTGTTCCTCTCTTTAGCAGGCGAGCAATTCAGAAATAGCTGCCCATTATGCCCTTTTAATATCTGCCCTTTGAAATCTAATACATTTCAATGAAAGCTTTTACATTATTTAATATCTGTTCTAATTCTGGGCCTTTCAGCAGCTTCAGCGAGCACCAGCTTTGCAGCACTCTCTGGCTGAGAGCTGGTGAAGGAAGCCTGGCTTTCATATCTGTTCTCCCAGCGCAAAAGTAACTCATTTTCCTGAGCTCCCAGCACAAGCTCCCAGCCGACCATAAATTGTGAGCTGGGAGCAGAGGCCGGGGGTGGTTTGCTTAGGCAGAGGGATTAAACAGTGACACGCAATGGTTTCTCCTTTCACATCCCTCTGGCTCAGCAGGGACAGGGACAAGGACAGGGCTGAGCTGTGGTGCCATCAGCACCTCTCATCACCTCCCACCCTGTGCACGCTGCACGCCCGAGCCTTACAGAGACTTAAAAATAAACACCATTTATACGTGATTCCAGTGGAACCGCAGAGACCTCCCAGCTCTGCCCTGCCGGGACACAGCCGCCTCTGTCACCAGCCAGCCCCGCTGCCCCAAGCACCCAAATCAACAAAGCTGCATTGTTCCCACTAATTGAGCTCCTGTTGACCAAAAGCCGAGAGGGAGGGAGTGCCCTCCTGAGGAGCCCTGCGAGCAGGTCAGAGATGAGAGTGTAGCACAAAACTCCCTGCAGTGTCCGGGAAAACCGGGCTGCAGCACCGGCAACTTTTGGCACTGCTGAGCATCACCAGAACAGCAATACTGGCACAAGGACCGTCTGCAGAGCGAGTCTGGAGGGAAGAAATCCCTTCTTTTCCTTTTGTCTCACTGCTACGAACACGAGTTTGTGCAGCAGTGCCAGATGAGGAGCGACACACGACAAGGCTGCTCCACCCTGGGGACAGCAGCGATCGCTCCGCTGCATCCATCCCCTGCAGGGGCTGCATCCTGCAGAGCATCACCCCCATGCCCTTCACTCCCGGCAAGGCACCACCTCCAGCCACTCATTCCTCAGGTTCTGGAAGCAAAGCTGCACCACCCCAACTCCAGCTTGCTCCCTAAGTTTTATCTGCTGCCCCAACACAGCCTTTAAATCCGTTCTGATCCACTCCCAGGTCCATTTGTTCCCCAGAGCTGAAGGGCTGCCATGGCAGCTCATAAGTAAGTCACCTCTTACCGTCAATTAATCATTTCATCGGAGCACCCTTCAAGGTGGAGCGCTTTTCTGGCTCTGACACACTGTTACAAATCTGTCCCCGTTGGGAAGTGTCACATCCAATGGTGTTTTTAAATCGTTTCCCACCTGTTGCTCTGAGATAGCACCAGGGTTGCCACTATTTAATTGTGAGCTGCTTTAGCTTTCACCCAGTGAAATCACATCAATCACTTCTGAGTGTTTTAATTGCCTCGCTTGTCTGTTGTTAAGTAAAAAAAGGGTTTTGTTACAGCAAACACATCCATAAAGACTTGTGCTGAAGAGAAAGAAAGGTATCTGGAAGGATTAAAACATAAAAGAAATACCAAGCATGATCCCTGCTTCAATTCAGCTATCCAAGGTAACTGCAAAGCACCTGAAAGTAAATAAACCTCATGACACCCCTGAAGATAGGCAAGATATAATTATCCCTGATTTTGTTGATGAGACAACATAAGGAAACAGCTTAGAAGTCTCATTTACAAATATAGATACAGACAACATTTAAAACCTGAAGATGCCAAGAAATCTTTCCTCAGCAATCACACATCCACCTCCCAGAGGGCTGGAAAGCTCAGGCAAGAAGATGCCAAGGTGCCCAGTGACAAAGCACCAGGAAATGCCTTTGCTGTGACAAATCTGCACCCACCTGCACTCCCAGAGCTCTGTGGGCTCGTGTCACCCCAGGAACACTTCATCCTATGAACAGAGGTACAGGACACCCCAGGAACACTTCATCCCATGGACAAAGCTACAGGACACCCCAGGAACACTTCATCCTATGGACAAAGTTACAGGACACCCCAGGAACACTTCATCCTATGGACAGAGCTACAGGACACCCCAGGAACACTTCATCCCATGGACAAAGCTACAGGACACCCCAGGAACACTTCATCCCATGGACAAAGCTACAGGACAGCCATGTCCAGAGCCAAGGAATGCCTGTGGCTGTAGCTCCAAGAAGAGCTGCTTGCACCCCTCTGCTCCCCCCCAGCCCATTCCTGAAGGCTCCATTCCTGCTAAAACACCTTCTCCACCCAGGGTACTCACTGTGTGGCACCACAGCCTGCTCCAGGAACACAGATCTGCTAGTGTGACCATCAGCTTTGCATCTCTAGCAGTGTTAACCTGGGCAGTTCGAGCCCTTCTCCTCCTCCTGCACACCCAAAGCTTTAGCCACCAGCACCCTGCTGCCTGCAGCTGTGCAGGAGCTCACTCCAAGCATCCCCACCCCACTGCTGGTGGGGCAGAGAGCTCTTCACTTGGCTCACCCCTTTCTTAGAATCAGAAGAAAATCGCTCCAAATTGCTATCACAGGGAAGCACAAGCCCATCCCACATCAGGAATGTCGCCCACCAGAGAGGTCAACTCCAGGAGACAATGCTCTCCTCACATCCAGCTGCCTCCCTGTCTCTGATGGACAAGGCAAGACTCACATTTCACAAGCCTTTTCTGTACAGGAGGTAGAACCAAAAGCTTTGGAAGCTATTGCAGCTGCAAGCTCACCTCACAAGCTCTGGAGTGTCAATCCCCTTCCAGCAGCCCTGTACACCCCAGGTGTGACATGACTGTGGCACAGCACTGTCACAGCAATGCTCCAGCACTGTCACAGGTACCAATAATCTGGTCCCATCCTCTTGCCTGGAGAAAAGCTGGAGAGCTTCATGAAGGGGTTTCCACCACTTTCATCAATGGATTTTGGCCAGGGAAAGGTACCTCCAGCTCAGCAACTGGGGACTCTGAGCTCCTGGAGCCGGAGCAGCAAAGGAGTCCTTTTTAACTCCCCCAGTGACACTGGTGTGATTAATTTGATTTATTCCTCACAGCACATCCGCCTGCAGGTCTGTTTCCTCAGGCTGTGGGAAGGGACTTGTGCTGTGTCCCAGCTCCCAGGGCACCAGGCTCCCCAAAGACCCAAAGCCTGGAGACCTCACTGGTACATTTTCTTTCATCCTTGATTCAGGACACCCTGCTAATCTGAACAATATATTTGATTTTCTCTGTGTTGGACCAATCCATCACGAGCTGAGCACAGCTGTCTGGCTCAGTCAAGAGCTGGTGTGAACAGTCTTGAGATATTTATACACATAACACAAATCTGCTTTCAGCTTGTTCTCATTGATTTGGCATTGTCTGTACAAATGAACAATTTTTGCAACCTGCCCCCAAACTGGTTGTCTTAGCTGTTGTTTTTAAAAGCTGCTCATGTTTAAGCTATTATCCAGTAAAGGAAGTAGCAGCATAAAATTCATGAAGCATCTCTGTGTCTCATCTCATTCCCAATAGGAAATTAGGAGAGAGACATTACACAGCCCTATTTTTGGCAAAACCATACTGAGAGACTGGGAAACAATAAAAACCCAGCATCCCAAGGCCACTTGTATTCTCTGTACACAAGTAAGCAGCAAAACCTCAAAAATTTAGAGGGTTGAAAGGAGACAAACACTTTCCACTGCAGGAATACCATTATATCAAAATTTTGCAGCTCTCCTAATTTACAGACTGTCAGCAAGAATCTGATTCATCCAAACCTTCAGTAAAAAAAGGCAGATAATGAAAGGAAAGAAACAATCCTCAGAATATCCACGTGTGGCAATTAAAGCATATGGTGAGATTGTAACTCTACACAGAAAATTAGCATTATCATAAAGGTTTCATTAGCTGAGAGGAAACAACATTTTGTCCTCCCTTTTTTTTTGTCACAAAAAAATGTAACAAATTCTCCACCTAAAATCATCCAAGCAGATTTTCCAAAACATCCAGCCTTTAAAAAGAAAATCAGCAAGGCAGAGGAAAAAAAAAAAAAACAAACCAACAAACCTACTTCTTGGCTATGTAGACCAATTCCCTATAATATCCTGAGCCTGAATGTTTCTTTGGGAAAAAAAGCACATGCAGGATATTTATGCTATTTCTCTTGGACAGAAACATCCTCTCTATGCAAAGCTGGTTGTTACATGCAATATTTTTAGACATCCATGTGTGTCATCCCGTTAGGGGAAAAAAATCAGAAAAAGAAAAGAGTAATTAGACAGGGTGTAAACAGGAAATCTCAAAAAAACACAAACCCTAAGCCAAAAAAAAAAAAAAAAAAAAAAAAAAAGTAGAAAAAAANAAAAAAAAAAAAAAGCTGTCAGAATAGCACATCTCCTGAAGGAAGCTTAGGAATGGAGAATCATGAAGGGTCTGGAGCAAACCCCAGTGTGTTGTATTCCCTCCAGGTCAGATTCCTCCCTCCCAGAACTGGACAAGTTACAAAGAAGTCACTTGGCCTGTCACTGACTTCTATTTTTAAGCTCTTTTTTGTTTTAAGGTCTAGAAAAAGCCAAAAAAAAACCCCAAAACCGAAACCCTAAAACTCTCTGGCCAGAGAAGAGAGGATGACACGTAAGCTGCACATAATGAAGACAAAACTGGGAGCTGTGTCTGCCAGAGAGAGGCTCAGAGCTCTGTGCCTGCATCCCAGCTGCTCTCCCTGGGGATGTGCCATGGGTTGGGCTCAGCACCACTCAGCAAGGGCAACCTGAGCCAGGGCCCTGCAGCCACCTTAATACTCATCAGCAGAAGCTTTAAAACCACCCCCACTCACATCCACATCCAGCTTCACACCTTTAATACCCTGAATTCCATGAGAAGTCTTTTGGAAGGAGCAAAGCTCTCCCCCCAGTTCTCTCCTCTTTTCTTCTTCCCAAGATAAATCCTTTTGTTCAGACCTGGGTGCTCCTGGAAACATCCCAATGTGATGATCCCAGTTGCACTGAACTGTGCATTTTATTTCCATGAGCTCCTGGCAGGGTAACCACTTGAAATTAAACTTCACTGGCAGATGAATAGCTCCTAAAGATATTTTATAGGCAGGAAAATAAAACACCTGTACTGATGCATCCAGTGATGAGAGAGAAACTCATTTTCACTACATAAATGGCCAGCACACAGCCTTAAACGTGCAGTTTGGAAAGGGAGAAATTGGACTGTGGTACATCATTAGTACCATAGATTATAAAAACTGCCTCATTTATTCCTGAAACAGGCACACCACAGTGGCTCAGGCAGTCAGAGCACTGAAGAAAATAATACAGATAACAAAAAGCCAAAGAACAAAATTCCCTCTCCCAGAAGGCAATGCTGTCCCTTTGCACACTGATGTCACAAAGCCTGTGCCATGAGGGAATCCCAAAATGCTTCCATCCTGCTTTTGGCAGTGACTCAGAGGCAGCAGCACAAGCCAAGAGCACCAGCCTGGATCTTTAAAGGATTTCATGTCCAAATCCCTACCTGAGCTGCACTTAACCAGCATCACCAGTAATTTCTTGTAAAGGTCCTGTTTTGTTTTTTTTTATCCAAACCTCTCTTCTATAACTCACAAGCCTGTAAGAGATTTCAAAGCCTCACACTGAAGCCCCTACATTTCCGATTTTCATTGGCATTTAGGTGGGTTTTTTCCTTTGGTTCTGAAGGCATTTAAGATCAGTTCCTCAGCTGCCTCAGATCAGCACTGGTTCATTGACTTTGGTACAAGCAGCCAGCTTATGTCTGACCCCTGAACGTGCACAGCCTGACCAAAATGTGAAATCACATGCAAGAACGTCTGGCAATAAGGAGCTGCCCCAACCAGGCAGATCTCAGGAAAATAAAAGCCTTTGCCTGTCCTTCTGGAAGGAAGGGGCCTGCATGCAGCTGGGGGGAAGAGGGAAAAAGTTATAATGGTTTAAATGACCTCAGAGTTTCCTGGTGTGTCTGCTGGGAGAGCAGAGCTTCATCATGTTCCAGCACTTGGAGTCACTCAGAACTTTAAGGAATAAGCAGGAAGACAACAGACAGAAGTTTGGGGCTGTAGTACATTGCTGTGGGAGCTTTTTAAACAATCTGCACTGATCTCCAAAAGCACCATGATGCACATTCTGGGGAGCCTGTCTGCAGCCCCCAGGGCTCCCTGAGCAGTGTAGGTGCCATCACTCAGTGTCCCATGGTGGGAAGTGCTCAGGGTGAGACTGAGGGTTGGAAATGCTCCACTCTCCCACAGTGAAGATCTGAGGAAGGGAAGCATTGTCCCAACCCACATCCCACCCCACTGTGTGCCTCTCCACCAGCTCCTCTGCCACAGAGCAGTGCAGTGCCTTCCCCTATGGACCCACTGACACCTCCTGCAATGCCCAGTGGGTCAGCTCTGGCTCCAAAAACTCGTGTTCCCCCAGTCTCTGCTCACACCAGCCAGTGGGCTCCTGCCACAAGAGCACAGTCTGGCTCACACAGACACAATAAACCTGCAGTGATCCCTTGGAGGGCAGTGGCAGAGCTCCCACCAGCTTTATGGGGGCAGACCATGTCTCCAGACATACTGCCTCTCCTTCCTAATCTTCAAGTCATAAAGAAGCCTTTGGCTGAAGTCCTGTCTCCAGTGTAGTCAATTAATTTTGCCATTAATTTTAATAGGGTCAGGGTTTTGCCTTAAATCATCTATTATCTCACTATTAACCTTTAACAGAAGCCAGTATCTGCCTAATGTTAAATAGCTAAAGGTCCTCCACAGTGGCTGGCTGCACCTTTCATGCTCTGAGCTCTGGCAAACCATCCTGCAGGACCAACCAGGTGACTCCAAGGGCCACCCCCATCCCTCCCAAGGGCTGCAGAGGCCACCTTGGCTCTGCACACTCAGATCTTTACCCACAGCAGCTGCAGGGACTGTGCAGAGCCATTCCCAGCCCTCAGGGTATTTATTCTGGACCAGCCAGGCAGGGACAGACACTTAAAGCCCTAATTGAGTGACATGCACAGAAATAACGTTTTAAGATGAGACAGGCTGGAGAAAAGTGCAAGCTTTGCGCTTTTGATGCCCCTTTGATGATGCTCTACATGGAAATGTTGGCTCTGCTGAAGTTTGGCAGTGAGCTGGAGATAAAACCCAGTGCCTGGAACAGGGGGCTGAGAGGCTGCCTGGGTTGCATGGCACCTTCCTAAAATAGCCATGTGAGCTGGAGATAGGATGAACAAACTGGCTCCTGCAGAGCATCAACTGCCTTTCATGCAAGCCCCACCAGCTGAGCCAGTGAAAAAGTCTGGCACAGGAAGAGCCCAAGAGCTCTCCCTCACTGCAGGCACTGTGGCTTTGCAGGGCCACGTGCCAACAGATTTTCCACGCAGCCCTCCTTTCCCCCATTTATTCTATTATTTCTCATTGCAGGGGATGGCAGATCTAAGGGACTCTTTCATTCACTCTATTGATGGTTTGTACAGCGTGACAGGAACAGCCTCTTGGGGTCATTAGAAAGATCCCAGTCACCAGAGCAGGGCACTAAATCTCATCCTCCTCTCCCAAAATTATCAGAACTAATGATAAGCACACTGTAATAAGACCCCCAAAAACAGAACAAAACCAAAGAGCAGCCACAAATTAAAATCCAAAAAACAAATTAATTCAATCTCCCTCAAAATGATAAATCCAGTAACCCAGGCAGGAGTTAAAGCCCTTTGCCAAGAGCAAAATATAAACAGCAGAACTGCAGCTTCTTACTCCCCACCAGGAATGTGCAGGGTAAAGAATTCACCCCTCTCCTCCCCCTGAGGAAATCTTGCAGTGTGGCTGCCTTTCCTGATGCTCCCCATGGCTTTTCCTTGTGCTTGCTTTTGCTCCATCCCACACAGGGGTGCAGGGGCTGTTCACTGTGCACAGGGATGAAAGCACTCAATGGCACAGGCAGCACCAGCCCCATTGCAGGAGGCAGAGGGAAGAACTGCTGCTAAAGTCTGCTGGCCTCAGATTTTCCAGCTGCCCAGCAGCACCCAGCCAGCATTTCACCTCTCCTGGCACTGCCAAAGGCCACAGGATCCCTCTGGCAGGGTTAACACAGATGCTGAGTCCTTCTGACATAGAGGGAGAGGTTAGCTATCCTCTTGAAGGATCAGCACCTTTATTGCAGGAGTATTGTCCTTAAAGGTGTCTCAAAAACTGAAGTGTTTCTCCAACAGGTCATGTCATTCCACTCCTGCCACTTTGCACTTAGTTTGTTTAAAACAACAGCAAGAAAAGAACAGGCTGGCAACTCTACAGCTAATGCTATAAAAAAACTATCTGGAAAATTAATAGGAAACAATCAGTACAAATCTGCCAGAAATATCAAGTCAATGAAATCCAACATCTGCTTTCCTTGGCAGCACACAGCCAGTAAATTTGTGTCTGCTGGAGACACGCTTATCACCAGCAGAGCTGAGACACTGCAGGCAGGTCATTACTGCTCACAGCCCACTGGGGTGGCTTGTTCCAGGGCAATCTCCTGGGAATCCAGGGGGAAAAGCTCTCTTGTGGGATCAGAGTGCCTCCCTGATGCTGTCTGGCAGCACAAATGCAGGGGCTGCCCATGGGGGGCACTGCCTGGAGGCAGCAGCAGCCTCTGCCCCTGAGGAGAAGTGCCCACAGTGGGGCAGGACTGTCCACCTGCCCTCCTGTGACCTGTCCTGACCTTTGCTCCTCAGCCAGGAGGCAAAGCAGTTAAGCTCCAGCTTCTTTGCTTAAGTCTCTACAACACGAATCTCAGGGTTTATTCAGTGCAGAGCCTCTGGTAACTTTTCCTGAGCTTTACCTCACCCCAGAAGCCATCTCTGACCCACTTGAACAAACACAGCTTTCCCTGATACAGGAATAATTACAGAAAATGAAAAAATAACCCTCATAGAAGAGTAGTTTCACATCCCTGGAGACCCACACCCTGCCCCTGATGCCTTCTTTTGCCTCTCCCCAGCCCTGAAGCTCTCCCCCATTTCTGATGCCTTTTCACAGGATGCTCCTCTGTCCCCTCCACCACCTCCCTGCTCACCCCCGAGTTGGTTTTTTGAGGGAAGGCTCCCAAAGCAGGAGGCACAGGCAGAGCAAGCCCTGACCAAATAATTGCCATCCCCTCCTGGCAGCATCTCATCCTCTAAAGTCATCTTGAATCTCTTCTTCTCCTGCCCCTCCTGCCCTGGTCCCTGCACCCAGCATTCCCCCATGGACTTTTCCAGCCACTCATGCTTGGCAACATCCCCTCAGGAAATCCAGATGCCAGCCTTGGACAGACATCAGGTAAGAAGGAGATGCAAAATCATTTAAAAAGAAGGCTAAAGCACAAGTCCTTTAAATCTGCAGCTCTTAAAAACATTGCAGAGAGCAAACAAGTGAACCAAGAGAAGTCCCAATAGTTGGTATGGGCTGGAGCAGGCAGTGAGCAGTGTTTCTGTGGAGGCAAGGAGCCAACATTCCCAGTGCCAGCACCTTGCCAGGCACTCAGGGGGGCTGATCCAGATGGTTCCACATTTCAACATTTCACATTTAAAGCAAAACAAGTGCTTTGGATCAAAGGCTCTTTCTCAGCAGCCGTTACCCCAGCTCTGTGTGCACTGCTGCATCTCCAGGCCATCTCTTCACAAGGGTTTTTTTTTGGGGGTGAGAGGGGAGGGGACCTTGTGAGGAGATATTTAATAGCTGCATGCTGAAAGGAGTTACTGTACCAGGCGCCACTGCCTTTTCTCGGGACTCATGAATCTGTGCTTTGTTCAGGTTAAATCATATCTCAGAGCAGCCCATAAGGGTAATCTCTGAAAAGGGGTTTTCTCTCTAACCAGAAGTTAAGAGATTGTTGCTCCAGCTGCAGCAAAAGTTACCAGAATCCAGCTTGGATTTAGCCCTTTGCTGAAGTAGCCAAGGCAGCATTTACAACAAAGGCAGGAAAAAGCAGCTGTAAACGCTGGGATAAACAAACAGCCCCTTATCTCCTGAATGGAGTGCAAAAGATGCAAAGACATTTTTATGGACTGATCCTTCGAGGCAAAGAGAAGAGCAAGCAGAAAGGTTTCAGCCTACACCACCCCAAACTTTCTTTGCTCTGTGCTGCTTTCTGGCTCTCTGGAGCTCACGGCTCTGAGCTCTGCATGATGTTTAACTCAGGACAGCACTGCACTAAATAAAACTATCTGTCACTGCCAAGCATCAGAAATTTAAATACAGCTTCTTACCTCCACATCACACACCCTGCTGGTTTAAATGGACTTGAGAAAGCCAAGAAGCACTGCCGGTGTGCATGCACTCAGCCTTCATGTTTTCTGTGCATCTGAGCTGGGGGAAGAAGGGAGACACAATCCCGGGCTCTTTCCGTTGCCATATAATCTGAAGGAAGTGACCTTCGTGTTTGTTGCTTTGATTACAGATTCAGGAACAAAAGCCCTTCCAGAGTGAGTCAGGGGACACAAAGGGTTGAAATGGGATTGTTAAAAATGGGAAAGCATTACAATTGTTAATTGGTTTGTTGTTTTTTGTGGTTTTTTTTTTTTTTCCTGTCTGTCATATTAACCCCTTTATTATAAAACAAAACCAGATGAAAACCCAGCAGTTACTGACCAAAGGCAGAGCACAGGTGCCAGTCCTGGGGCAGTGAGACACTTTGGTGTGGGATCATGATCCCTGTGTCACAGCAGGGGCTGAGGACCCCCATGCTGGCAGCTCTGTGCTCGCTGGGAGCTGCCATCACCCCTCACTCTCCTATCCAGGGATAGGAGGGCCCTTTGTGTAAAACCCTGGCACAGCACTAAAACTACCAAGCCATCCCCAGTCTGAACCCCTGGCAGCAAGGCTGAGCCCTGTGGCATCAGGGACCAACCCACCTGAAGGGATACAGGAACAGAGACAACCAGAGCTTGTCTGCTCACACCCCCACCCTCACCTCACAAACTCACATCTCCCCTGTGCCTCCCTCCAGCAGACACTCCCAGGAACAGATTTTTTGTGGTTTTCCCAAAGTGCTTCCCAGAGCACAGGTCTGCTGCTCTGATGTGGTGTGCTGCACTCTGGGGAGGGCACTGAGAGCATGGACATGGTTCACACCCTTGTTCATCAATCTGAACTTGCTCCTGCTCTACAGGAGTGCACTTTGCTGCTGGTAGAGGAGTAAATCATCCACTGCTGCTCTGCTGCTCCTTTGCAGGCTGTTCTCTGTGTGCCAAACACTGAGTTCTGCTTTGATCCCCTGATTCCTTCTCCACTGGCACATCAACCCACAAGGCTTCACACACCCCCAGCCCTGAGGCAGCAGCACAAAGTGTGTAACTGTGTCAGGCACAGCACAGGTGTCACGCAGGCACAGGAACAGCTCTCCTCAAAGAAACTCAAACAACTGACACTGCTTTCACTGAAAATGAAAAAAAACCCAAAAAATAAAAACCAATAAAACAAAAAAAAGCCAAACCCAGAACAACAAAGAGCTGTGCACCCAAATCCAAGAAGCTGCAGCTTCCAGAGTTCCAACCTGACCTTCCGGCAGGTACACAAGAGGCACAAAGTCCCAAATTTACATGTGCAGTTACTTCAAAACTCTGCATGCTCTTATTCAGTTATTTATGCTCTCAACTGAGCAGTCACGCTGCACACAGAGGACAAATTTTGAAGAGTCTCCCAACCCAATTTTTAAAATCCAGTGATCTATTTTAACAGGAAAAAAAATTAACTTCAACACCTGGAACAAACTAAATTGCTTTTCCCAGAATGAAAGTGGGTCAAACTTTGGACAGCAACACCTCAGAGATGTGGTTCCCTCTGCCCAGAGGTCCTGAGGCCCTTTGGCCCAGCTGGAGTCCCCAAACAGGAGGCTGTGCTGAGTGTTTGAGGTTCCATGAAGCTGCAGAGCACTGTGACAGAGCCTTGCCAACAACGCTGGGGAGAGAAGCAGCAGCACTGCCTGGTCCACCCATCCATCACACAGGGTGAGTCAGCCCTGCTCCCCTCCCTAAATAACCATCAATCCAGACACCTCCAGAGGGCACCTACCCCAGACACCCGGGATGCAGTGAGGTGCCAGAGGTGTCTCACCCTCCTTGTTTCATTCAGAAAACCAGCTTTGATCAAATAACCACCCCTTAAATAGCTGCAGACAAAGAGTTGTCTTTTTTTTTTTTTTTTCCCAAAGTTATTTTGTAAAAGCCAACGTTTTCATAGTCATGAGACTACAAAAGCTTTCCACTCCATGCTCAGTATCACAGGTTTCATGAAAGAACCATAAGCTGGCCCCACATCAGGCAGGAGGGTGCCAGGTCAGGTCCAGCCAGCTGCTCCAGACTGCCCCAGCAACTTAAGAGATGGCAGTGAGACAATTTTGGGAGAGGATTTCAGAGCAACAAACTTGCATTTGTCTCCAAAACAGACTCCAAAGCCCCAAAAATAAGATGGAAAATAGACAGTGAGTCATGTTTCCTTAGAGAAATGATGTGAAGGTTACCTGGGCGGTGCCAGCTTCTGCCCTGCTGGGATAACCACAGGGACAGGAATAGCTGGAGGAGGGAGAGCACAGCTCCTCAGAGGACCCATGGCTTCCAAACAAACACAGACCAGGGCTGCATAATTCAGCTGTACTTTTTAACTGAGAAAAATCAGAGTTTAAAAGAGGTACAGCACACCTGTAATAGGTAGGAAGCTGTTGGAGTTGAGTGCAGGGAAATCTTTGCAACTCTGAGGCACGAATGAGCTGAGTTTGGGGACAGCAGGGCCACGACCCTGCACTGAAGGGTGACCCTACAGGGGATGCAGCACACCCCAGCACCCCCAGTGCCATGATTGTTCATTGAAGGGTGACCCTACAGGGGATGCAGCACACCCCAGCACCCCCCAGCAAGGTGAACAGATGCACTGAGCTTGATACAAGAGAGGAATTATTGTCACTTTCACTATGGCTTAACAAACACCACCCTGCTCCAAACCTCACACCCTCTGCCCAGCCCACATCTCCCTGCCCAGAAACCACTGGCCCACCCAAAGGTAAAGCCAGGATGCTCAGGAAGCAGCAGCACATCACCAGCAGTGCCATGGGGTGAAGGGCAGTGACTCCTCCAGCCCCATTCCCAGCTCTGCTGGCACCACACTCAGCAGGGAGATGCACTCTGGGGTACCCATCCCCAGGACAGCACCTACCCCACACCACCTGGAAAAGCAACAGAAACATCACAGTCTTAACCCCAGCATTGCTTGGACTGCCAAAAATGTCTTTTAATGGCTAAATCCAGCACATTCAAGCTCTTCTCAGCTTTTGGATGACACTTACTGTCCCCATCTCCTTCCCCAACACGCCACTGATGCATGTTTAAATGAATGACAGATCAATTAGTGGGGAAAAGTGTACATGTGTATATTTGTGTGTGGGAGGGTATTTAAGCTAATATATTCCAGCACTGATAGCTTTATCCTCTTTGCAGCCTCTGAGAATGAACTGGCCTCCATCTGTACAGAAGATTAGTGGAATCACTAATCACTAATTATGACTCAGAGGTTTTAAGAGCAATGCAGACTGTACAAGGAGTGGCCTGATTTTCAGAAAATGAGGGGACAAAGATAGCACAGTGTTATTTTAAGCACATGGACAGTCCATCCAAGATCACAAAGCGCTGCAGTGACAACGCCAACAAAAGGGGTGACAGGGACACAAACACTCAGAAGGACAAAAACAAAGCACGTGCCTGAAACACTTTTAATTTACCTTTTCACACTGCTTGTGTCCAGTCAGAGCGAGCTGGGCAGCCTCTCTGCAAAGGGCAGAGTGGAGATTTATCCAGGCAAGCTCACACAGTGATAGCTTTGTATCTTTGCACAGGACTCGCTGCCTCTGAGAAGCGGCGCCAGCGACATTCGAAATCGAACGTATTTTGTGAGCTGCGTCACATCAGAGAGGAAAAATATTTATACAGGCCCAAGTGGTTTGTGAATAGAAGGCACTGTTTGAAACTGGCACCGTGACACCCCGAAGGAAATGAGATGAAGTTCACAGTCTGGTTGTGAAGTTTGTCAGTGACGGAAGAGGGAGAAGCCATAAAAAAAAAAAATTTAAAAATCGTATTTTTGTTTGAATAAACTGTCTCAAACAGAAAACGCTATATCATGAGCTCAGATGGAAATGTGTCTGGCAGAGAGGTCTGGAAAGCTGCTGTTGGGAGTGTGCAGAGCCAAGTTTAACTCCAGGCTGTCAGGAGGTAGTGCCCAGAGCTGGGCCTGTTCTCAGCCCTCTTAAAGGCTCCCCCAAAATCCCAGCCATGGGGACACCTCCACATGCCAGGTTTGGACACGATGGGAGTTTCAGCAGTGCCAAAGCTCTGCCTGCAGGTGACATATGAGCAGCATCACTGCATCAGGTCAGATCCCTTCAAAAAGAAAAGGAGCTGGATGAAAGCAGCCTGAGCAAAGCTTTTCCAGGGTAACCAGTAATCCCCAGTGCACAAGTTTAAATCTTTGAAGGGACACAGACACATATTCAGTGTCCTCTAAAAAGGTTTTCAGGCTCCCTTTGAAAAGCTCTGACCTGTAAGAACACCTGAGATGCTTCTGCTGAGCATCACTCCTGGGGTCTGTCTGGTGGGGAACAAAGTCCTGCCCTCACAATGCAGCCCCAGCTTTGTGTTCTCCCTCACCACTGCAGCACTGCTTTTCATCCTTGTGAAAACAGAAGGAGCAAAGGCACCTCAGTTTGCTGTCAGCATTTTTCACAATGAAAAGCTAAGGTGTGGCAGCAGAGGAAGCGTGGTGCTCACTATCCAAACCAACTACGTGAGCACTGGAGGAAACAGAAGCCAGCAGCTTCCTCTGCTGCCCCTCCACCCCAGGTACCATGGGCCAGACACACCAACAAAGCTGATCTATTGTGCTTCATCAGCAATTTTTTTTCACTTCACACAGAGGAAATGACCTTTCAGAGGTTAAAAAGCGCTCTGTCCAAAAGACCCATACGGAAAGTTTACGCTTCTGCATCATAATTTATCAGCTAATTATCACTGCAATTGGAAATTTCAGTTACTCCTTAACTGCTTAATCACAGAGATGCTCCTGTATCTGGCTGTACATCCAGCAGATCCATCACAACATGCCATTATGTTCTGCAGGGAGCTTGGAAACAGTTTTCCCAATTTCTTTACCACTTTGCATAGAGCAGACTGACTGACACACATGTTTAACCCTGACCCTAAGCCATTCACTTGACCAGTTTTTAATTTATAAGAGCTAGATGCATCATTAAATAGATTTTGATGCCATATCTCATTCCTGCTAAGCCATACTGAGGAATCAATGGGTTGTGGGATGTACTGGTGGCAACTGGCATTGATACCTCAGAGGAAAACTTTCTGTCAATACCCCAAAGAAAACCAGGCCAGTGGTAATATAGGTAACTAAACACAGGAGAAATGTTGATTCTAGAAGTTTTTGGCTTTGCAGCTGCTTCTTGACCTCATTTATATAAAAATTTCACTTTGTTTTACTGCCCTATAATTAAATCTAAGACAGGTGGCCTATAAAAGCAGCACATGGAGGGTCCTGCAGAAAGCTTTCTTTGAGAATTTTATCAGGACACCTCGAAATGCCATGTTGTCCCATTTCAGGCATCAGGAGGGGCTCTAGAAAGACTCCCCCAAAGCCACAGCACTATGTGCCAGAGCTCCACAACAAAATACAGCCCTCACTCCTTTCTCTAGTAGGAAATAGGAACCCCTGAGTGAAGGTTTCTATGCTGAATTCTCATCCAGGAATCTTCCCAAGCCCCAACAGCCCCAATAATTCATCCCTAACAGCCCCAATAATTCATCACTAACAGCCCCAATAATTCATCCCTAACAGCCCCAATAATTCATACCAACTTGCTGCTGTTAGAAAAAAGACCTGTGCCAACTTTTCTGTCAGCTGTCCCTGCAAATCTGTTATTTCTAGGACAGGCTTTAAATGCACCCTGCCATGGACAAGACAATGTTCCCTGGCACACAAGCCAAGGGCTCAGAGAATCAACTCACACTGTCCAGCCCCTCCCCTGGTGAGGGTTCAGGGGTTATTTCAGAGTGGAACAGGACACCCCAGCAGTGCTTTGGCTCTCAGCCTCCTCCAGATGAATGGGCTCTGGGCAAGCAGGACATCCCTTCTTCTCTTTTGGCAGGTGGGACAGATGATGGGAAGCATCCTGGAGCAAGGATCAGCTTGGGGAAGTGCCTGGGTGGAGCTGAAGTTCCTGTGCCAGTGAGCAGGTGAAACAACAACAGGTGAAACCTTGGAAAGGGTTTCCCACATCCACATGCCAGAAACACAAAGGCTGAGGAGAAGGTGACTGACAGAGGCTGGTTTGTGCTTGCTGGGGTGGGTTTTAGTTGTGCTTAAAGCTGCTAAGGCAGGTAAGGGCTTTATGCTGGCAGGGAGGATTTGAGCCTGCCCCGTGACCACCTCTGCACCTGCCAGCTCCCAAACAAGGTGTGGACCCTGCTCAGACACACAAAGGTGTTTGTGGCTTCTCCCTGCTGCAACTCCAGCTCAGCTCTCCCACCAGGCTACAAAGCATTTTGTATTTTAAAAAAAAAAGACTAAAAATCCCCCTCACCACAACACCACAATGTAGAACCCCAAGGAGAAGGAATCCTACTTGCTTTCCTTTCTCCACAAAAACGTACTGATGATTAAATAGAGACTTACTGGCAGCATCCAACTCACAGAAAAACAGCCACTGGCCCACAAAATGTGACCCTCAAACACTGATCAAAGTGAACTGAGGCTTCCAGGGCTGATCAGCAGCACGAGTGCCTGTCACCTCACCCTTCCCTGCACATCCCTTGCATGCAGCTCAGTGGACTCAGTTCTGCCTGGTGTCCTGATCTGTCACATCATGCACAGTCCAGGGAGCCCTCAGAGAGGGGAAAAGCCTCTGTTTAGCCAAAATAACCCCTCTATACGAAACCCATGGTGTTTTTTGCATCTGGAATATGAATGCAAAGGAGCTACAGAAATACAGGCATCCTCCATGAATCCAAGGTGGGAAATGTTAAGCACCTGTCCAGGAGTTAATTTTAATAAGATCACAGGGCAAAAAAGGTGTTTTGATGTGGCTGCAGGGCCTCTGGGGAAAAATCTGAGATGACAAATAGCATCCCTGGCAGGTAGGAGTGCTGTCATTCCCTTTCTACCAAGAATAAGAGAACAGAGGAAAACAATCTGCTCAAGACAGTGCAGGATCTGTGGTAATGATGGGACATGAAATCTCACAACCCAAGATTGGAGTCCTGTCCCACAGACACTGCAACATCCACTTCCCCAGAGAAACAACCCCATGGAGTGCTCTGCACTGCTTGTGTTTCTCCACTGAGCCTGAGGTGAAGAAATGTAACCCAGGGTGGCTCAGAGTTCCTCCCTGTGTACAAGGGTCACCCAGCCACTGTCTCTAGCTGTTTCCATAGCTTGAAAGTGCTTAAAAATTAAGAAAATAAATCAGATTCAGGCTCTTGCAGGGCTCTGGCACCTGAAGTAGCTGGGTGACATTTAACACTGTGTGCTCAGTCCTGCACTCACGGGATTCAGCAAGAGGTTTGAGCAGCTGAGAGCCAAAATTTCAGCACAAAAAGCAAACTCTTACACAACCCAACAAGGAAGAGCTGCAGGGCATTCTTTCAGCCATCTCACTTTAATACACCCCAAATCACCACCAGCAAATTCCTGATGTTAAGATGTGAGAGTTGCCTTGCTCTTGCCAGGTTTCATCTCCCAGGGAAGACTCTCAGAGCAGCGAGGGGAGCAACAGGTCACTGCAAGTCCCCATGCAGGACAAGTTGTGGGCAGAGGGGAAGGAGCACTCCCTGTCCACTTTCCCTGGCTCAAGGTCTGCCTGGTAGCATGAGAGAAGGACCAATCTCCTCTTTTCACCCATTTTCACATCCCCACTTTTAGACACAGGCACATGTCAGTGATGCTTTTCATAAAGAAAAGACAAGACAAAGCAACCACCAGGACACCGCAAGTCTGGGCAGAGATACAGCTACATTTTGTTTTGAAAAAACCTCTTTTCACCTCATCAGAGTATGGCAGCTGAACGGTGAATACAGCTGTTGTCAGAGCTGGTCCTTTATTCCAGCCCTGGAGGGATTGGGTTTATCTCCATGGGGATGCAGTGGAGAGGGGAGGCAGTCTAAGCTGCATGCCTTTTACGTGAATGGACCCTAAAAATAACACCCACACAGCACAGGTGTAGCTGGATTTTAATGAGAGAGGAAGAAGAGAGTCAGGACTGCATCCCACCACATCCCTACAGGTCAGTAAAGGTGGGCAAAGGAAAAGCAATGCTGCAACTCCTGCATTCCCTAACTAGTCATGATCCATATCCACAGTGACAGCTGTGTCAGACACATCACAGGGTGTTTCCATACACAATCTGCCCAAGGTACATCCAAGCACTTGTACACCTACCACCGTAAAGCTGCTCTCCCACTCCTGAGCCTACCCTAAAGTTAAATACCAACAGATCGCTTTAGGATTAAACGGGCACAGATGTCCTGCCAGCACGACTTTCCCATGGAAGTGGCATCCTGGTGGCTCTGGAGAGCTGTTTGCTACGAGCTGTGTCATTCTCTGTATTGCAACACACCAGGGAGAGGGGAGAGGCTGAAATATTCACCCTGATGTAGCAAACACGCACAGCGAGGCTGGGAGCAGGCACTAAGCACAAGTTCACATGCGAGACAGAAATACAGAAATACAGGCACACAGAAAAAAATAAATAACTGCTGGCAAAAAGAGAGTTGAAAAAGAGTGACACCACCCTCACTGCCACTGGATACCACAATAAGTGCAAGTCCAGGGCTGTGTTTCCTGCCTGCACGAAGGGGAGCCCCCCAATTGCCACTCCAGGACTCAGTGCACCCCTCCCAAGCAGCAATCCCTCTGCCAGGCAAAGGACGATCACGTTACAAGCTGCCACTAATCAGTGACACAAACACAGCAGAAAAAGCCCCAGCCAGTGTCTCCCATGGCAGCATCGTGCACAGGAGGAGATCCCCAGATCCCCGGGGCAAGGATGGTGACAGCAGCAAGAAGGGCTTCCGGGGGGCAGCCAAAACACCTGTAGATTGACTGACTGATAAAGCACATTCGGCACAGAAAACACCTCCCCAAACCCTGAATTTTGCACTTTGAAAGCACCACCGGGATCAGCTCAGAGGCAGGTTCAGGATCCTCTGAGCCCCTCCTCGATGCTCCTCACCCCATCCCGGGGTGCGCACGGAGCAGCCAGCCTGGAGGGAGAACACACCCGGCCAGGTGCCGGGATGCTGTTCCAAGGAAAAGCCGGGACGATGAGCTAGGTATATATATTTTTTTTTACCTGGTAGACATCGCGGAGGCCACACCAGGCTCGCAGCGCCTGCCGGCACGCCCGCAGCCGGGCCGCGTACCACCGCCGCAGCGCTGCCACCGTCACGGTCCACACGAAGCGGCTGCCGCTGAAGAGCACATCCTCCACCCCGCACATGAACACCGAAGCCATCAGCAGCTCCGCCGGCGGCACAGAGCCCCCGTCCCGCCGCTGGCCTCGCTCAGACGCCTGGCATGAGGAGGCTGCCCGGCTTTATGGGGCGGGCGGCGGGCCGGGCTGTTGCACGGAGCCAGGGTCAAGCCTCAGAACAAACTCCTCTTTCACGGCGCTTCCTGGGCAGATTCCCAGGCATGCCCCGGCTCCTGACGCCCAGCCAGCGCCTGCAGTGGCTCAGCGCTACCAGCAGCTCACACAGCAGCCTTGTCCTTAGCAGCTTATATAAAGCTCTGCTAAGCTCCGCTAGCTACCACGATGTTTTCTAATTAAATTTTAACCCTTTTGCCATACGCCCTGACAACGAGCCCCCGTTTGGATGCTGCGGGAGGAGAGGGACGCGGCGGCGTTCGGCGCTGCCGCACTCGAGTGAGCTGGGCAGGCGCTCCACACACGAATCCCGCGCTATCTGCCTCCAACACCTCATTATCTGCTATACAGGGAACAAAGCTGTCATCGTTTTCTGCCGCCTGAGCCCGTGCTCAAATTATACAGTAGAAATGCTACTTGAAAAAGGCACTTCTGGAAACCAGCAAGTGGAGGAAAGCGAGGGGGGGAATCAATCCTCAAGAAATAGAATAGCTTGGAAGAGACTTTAAAGTTCATATTATTCCCTGCTATGGGTAGAGACACCTTCCACTAGACCAGGTTACTCAGAGCCCCATCCAACCTGGCTTTGAACACAACTTGTGCCAGTGCCTCACAGTAAAATAGATAAGTAACTATAACTAACTATACTAGATATAATACTAGAATAATAGAAAACTAACTATAACTAACTATACTAGATGTAATACTAGAATCACAGAATTACAGAATCACAGAATATGTAGGTTGGAAGAGACCTTCAAGATCATCAGGTCCAACCCAATGGAATAATAGATTATAACTAACTATACTAGATATAATATTACAATAATAGATAACTAACTATAAATAATAAGTAACTAACTTCTCTTCCAGCTCTGGTTGTGGCAAATACCGACAGCACAGAGCCATCCCTCTCTTCAACACCCCCCTCTCCTTGCTTGTTGCATCATTCGGGTAAAACACCCCAAACGTGCCAAAGAGATGATTTGCTCTGCTCTTAAACTAACTCCATTAACACAGCACTTGCTGCGTGAGAAAAACAAAGCTGGGCATTGTAGCCGAGCTCTTCACAACAGCCCACAGCAAATAAACACTGCGGTAATAACAACCCACAAGGGACTCCAGCCTTGCCTCGAGGTAGTTTAAAATTTAACAGCACCCTGCCCTTCTGGGGCTTCAAGTGTTAAAGCCGAACCTCCCATTTCAATGCTCTTCCCTATTACAAGCTAAGGGAGGGTGGAAGACGAAGGATGATTAATCCTTTTAAACTCCCCCCTCAGAGGATTTGACACTTTCCAAGCTTTTTGGGACAGAAGCTTCCTGAAGCCCAACATGCTACCATCATCATCTTGTTAAAGAAACTATTCAAGGAACAGATTTTTTTGGCTAAAATCATCAGCCAGGCTAACCTGTAAGAGTAAACTCCTGTGCAGTGCAATGAATGGAAAGGGGTAGGCACAGCTTGCACACAGGCTGGAGATGGGAGAGCTAAATCCCACGGCATCGCTTCCCCCAGGGCACTGCCTGCTCGTCCCTAATGGTCCTCACGGGAGGAAGGCACCTGGGTGCCCACAGCACAGTGGAAATATCCACAAACCCCACTTCATTCCTTATTAACCCGCCTGCTCCGTAGCGCAGGAGCTCGCACGCTGCTGTGGCAGCCGGGTGATGTAATTCTGCAGACAGATGATTGCCTGCCTGTGTGAGACAGCCTTTGCACCTGTGAGATCAGCCCCTTCCCTTCATGCACGGCAGAGGGAAAGCAGCCCTGGTCCTCTCGGTGCTGGTGTCCCTTGGCTGTGCTGTTGCCAGGGAGTTTCAGTCCCTCCAAGTTTTGCTTTCACATGGGGAAAACAACGACCGTGTTTCAAATGGGTAAGAAGCTGCTAGAAAGTGAGCTGAAGCAGAGGAGGATATGGCTTCTTGTAACACAGGACAAGCAAAGATTTGGGCTCTACATTGAAATTTAGCATCCATATCCCCGCTCCAAGGGTTTTATCATCCCCTGGAATTACTTAGAGCCTGCAGCCACAAAAAATCTTCCTCCTCCTCTAGTGTTGCCCACCACTGTGTTTAGAGGACTTTGACAGCAATCCACAGGTACTAAATAGAAAAGGTTTCCCTCTTGCACTGGGAGAGAGTGGTGACAAATATCCACAGGATTATTCCAATAGCCTGAGCCATTACCAGTGGCAGGCTTGGCAGCAGGGAATTGCCATTCCCTCACAGAACACTGCTTTGGAGAGCAATCAGCCAGGAAAATC
This sequence comes from Pycnonotus jocosus, assembly GCA_013400435.1. Lineage (NCBI taxonomy): Eukaryota > Metazoa > Chordata > Aves > Passeriformes > Pycnonotidae > Pycnonotus > Pycnonotus jocosus. The sequence goes on along the minus strand of VWYP01004233.1, from coordinate 45,070 downwards.
TCCAATGGCATCCCTTCACTGTGGTCAACTCATATCCAAATTTAAACACAGATATAAAAAAAATCCAGTTTTCAAATGCCGTTTCTAAAAGAAAAGAAAAGGACCCTTGTAGCTAAAGAAACAGCGCAGAGAACAGCCCAGAACTGTGCCAGGAAAATCCATCCAACCCGCTAGGAAAAGTTTACGTGCTTTTGTGCTGTGCCTGCTGCCCTCAGTGCCTTTTTGTTTTGCCTTTTTTCCCCCTATTGCTTAACTAGATTGAAAAACAAAGATGATGATTTTCTCCTTTAACAGAGCACAGCAGATTTGTGCTAGGTTTTTTTCACTTTTGAGTTTTGTTTGCATGGGTTCTTTTGTATTGTTTTGCTTTTTAATTGCTCTACAATCCATGATATCTTTACTCTTAATTTACCTGTCCTGCACAGTTATTCTTTATGCCTCACAAGCTCCTGTGAGCCTGAGCAATGGCCTCAGATGCTCCATGTCAGAAGGCAGAGCCACAGATACTGAGGTCTGAGTGCTCCCAGCTGCTTTTCCCATCAATATTCCCATGACCTTGTGCAGGCTTTGTGCTCCTACAGCAAAGTTATAGCTCCATGGGCATGCTGGAGAAAGGCAAGAACCTTCTCCTCATCCTTATTTAGAGCACATGGACTTCAAGTCCAGTCTCATGAACAGAAACTTCACCTCCCTTTTCATCCCTTTGACAGATGGAGTAGGTGGTAACACAAGTAAGAATGAAGTCCTATCTGGACTTCCCTTTCCCAGCTGACCCAAGGACAGGAGTGCACTGTCCCTGGAACCTGGATAGTGGTAAACACAGAAGAAAAAAGAGGAAAGTTTGTGATGCAAAAAGCAGCTAAATGCAATTTAAGATAACTTTGGTGGAGTTACATGCAGCTGATGAATTATCCACTCACGTCAGTCTTAGTCTTTTATTGACTTCCACTCTAAGAACCTGATTGCATGTGGGTTAGTCTGAAATACCTAAACAATACCCAGTCTCCTTAGAGTCAGAACAGAAAACAAAAATTCAGCAAGGGAAAGCCAGCAGGATAAATACCCAGGTGGTTTCCAAAGGCTGTGCCATCCAGATTTCTATTCTCTGAGGAGAAGGAGGGGGAGAGAGAGCTCTCAGAAAATGTCTTTGTAGATACATGTACCACTGTCAGGGGAGCAGAAGAGACAGCTACTGCAGATGTGTTTGATGTACAGTCACATGAACAACACAGCACTCAGTGCTGATAAGGAATAAGCCTACACAACAGTGATCTGAGGAGAATGTCACTTGAAAAGGCAACAGAAAATTTGATGTGTGGCAGACTCATGCTCCCCCTCACATGATTGACTGCAGGTCCAGAATAATGAGTAATAAAATGAACAAAGGTTTGCTACCAATATGATAGGAAAAGATGATCTCAAGTGGATTCTCAGGTTTCCTTGCATGTTATCTTCTATGCCAAAATTAATGGAACGAGGCTTAGCTGAATTGCTGCTCCTCTTTTCAAAGTTGCTCATATGAAGCTCACATGAATAAAGAATTCATCTGCCTGTGAAGCCAGAGGACAAGAGCATCAATCTGCTTTTGAATCTACAGCACAGTATTGCTCCTAGATAGGACTTTTGATTAGGCATACAGGAAAGGACATACACACACACAAAGTCCCTGGTGATAGCTAAGGAAATGAAAGCTTTGATCATTTTCAGTCTCTGAACCTTCCACAAAACAAGGTGAGTTATTGTGGAGATGCATAAAATGTCTAATTCTGCAGGCTCGCAAATGTCTGTCCTGACCAGAGCTTTAAAACATGAGCTAATCCATAATTTGCACTCAGATTGATTACCCCTGATTGCAGCCAATATTTGTAACACTCTGTAGAGCGAGCAGTAAAGTTCAGGGAACACAAAAAACCCAAAAAACCCAAACAAAAAAACCCCACCAAAAAACACCAAAACAAAACACAGAGAGCCCTCACAAAGTTACGAGAGACAATTCTGTTTCATGGCACACACCACTATTGACATCTGCTGTGACCTCAGCTCCAAGGGCTCCAACCCTCAAGCCCTGACCCCTTGGGTGGGCTCAGGGCAGTGAAAGCATCACTGAGCTCCATCCTAGAACCCAGAAACCTCATTGTCCTGTGAATTCCCACCAGGAAGCAGCTGCAGTCCCACTTCATCCTGCTTCACCCAGACGTGTTTCTCCTTTCTGCACAAATCCCTGTGCAGATCTGCATGAAAATCTTCCCATTTTGCTCAAGTTAGAAGCCAACAGCACACATTTACACTGCCTTTAAAAATAAACTTAAGAACTGCTCAAAGGTGCTGTTTTGTAGGCGGTTTCACAAGCATGAACAACAGGATTACTTGGGAATTAGGACTTTCAGACAATGCTGAAGGCTGCATATCCCCTAGAACTTTATTTTTTAAATTCCTGTCATGAACCAAGCCTGTCAAGCTGTGAGCATTAATGCAATTAACCCCAAATAAAGATGAAGTGACTTTTCAGAAATCGGTTTTGCTACACTCTGGCCCTTAATTACCAACTTAAATATAAAGTGAAATGCAGACATTGGGCACCCTCTCTTTGATGTTCTAACCTCTCAGCACATAAGATGCTTAAGCAGCAGCACCAGTGCACAGGATAAATCTGTAATCCAACCTGCCCTGATCCAGAGCTTTAGACACAAGATTCAACTTCTGATAAAAGTGTTTGCAAACCAATTTTGTTCCTCAAGATTATCAAAAAGAATTAACCATAATGTGCCTCTAACTAACCTACTTAATCCTTTGTATTAGCACAAATTTGGGGACCTCTCAGAAATTAAGTCTACACATCCACAAAGATTTGTTTACTGTCATTCACATTATCAAACTTTAATTTAGGGAGAATGAAAGAGCCATGCTACTCTCCTTTAAGGCTAACAACAGCATCCAGTGCAGCTATTTATTTATCAGGTTCTACATCAAGAATTTCCATTCCCAGCCTTTGCCCACTGAGCTGTACCTGTGTCAAGCACCTGATGTAGCTGAAAGCCTCATCTACACCCAAAATGATCCACGGCTCCAGAGGGAGGCTGATACCTAATGCTCTCCTCTCTGGATGAGGCACAGCCTCTAATAAGCTTATTTAAACAGCAGCCTTACATATTTCTAAATGAGGTGCTGATGTTTTCCCTCCTCTCACAGAGCCTGGGCTGTTCTATGTTGCTCTACACTAATAATATAAACATAACTCTGTGACAAACACATTTTTAAAGGTGAACAGCCACTGTGCCAGAAACACAAATTTCCTGCAGTCTGGATCCCATAGTAAGCTAATTAGCACTTCACATCAGAAATGAAGTGCCACAGTCTTTTAACTTTATAAATGATTAAGCAGCTGCTGTCTGATTCCTCAAACAGCAAATTTCATACCTGCCATACCCAGAACTACAAAATCAGGTCAGGTTCAAAACAAGCAGCAGATGCTCCAGTTTCACCAGTCAGGGTTTATCATCTTGCTATCACCATCAGAACAACATCACCCAGTTTTCAGAACACAACCCTAGTTCCTCCAGCACCCCAGTGCAGCAGGGCTGTAATTTGGCACAGCTTTAGGGAAACCTCACGTGTCCAAACACACAATCAGGTGGGGATGCTCAAGGAGGCTACGTGACACCAGGCAGCAGGGAGCAGGACTTCCAATGCAGGCCACTATTAACATATACCTGCATATAAATTGTATTTAAGTTTTTATAAACACGTATTTCTAAGCTGGGAGAGCTTTACAGCCTCAAAGTCAGTTTGCACTGGAAAGATACATAGCAGGGAGAAACACCAGCCACACTTATGGGGAGAGAAGGGTGAGGAAATGGGAGAAAAGAGTTTGATCTCCAGCTGAAAGAGGATTTGTCCCTATCACACACAACAAAGCCTGTGAGTGCTTTCCAAATACACATTTATGTCCTTTCTCAGCTGCACGGGTGATGGCCAGCAGAGCAGGATGGGGACTGGCAGGAAGGCTGACATCTACCCAGCCACCAGCACCACTGTCTGCACCTCCCTGGGCACAGAGAGCTGCCCAGGGACACAGCACGGCAGGCCAGGATGTGACACTGCCTTCCCTGCTCCAGGATGGGGCAGGACCCTGGAAAAACACCCACCCTCTTGTTCTCTGCTTCGTGGGAAGGGCTTCCTTCTCAAGGAAAGCTCCTCCAGGAGGGGAGAGGCATCACCAGTGACAGGGGAAATCATCCTGCACTTGGTGCTACTCCCAAGCCACATCTGGAGGAAATCAGAGATCAAACAGCACAGGGTGGAAACGTGGGGCATCCTCAGAGCTGCAGAGACTGGCACCACCATCCTCCCAGAGAGGGCTTCACCCAGAGACAGAGCTGCCAGAGGAAATGATTCACCCCCACCAGCCCCCTGTGAGAGGGAAGACACCCCGACCCCCAGCTCAGGGCTGTCCTTCTGGGAAGCATCCAGAGGAAATGATGGCACAATGGGGGAGAGACTGTGACTGTCTTTGGAAGCTGAGGCAGGAAAAGCAATTTGTCTCCAAGCTGCTGATTTCACCTCACGGCTTCCTAAGTAGGTCCCAGTCCAGTAGCAGGTCACTCTCACTCCCATGCAGGCTGTGCTGTACCTCCTACCCCAATGCCAACCATCAGATGGTCCCCAAGCCTGAGAGGGGACAAGGAGCCTCCAAAAATGGACTGAGACCCTGCAGATCAAAGGGACAGGCAGCTGTCACACCCCATGAAAATAAATTAGAGAAAGAGACAAACACCCTCCACACCTCCAGTATCAGTGCAACCATCCCTCTACCTCCCCCAGACTGGCAGGGAGAGTAATAAAGTGCACAAAATACCTTCAGCATCCTTGTTTTGGAGGCAAAACTGTAACATCTTCTGTGCACTGACACACCATGCTGACAAAATTTCTACCTCCTGCACCCAGTTTATTCAGGTGAGTCAGTAGAGTCCCTTCAGCTCCCACCCAGACCTGCTGGGTTTGGAATTTGGAATAATTCCAAATCCCTCTCTGTGGCTGGACACTCCTGCCCATCACCTTACTGGAGCCATGAAATGCTTCAGGGTCTTATCAGAGAAGTGGCAGGTTCAAAGCCAAGAGGAGCAAAGGGTTCCAGGTAGGTGACACATCCAGCCCCACTGGTTTGTCCCACACTCCCCTGGCAGCAGGAAGGTTTCCCCCCCAGCTCTGGTCACTCAGGTGGACACAAGCAGGTGCCACACCTGCTCAGCTTCCCTCAGGCACCACGATGGATGCTGCCATTGCCCTGCTAATGCCCCAGACAAAAATGGGGCAGCGTCTCCTTCAATTTTGAGTCGCCAAGGAGTATTAAAGGGAGCCTGGAGAAGCCAGGTAATTGCTTCTGGATGAAGTATTTCACAGCAGATAGAAGTACGTGAGGAGCGTGAAAAACCACGGCTGGCCCAGCTCTATGATTATTTTATAGCCTCATTAATCTGTGGCAAATGGGGCAGAATTACTACATAACCTAAATACTGGGCAGAGATCTACAGCTCTGTAAGAGGAAGCATAAATGAGATAGTAAAGTTTCAGCATTTTGCATGATATATATGGACACAAAGACAAAAATAAGAACCCAAACCTACCAGCTTCCTGACAAGACTCTTCTAAAGAGTGAGAATAAGTGATATCTAACCCTTATAATTATGTCCTCAGCACATTCATTTTCTTAGGATGAGTAACTCAGGATGCTGTAGCCTTGAGAAAAAATCCTGACTCAGAGCAATGCTCTGTCCTTGATTAAACTTCATGGATCATGCCTGGCCCAGGGAAGGTGTGCACCTAGGAAAGGACTTGCCCTTCCCTGTGTCCCTGCTCAGATGACAGAGTCCAGATTACTGCATTCCATCAAACATGAGCCAAGACAACATCTTGGATGCCTTTGTGCTTTATCTCCCTATCCCCAGTTCCACAAAGCCAGCAGAGCAGGATTCACTTCTGTGTCCATTCAGCATTTGGCACAGCAGAGCACCAAGACTGATGCAAGCATTCCATCAAAATCCTTATTTAAAGTAACTCATCCCCATGGCTGCTGGCTGGCAGAGGCTGGCACGGAAGAGGGCAGCAGCACAGCAGAGCAGCTGATGCTCTCCCAGGGCCACCAGCACTGATTTTATCTCTCCCAAACCCCAGCTCCACCACTCCAGCACACCCAGGAGAATGGTCCTGTGGACATTTTTATCTGGGACTTGATCCTGCACCACCTGAAGACAACACATCCTGTTGCACCTGCTGTAGGTGGGGTCAGTTCAGATCCTTTCCAGGCAGAGCTGTGCATTTTTCCCAGCCAGGGGAGAATCACTAACCAGGGGAAAGAGAGAGCACTTGTTAATAGAGGCAAAAACAAATTCATACTGTAAGTCTATGTAATAAACTGCCAGCACTTTTGGTGCTATGGACTGATGTTTTCTGTCAACACAGGGCTGCTGCAATTGCACTTCCAGAGCTAGGAAACACAAAAACAACATTTCACAGTGTCTCATCTGTTGCTACAACAATTAGTGCCTCATTTTATTAACAAAGTACCTGTACAGCGCTCATTTTCTCTGGACAAATAAACGGGCAATAACCATCTAAAATTGGAAAGGAGGCAGGTTGGGACATCTTGTTGTTAGACTGGATGAGCTCTGGTGTAAAGCATCTCTTGAAGGTGAGCCTGGGTTCAGGGTGTTTGGCTGTGGAGAAGCAAACAAGCTGAGCAGCTCATGGCATTTTCCCAGAGGGGTCACTCCGTGCCTGTGAGGGTGCAAGGAGCAGCTGCTCCAAAGGAGAAGGAGAAAGAGCAGCCATTGAAAGGATGTTTTCACCCTCAGAAGGCATCCAAAACAAACAAGCAGCATGCCATGGGCTTGATCCAAAGCCCATTGAAAGCAGTGGAAAGCCTCCAGCTGCCCTCAATAGGCTCAGGGGAGGCCGGGCATGCCTTGGGAGCCCCACACGCTGCCCCACCAACAAACACACCCACCCCAGTGGGGGCTCCTCACCTCCTGCAGCTCCTCCTGCCACTGCTCTTCCGTCCTTCTTAGCCCCAGCAGGCATTTTACAGTCATTAGCAATTCAAGCCCCCCAAATTATATTAAATATACTTCTATAAAAGTAATTTTTTTTTCTACCCAGCCCCAGGAACTCATAGAGGTCATGTAGCTGTGGCCCACAAGACCTGCACCAAAAACCTGAACCATAACTCTGCTTCTGTGCTCCACAAGGTTCCTTCTGGAGCCACCACACAGGTCAGTCCTGCCCCAGCTGTCACCCTCGTGTTTGCCCTGGAGCTTTCAGGAGCTGGACAAGAAATCTGCACTGATACCACAGGAATCCCAAGTTCTCCTCACCAGCACAGGTCGAGTTTAGACAACATATTTTGCACGTTCAAGCTGAGCAAAGCTCCTTCAAAAGCCAGGAGTCCTGATCCGATTTTTATAAAGAAATCCCCAAGAGAAGAGGCTGACGCCAGCAGCGCTATCAGCCGGGTGGGAGCACGGGCAGGGTGGGAGCAGTGACGCTGGGAAATGTCAGAAACGCAAACAATGAGAGAGGAAGAGGGAGGGAAAGGTGGAGGGCATGGCTGAATCAGCTCGTTGAGGTCAGCAGGACCTCACCCCTGCGGGAAACAGGGTGAGGTGTTGGGCATGGAGCCTCGTCCCTGCCAGGTGAGGCTCACCCACACCTCAGCCCCTTCTCACAGCCCCACCAGGCACATGGGGCACAGCAGCTGCCCCCTTGCCAGCACATCTGTCCCCACAGCTGGTGGCCATGGCCAGATCCACAGGAAAAGCTGTGCACCCCCTTATCCCAGTACTTGTGGAGGGTGAGGACAAGGGTGCAGAGGCAGGGGTGTCACCTCAGCCCACAGCTCAGAGCCACTCCATGGTAAAGCCCATTCTCCCATTTTGCCAAAGGGCTGCTGATAAAACAGGCTGTAAAAACTCATCTTAATATACTTTGGATCCAGTGTTTTGTTCTGGTTTTGAACTCCTTTAAACTTTTCCCTCATCACCTTGGCAAAAAGGGAAGCAGAGCAGACACGCTGAGAGTGGGGCTTTAGCCCAGCCAGGCTCCCCACAGTTTCCTGATCTCTCTTCTGGCCATCCTGCAGCAGCATGAACTCCCCAATGGGGGTCAATCTGAGACCATTCATACACTTGAAAAGTTATTCCTGCTATAACAGGGGCACGAATGAGAATTCTGCATTTGTTAACAATTATCCCAGGCAGGAACTTCAGTCTCCCTCTCCCTTCCAATAGAAACAATGCAGAAATGAGTAGTACCTGTTGGCAGAGAAATTTTTAAATAGATGGATAAGAGGGGCTAAAATGGCTTTTTTAATGGGCTTCCCTCTCCCCACCCACTTGGGATGCAAAGCACTTGAAAACTGCCCCTGCCATTATCAGAGCTGTGATTCAATCAGCATTTCATGGTCCTAATTAAGGGGTATCTGTTTTCATAGGTGTGATTCCTCACTTGCCAAGACTGCAGAATCATAATGCATTTTCCCTTTCCTCCTTGGAGAGGACATGAGACCTTAGCCAGGGAAAGGAAGCCATTTGGAGCAGGAAGAGGATGCTTGGAGGTAGAGCTGGGGTGATTATATTAGGACCTTTCAGAGGTCAGAGGATCAAACTGACTGGTTTTTTTGTTGTTGTTGTTGTTGTTGGGTGGCTTTTTTTGTTTTCATTTTTTTTGTTGTTTTTTTAAAGTCTGCTGTTCTCATTCACATCAACGGGCCAAACTGTAGCACAAAAGGCCCTTTGCCTGTCTGCTTGAGCAGGTCACTCTGTCCTGGAGGATGCTTCCCAAAAACCCTGCTCCCATCCTGTGCACATGGCTGGAAGGGGACAGGGGACAGCCAGCCTGGGGAAACCAGAGCACCTGGTCCTCCTGTCCCTGCAGTTCCACATCAGGAGGAAGGAGAACTTCCAGCTGCTTCTGACTGGACCCTGCTACTCCCAGTTTCATTCCTTCCTGCCCCATATACCTGTTCCTCAAGGCAGGCAGTGGCTTTAGGGTGGCAACAACACCAGGACTAGGGTTTTGGAGGGTAAAGAAATCCCACAGGCTGCCTGCAGAGACAGTAACATTGCTCCTTAGGGACACAGATTGAGGGGACTGTGTCCACCCATCACAGCCCTGTCCTTTTCACCCTCCCCAAGCACTCAGGGGCCTTGGCAGGGGCATGGGGATGTCTGTCCTTTCTGCACAGAGACAGCAAGCTCCTTCAACACACAGCTAACTCATGGCTAGAATTCACACAGGAGGGGAAAATAAATTCGGGGGTTCTAGAACAAACCTAGCTGGTGCTACAATTTCAAATCCTCAGGGAGTTAGAAAAACTAAACCAAAACAAAAGAAAAACAAAACCAAAACAAAACAAAACCAAAACCAACTAACCAAACAAAACAAAAAAAAAAAACACAACAAAAAACCCCACCGAAACCAACGAAACAAACAAAAAACAAAACAAAACAAAAAACAAAAAACCAAAACCAAAAACCACCCAAAAAGAGTCACACTGAACATCCTTTCCCCCTTCCCCTGCTGCTGAATATTAAATCAAATAATGCCTCCCCCCACCAAGAACACAGCAGCCACGGGAATACAGTTCCTGCTTCTGTATTGCTAAGTGATGCACTGGCCTTACAGCAGGTAAAATTGTAGCACAGCACCATCTGTTTCTCAATATGCTTTCTGCCAGCTTCCACCACAAGGATTTACTCCCACAGCCCTTCCAAGGCAGAGCTGAGCTGTTGGGAAGAGCATCTGTCACAGGAGAAAGGGATCTGTCACCTGCCCCCTGCCTATTTGGGACACAGCCTAATGAAGGGTGGGGACAGAACTTTTATTTTCTGTCATACAGCACAGGCTCCCAGTGCCAGCTCCAGTGAATAGCCCTTGATGATGCTACACATCCTTAAAATATTGCAGGGGAAGGCACATTTTCCAGCTGTTTGTGCCTTGTGCCAGAGCACATTTGGATCAGCAATTTCCCTTCTAAATATTCCAAGGGTTGCTGCAAATTTTCCACTATGATAAAGCAGAAGGAGAAAAGCAGCCAACAGTTGCACATCTTTAGATTGAAATTTAAGGGAGCTGTGAAAACCTCAGACATCTGTCAGGCTTTCCAATTTTTTGTTTTTAATGGTTTCAGGCAGATCTAAAACGGTGACCAAAGCACCAGGGAGCTCAGTACAGGGTGACCATTCCCAGGGGGAGCTCAGGGGGTGCCAAGCCCCAGGGCTGGGGGTGCAGAGCCCTCCCAGGGCTGCCCCATCTACAGCTCCTTTGAATTATTGCTGGACAGACCTGGCAGGCAACAGAGCAAATCCAAATTCCTGCTGTTCTGCCTGCAGAGCAGCTGGGGGAGTTCTGTGCTCAGCAAGGGCAGCAGAGCCCTCGACAGCTGGAGCAGCTTTGGCTGCTGCTGCAGCAACAGGAGTTTTGGGGCTGTGAGGTTCTGGTACAGGTTGCAGCACCCAGCCCAAGCCAGGGCAGCATTCCTGCATGGTTAATCCTCCATCCCCTCAACACCCACGGTCAACATCATGTCCAAATGGATCCCACCAGCCAGCCCAGCACTGGGAACCACACCAGCAGCAGGTCATGAGCAACATCCCTCCAAAATAAACTTGGGAGACCCCTCTGAACACCCTTCCTGCTCTGTCAATTCTGTCCCAGCTCCAGGAGCACCTCCACCAACCACAGGGACATCCCCCCAACTCCTAAGGTGGTAACAGTCTCCCAGCTTCAATTAACTCATCAAAACAGAGCAGTTCCTCTCACCTGAGACTCAGGAGACAGGCACGTCCTGGAAGGGAAAGCTGCTTGCTCACCTCACCCTCTGCCACACGCCATAAAATTCTCCTTAAATCCGTATCCAGGCACTCTGCTCAGTGTGTGAACACTGGCTCCACACCTTGGCTCCTCTGCACAGCCTTGTCCAGGCAGCTGTCACTGACCAGGGGCTGCTGGGCACACACCAGGGCACCCAGGCTGGTGGCTGCAGGCAGGGGAATTCCTGCAGCACCGGGAGAGGCAGCCAAGCACCTCCCAAGGCAGCCGGGACAAGAGAGCGCCTGTCAGCAGACGAAAGCAAGGAGCAAACTGGTTCAGCCTGTTGCTGCCTCTGCTGAAGGCCAGCTCGGCACAGGAGGTGTGGAAGTCATGTGTTTGCTCCTGCTCCAGCTTGGGGGAAAAAAAAAAAAACAACAAAACACCAAACCAACAAACCAAAGAAACAAGTGGTTTCGTAGGATTTAAGGCTTTCAGCTAAGTGCTGTCAAAGAGGTTATGTGATGACTGAAATAAGGCCAAAACAAGACCTAGAACTTCAATGCCAAAGTTGTAGCAAAACAAACCCTTCCTCCTCCCAGGTTTGTTTTTTTTTTTTACATATGCACCTTCTCTTCTACAGCCCTAATTTTATTGCTCAGTCAGGAATGGGGAGTCTTGTTTCTGCTTCATCTATGTCACAGGCTGTAAGAAATCAAGACAACAGCATCACTCCACAAACAACTTGCCCTCATCTCCCATGGAAGGAAAGGAGAGGATCCATCAATGCTTCAAAAAGATCCAGCTGATCTGGAAGTACAACCTGTTGTACGCTTCTTATACCTTAAACATGTCAAGTCCCATGGTCGCAGGTTTCAGTAACTGCTTTGTTACCTAAGGGATGCACCACACAAAACACACAGCAACCAGCTCTGAGCCAACACAGAGCCAAGGGAAAGGCTGATTCCAAGCTGAGCCAGCCTGGCACAGGAGCCCCTGGCCCACCTGTGATTGTGGGATTCCCCCTCCATTCACAATCTCATTCCAGTTCTTCAAGGGAACCCCAATGACCCCAGATCTTGGGATGCTTTTTCTCATTTCTCCCTGTAAAATGACTTCCTAGGGAGAAGTCATTGAGGACACCTCATTCTTCATCCCTGCAGCACTCTTAGTGCCTGTGCTTTGCTGCATTTCAGCCCTCCACGAGCGATCTGTTGCTGTTTGGGGAAGGATTCACCTGCTCCACTGTGCACCCCAGAGCTGTGTGTGTAAAATCAGCACCCCCAAAGGAGATACTGCCTTCCCTAGAGCATCCACAATGCTCCACCTGGAGATTCTGACATGCAGGGTTTAAAACACCTTAAAGCATCTGTGCATGAGTGCACTTCTGGCCTGCTGTTGGGCTGCTCTGCTGGGAGGAGCCTTGTCAGTTCATCCTCACAGTTCTTCAGCCTTTGCCCATCCTCAGTTTTACACACCATGTATGGATTTCATCCTTTTCATTATTTCACTATTTTAATCCTTTTCATTATTTCACTGTTTTTGCAGTGTCTTTATGGGACACTACAAGGCAGAATATCTATTTTCCTTTGCAAAAATCTCATGCATCCTAAATGGAAACGTTTTTCCAGATTTTTACCCACACAGAACAACCTCCATGTCCCAGCCTGGAATAGCAGACATGGATTAAGACCCTGGTGCAGACTGAACCACAGCAGAGCTCCATGGTGACATT